>NW_024121654.1:22738260-23066934 GCF_016745375.1 Pimephales promelas
TGAAAGTGCACCGTGTGTAGTTATTGTCTTTCAAATACAAGAGTCGACTCTGAGTCAATTAATGAATCGTTTTTTCAAATGAGTCATCAGCTTTTCGTTGTGACGTCAAGAGAAACATTAGCATATTGCCTGCCCACATATTGGGCATGCAGACACCAAGGGAAAACTTGAACCTCAAACACTGCATGCCGATTCCTGTGGATACTGATACTACAGGTTGAATAACTAGTTCTTCCAATGTTTCGTCATCGCACTCGCAATCGGATTGATATTGTAAAATTGATGTCACTGTTCATTTCTGTGTTTATTTTACAGTGTAGGAAGCCTCAGGACCAGTTTTTTATAGTCTATGCCAGAGACAATTTATATAAAGACAAGCCACTTCTAAATCCTCAATAGAACTATATATGGCGGTTTGTATGCACATGCCCGCCCATCCTGCTGGAAGCCAATCGTCTGCTTTTAACAGTCAAGCCAGGAAACATTTAAGCCTATTGTCTGGTTCCACTGACATTGAGGTTTGCGACAGTGGAGACATGCATAGTAAAAGTATAACAAAGTTGGGGAAAAGGGCTTTTAAACCTTATTTTGGGGCAAAGTCACAAACTTTTTCAACGATTTTTATCATATTTTACTGCTGTTTCTATACAAGCAGTTTTTATGTCCTGGTGACCAGTGAAAGTGCAGTTTTGACCCTTTGCCCATTCATTTAGATTAGGGTGACCATATTTTGATTACAAAACCAGACATTCGGCAGCAAAACACATGGGCCAACTCAAATGATACTCGAAGTTTACTCAAAGATACTTTATTAATTTCAATACATTTAAAGTAAGTTATGACTCCTCTGTATGGATAGAATTGTTATTTGTTATATGTAACAGGACAGTTGGTCACCCCAATTTAGATAGGAACTGGACTTGTTTAGTCCGAAAAGCAACCCGGCGGCGTTGCCAAGATGGCTGCCGAGTGCATGATTGCCTAAAAAGACTTTGTCTATGCTCAGGACCAGAGCTGACTTTGTTAAAATGAGCGTTTTTGTTTGACACGCACGCTGTACACGGTCGACCAATCCAAAAAACTGAGCCAATCAGAGCAGAGTAGCTCTCAGGAAGGAGGGATTTAGACAGATTGATTCTTTGACGAGTCGTTTGAGAATCATTGAAAATGTGGTGATGTGCAAATGCAAATGAAACAGTTTGTTTGACCCTTTGATGCATGTAAATCTATCTGTTGTAGGAGACTCCAAAACAACATTAGGAAACTTTAAAATAGAATAATAGGGGGCACTTTAAAAAGAAGTACCTACTCAAGAGAGGATGCAATTCGGATGCAGCCTATGCAAATTTTCAGGTAATCATTGGCTACCTTACAAACGGTCCTGCGGAAAACAGGAGCAAAGCAAAGTTGAGATTGTTTGAACTTTGAGGGTCGCATTACAATGCTTTGTATAATATGTTGGCCAAAACTTTAGCTTCAGCAAGTCATGTGAAAGGGTCCTTTTGAGTAACCAAGTGAAGGGGGGCTGATGGAAGGCTTAATTTTTAGTCCTTCACACTTCAAAAAAGCAAAAAATATCACATCACAAGTCTCTATTTTAGACGCTAAGCTTGATATGCCGTCTTGACAAATAATCAGAATCCATTTCTGATAGATATCAGAGAAGAAGAAAGCTGCTATCTGATTAAGAAATGTCGGGAGGGACTTAATTAGGACAGGCCGGCAGATCTGAGGCACGGCAAGGAAACAGACAAGTCTATTTATCTGCATTTTTGCTGCTTGCCAGCAATCAGCGTTCTGAATCTCCTTGTAGAAAAAGCATTATGGGGCTGTAAAATGGCACTTGCCTTGTTTAAACAGCTGGCTGCACCTCTCACATGAACATCATAGCAAATTTAAATGACCAGACAGCGTGTTGAGAGACTCACCTGATCGGCAAGCAATGTCGACATCCTTTTCAAAGTCAGTCTGGAGAAAACAGATAGAATTTGAGTTTTAATCCCAAATTTTATGTTTTACTTGTAACAGAAATACAGAAAATGTAGTCTTAAATCACCATCAGCTGAGCATGGCCGTTCTGGAAAGATCCACCAGAGTCACCGTTTCCCTCTTCTTGACGATCAACAACGCGACACTTTACTGCCTCTTGGACCTAATCAATTGTAAAAATCTTGTCTAAATATTTTAATTTGCATTTAAAATCGGTTTTCAAACCGATTCAGGTATGCGACAAGGTTCACGCACCTCTCTGCGTAGGATGCAATGCACCATCACGATAACGAAGCCCTCGAGAGAGTCAAAGACGGCAAAAAGAATCTGAAACAAGGCTGAGCGGCGGTCAGTGATGGCCAGGACCGCCGACATCCAAGTGAGAGCCAGCAGTGGAAGCACAACACAGGAGCTCCACAGCGACGCCCTACAGGACAGGAGCAGAATTACAGTGAGTAAAGGTTTATTTCACCATTGGCATACAAAAAGGGCAAAATAAAAGGATAAGCCTCTATTTCGAAGTGACTTTGGCTGATATTAGAAAATTTTACTAATTAAATACTATAACACACTATACCATTGATTTTGGATATCTGATGAGTGTTTTTAAAAGACATGAGTCTGGTATTGCAGTAAAAAGCATTAATATATGAATACACGATGATACAGTGAGCTAGAGTTGCCCTTTTTGTTGATTATACTCTAAACAATATCAATATACTCAAAACATGGTTCAATCACAGTTCAAAACATAATGTGAACAGGTGCAACAGGTAAAAATAAGCCAAAAGAAGCATAAAAAGGAGCAATGGACGATGAAAAAGAAGAAGACAAATGAGAGGGTGAAAGATGAAGGAATGTAGACACATCAGTGGTCTTTAGAGACAAACTCTCCCCTGATCATGGATTTGGAGGAAAGGCCCACCATGCTCAGCAAGTCCTACTTCTCACTATATTTTCCTACTTTATTCCTCACTTTTATTTTACAAATGTATTCTTGATCTGATCCAGTCTACTGCATTTGTATCTTTGAAACACAACTGCAATCACACACACACACCATCAAAAGAACACTCACACTCTTTTAAAAATAATGGTTCTTAATTGGCATCGATGGTTCCATGAAGAACCTTCAATGTCCATTGAACCTTTCCATTCATAGTGGAAAAAGGTTCTTCGGATTTCTAAAATGTTCCTCACACTTCAAAACACGGTTTCTTTTCAGAGCTGTTCATTAAAAGGTCCTTGTTCAGTGGCTACACTAAACACTGTTGTGGGAAATAATCACAATGCATTAATATCTTTGATATACATTTGAGATTTACAATATATTTATATTATGAACAGAAAAGGATGTACATAATCATTTTTTATGAAGTACTATGCGCTACGAAGCTTTCACCTGACGTCCTTTTCACAAGCACTGCTAAACACATACTGTACGTAGTCAACCCCAGGCATCTATACACATATATCTACATGCATAATACGGTAAAACATCATCAACCTTTCACCTACATGTCTTCTGAGTACAGTATGTTTTCAAATGGCTGCAATTTACCGTATTGCAGGGTGCATGATTTTAACCTCTGTTATTGTTTCTTTAGTTGCCGCCACATACAAATATATCCTACAGATACTCATGTACATTAATAAATGGCTGGTCTACTTTGTCTCATATTATAGAGTAAAACACAGAGCCAGCAGAAAGCTAATGACAGAAACCAGACCAACATGGCTCATTTCAGTCTCGCAGTCAAAAAAGCCATTCTTGGCATCGCTGCTATTATTAGCCCTTAAAAAAAAAAAAAAAAAATCATGGCAACCATTGCTTCCATCAAAATACCACAGAGACCAACCAAAATACCTTTCAGTTAGTGCTACTGCGAAAACTGATGACTTGGCCACCATTCATCAAAAAAGAAATGAAAAAAAAAAATGAAATAAAAACAATGACAGAAAGATGCAGAAAGATTCCTGTACTGTTTGAATAGTGGTTGACCAGGTTTTCAATATCGTATTTCTACAGTATGCGATATAGGTTAATTTATTCGAATTATAACAACTGATAGGCTATGTATATAAATGTGCTCAATTCGTTTAATTTGAGCTCATCAGTGAAAATTTTACGTTTTAGTTCATTTTTGTCATTAGAGTTTATTTTATAGTTTCAGTGAATAATTTTCTTGTGCTTTTTCCATTTATATATTTTTTTATGTTCTGTGCAGCTTTATTTTTTATATTATTTTTTATATATATTCTTTATTTTATATATTATTTAAGTAATTTTAGTACTTCAACTTATTTTATTTAGTTGCCAAGGCAACATTAATTCTATTTTATTTTATTTACGCTTTTTATTTCCAAAAACTATTTTAAAAGTTTTAGTTAACAATAACAACACTGGATATTTGGTAAAAACTGGTAGAGCATTATGCTAGCAACACCAAGACGATGGGTTTGAACCCCAGGAAATGTGCATACTGAATGCACTGAAAGTCATCTTGGATGAAAGCGCCTGCCAAATGCATTGCATAAACCAATTTATTGTAACTAAACTATGCAACTTTGACAGAAAATTATGGTTACCATGGTACCATCTCTAGCAAGGATCCGTCTGGTCAACTGCGCGCAACAAACACACTTGCACACTCGCGCGCGCACACACACACATACACAGCAGGGCTTCAAGATGGGCTCCTATTGCAATCTGCATGATTTAGCAGTGCAACAGAATAAATGTTCTCTGTTTATCGCTTCTGACATAACAGCTAAGGAGCAATAGCAGGGTGAGGGAAATGAATGGGGGAGAAACCAGAAAAGGAAATAAAGAGGGGTGAAGTAAGAAATATGCAGAAAAAAAAGAAAAATTGAACCGAAGGCAGAGCATCAAAGAGTTGGTAAATAATTAGCGGACTAACATGGCGTTACTGGTAGCTGTGGTGGAAACGTCAGCCGACGAGATAACTCCGCACTTGGCACATTTGAGCGTCATATTGTACAGTGGCACTGTCATCTGACTGCAAAGTCAAATTAACACACTGAAATACACATGTACGCTGATATATAACACACACACACGCTCTCGCACACACCACACATACACAGAGACACATACACGTACATACAATGTTGATACACAGACCTAGCGGACACAGAATCCCCTTCAAGCTCCCACTCAGGGCAGATCTCTGTCATGGCTTTGGAAGAAGAGTGCAGGAATGATGGAAAAGATGCTGTCACGATAGTTTTATTTCTAAATAGGCCTCATTGAATATGTGGGACAAAGAGCTAACAAGTAACAAAATACAAATAAATCAGCTCTATATGTCATGCATGTATATATGGATTACCATCACTTATTTCCACTGACAGTCTACGTAAAATATTTCATGATAGGATTCTGATTCTGTCATATCAATGACATCAAAATCTTCTTTTGGATTGGTATGCCATATGGAATTTGCTTGATTTAGGCTGCGAGCAGTTTATCCGTCCACTCTGCATCTGTCTTTGGTCCCTGGAGAGAGACATGGGAACTCGAAAAAGCTGGCTGAAAAACACACACAAACATTCATGCGTGTTGACAGCCGAAGATCGTGCATTCAGACGCGGCTAAATCACGGTCATTTTAGGAGACACATTAAAGTCATCCAGAGCCATTACTGCTAATGTCCTGCATGCACGAACTCAGCATATATCTATGTGTGGCTTGTTTCTTTTATTATTATTAACAGTATTTAAGTCTGCAATGCCACTGTTGAGACAGAGAGTATTTACTTTTATCATAAAACATGCTGTTAATCTTAAATGCATTTTAATATTTGCAGACAGCTTATGAAACGTGACAAATATGCATTTGCTTTTTGGACAACTATTAAAAAACAAAATAAAAATTGCCTAATATTTTCAAAAAACACACTGAGAAAAATGATGTCCAAAAGACATCTTTTCAATGTCTTTGTCACAAAAGTCGAACGTTGAAAATACGTGAATGAAAGTTTTTATGACGTCTTTTTTTTTGACGTGTTCTGGACGTCTGAAAAAGACGTTAATGGATCCATTCAACATTATTTATGGTCTCATTTAGACAATTTATACTGTTTCTGGACCCAATAAACACTCTCAGGATGCATTAAATTCATTCCAATGTAATTTCCTTACATTGTTTAATGGTGATATTTGTTTCATTCTAAGTCACCATTGTGGTGATCAGTGTTTGCTTTAGTTTGGCTCTTGTTCCAATTTTTGGCTTCCAATCTTGGCTTTTACTGCAAAAACAATGGTGTTATACAACACACAATTACAACAGTCAAAGAAAAGCTAAAGTAAGGCGATCTGGGACAAGAGCCCTACTAAAGCAAACACTGATCACAACAATGGTGATTTAATATGAAACAAATATCATCATCTAACCCGCATCTAAACAATGTAAATAAGCTTGAGTTTTAATTTAATGCATCCTGAAAATGTTTATTTGGTCCAGAAACAGAATAAATTGTCTAAATGAGACCATAAGTTATGTTGAAAACATGTCCACAATGGCCAAATTTGAACTAGTTTTTAATCTTCTAACGTCTATATCGGACGTGCAGAACACGTCACAAAAAGATGTCATAAAAAACTTTCATTCCGGCCCCTAAGTGGACGTCTTTTCAACGTCTGACTTTTGTGACAAAGATGTTGAAAAGATGTCTTTTGGACATCATTTTGCTTAGTACTGTTAAAAAATGTTGGGGTCGGTAAGATTTATTTATTTATTTTTTTTAAGAAATCTCTTGCTCACCAAGGATGCATTTATTTGATTTAAAAAATACAGTAAAAACAGTAATATTGTGAAATATCATTACAATTTAAAATAACAGTTTTTTTATACAAATATATTTAAAATTGTAATTTATTCCTGTGATGGGAAATCTGAATTTCCATCAGCCATTACTTCAGTCCTCAAAGTCACATGAATATTTTTTACCGTCACAATTGCACAATATTTTTGCGGAAACTGCAATACATTTTTTTTGGGGGGGATTTTTTGATGAATGAAAAAAAAAAAAAAAAAAAATTTATTAAAAAAATAAATCTTACTGACTCCAAACTTTTGAACGGTAATGTATGTAACGCAAATGTTGCACACAAAATAGCCACCTGCAAAAAAACTAAAATAAAGATAAAAATAAAGCCATCAGTTTGGCTGCCCAAACGTATAGAACATTGATTCTGCTACTGGCAGACATGTAGATTAAACCCTGAATAATATAAGAAATTCAATTCCAAGAAAAAGGCCAATGCCAATACAACCTCAGTAGAGGCAGTGATATTATAAAGCAATCAGCATTTTTTTTTTATACAAGACCATCTTTCTAGTCCTCATGGAGGAACTTCAAAGACCTAGCTGATATCAATCATTACAAAATTCTCATTTATTTTACCCTCCATTTTCAAAACAGTTCATCTTTTGTTTTGTCTTGCCACAGGTAGTGAAGGGACATGAAAGCTCATGATGTGGACCAAAATGCCCTTTGTTATTCTAAAACTGAAGAAAATGCCAGAATTTACAGGTGTACGAGACTACCCAAAATGCTGCGCCTGCACTACGCATAATTAACAGCAGTGCTTATTAGTTAGGCTAATGAAAAAAATGTTTTGTTTAAGAACAAGGGTGAGAGAGGGAGGGAAAGTGATAAAAATCCTCCCTCTAAATGTGATTCACCCTTCCCATCTATAAGCACCAAACAACGCCAGCCAGCCTTGAGTTTATCTATCTTCGCAGAGAATGCAATGCGGCTGGAACATACTCAAACAAACATGTTGATAAGAGTTTCGGAATTGCAAAAATTTTTCCATAATTACTTCGACACAAACAGAACAAAAAAAAAAAATCCAATCCGATCCAAAATGTCCAAAACAATGAAATCCACATACTTTCTCATTCAAGCTTACTTTTGCACACTCCCAAACACACACACACACACACACACACGCAAACAAACTAATTTATGGATCCAAACTGAACTTACAGCTATTCTAAACCTAAACGTCTAATCTAAAGCACATTAATCTGGCCAGCATGCTTCCATCAGAATTAAGTCCTAAAAGATTACATCAGGCAAATGTGAGCGCTAAATTGTGGGAAAGGCTAAATTAGAAGATGGGCGACCTGCATCTTAGCCATCAGTGGCGATTGGGCGGGGCAGAGAGGAGACCCCTGAGTGTGAGCGAGGGGATGCTGTGGTAACTCCTATACAATGTCTCAAACAGCACAAAAACAAACACAATTAAGCAGAAATATCATAACAGAGGCAAACACAATGTAGCTGAAATGAAATAATCACAATAACAATCTAAAAACACAAAGCAAAGAGAAGGAACAAAGAGAAAAAACAACAACCAGCAGATGCAAAAATGATGCCAGTAAGGGCACGCGTCAGCCTGCAGGCAGTGGAGCACAGCCCAGAAAAGGAAACACAGACAGTCAATCATGAGTCATAGCATGAGTAATATTCGTCTTCTCGGTAATAAATCGCTGGACATATTTCTGCTGTAACGCCTGATTGGTAGAAGACATGTGAATCTTGGAAGATTAACAAATCCAGTGTGTAATTGATGGTCAATGGCACGGAGATGGACAGTGTACGACTGAGAAACCCTTATAATGAGGTCTATGATAACAATTCTCGGTTCATACTTCAGCTTCAATGGCATTTAACTCGCACGACTAAAAACCTTGTCAAAATCAATGGATATAAAATGAGAATTCGCTCAGCTCGAGAGCTATCGATCAGATGCATGAAGCTCACGCCTTATGTCAGATTTCCTTTGCGGCTGCCCCTCAAATAAACATTTCACACACAGAAACATGACTTTGAATCAAGATGCACAGCAACACCTAAAAATCAAGAGAAGCTGGGAGAAATGATTAAGCGACTTATGGCAATCAAACAGAAATGTAGAAGAAATGCAATGAGTGAGCAAAGGCATCATGTTGCTTTTGACAGAACCAATAACCAGTCCTTCTCAATATCTTCCCTCGGAAGGACAAAAATATATATTTTTTTCTTTTTACTTGGAAAAGGGGCGAGAAACACTCAATTCAATATATATTACAGAAAAAAAAATCATGTAAGTAAATCTATTGATATTATGCGATATTATTTTAGAGGAAAACTAGGAAAAATAATTTGATTTGATGATTCATTTGGTAATAAATGTGCTTTCTTTTGCGGTGCAAAACTATTTTTCCGTTTAATTCATTCATGTTAATTTGTGTCCTTTTGGAGGAGGGAGAGATGTTATGAAAGGTCTGGCCAATGAATGTCTTTCCCAGAGCTGGTTAAAGGTCAGCCAATGAGATGAATGAATACTGTGAGGCATACCGGCCTCTCCTTGAGTTTCATATCAGTTATGCCATCTTTGGACACCAGTTTGTTAAAAACCAGAATCCCGATACCATGTTAACCTGGTGAAGAAAGAGGAAAAAGGTGAACACATGACAAATACAGCCACACAACAGATCCAGTGTGCTACAACGTGTAAAGCCTCCATTACTTTACTGTGGTTTTGTTGCATTTTAATAAGAAAAATCTTAGATTTTTAGAGTAAGTAATGTTTTAAAGTCCCTGAGGTAAAAAAAAAAAAAAAAAAAAAAAAAAATCAAGCTTTTAATGTCTATATGGTGTTTTAATATGCTTTAAGACAAACCATGTATAAATGTACAAGTCGTCAACACCATTGTTGAGTATTTTCTCTTTAAACTGCAGTGAACCAAAGACCATATGAAATCGCTGGTGTTTTTGACATCACAAACTACCTTGTAACCATCCGTCAACATGTTGATCGTCAACGAGTGGATCTGAGCTGGTGTGAGTGAGTGGGAGGCGGAGCTAATCTGCATATTCATAGAACGCGTATACTAAATGAGGCAAGGGTGCAGTTACATTCAAACTTTTTAAGGCATGATGATTTATTTTTGTTTTTAAATATGTCATTTGGTGATCAAAGATTAGTTTTAAGGGATCAAATTCCTGACTACAGGGGGACTTTAACCGTACTGTAAATTTGCCTTTAACTTATGACTTTTGCACTATATATAATAGTTTCTCTTACTGCTAACTTGTTCAGACAATCTAATGAAGTTATAAAATATCAATAATAGTTGTTGTTCAAGCTACTTCTGATTCTAAATTTCCAATTTTAGGATTTTGGATACCAATATTTCACACGTGAAAAACACGTGTTTGCTGGATATTATCATAGATATATACACTAGATGTCGCCTTGGCTACGGCAGTTCATTAGAACGAATGCGTCAATAGAGCCGCCAATGTAGACAAAGGTCTAACAGAAATAAATCACCATAACATCATCATGAATGCGATTTTTCGGGGTTTTTTTTTGTTCGTTCAAACGGTCATACATGTATTTATCATTGAGTCCAGAATTTTTATTTTTTTAAATATATATATTCTTCTAGTTCAGATTTCATTGGTGTGAACATCAAACACAGCACAAAAGTCCGCCACCATCAACTTAATTTGAAGTAAAGGCAGCGTTACCAAGCTACTTCCTATGACAAGTCCCCTGTTCCAAGATGGCGGCGGTTTTAGCGCATGCTTAGAACCCCATGTCTATGGGATATTATGTTGGGGCGTAATGAGAGTAAAATCTGGATTGTTAGCATTCTCATTCACTTCCATTCTAAGTGCTTGTCACTAAAGCTTGAAATGAAGGACAGAAGATTTCTGTGAATAATTCAAACAGAGAGAGAAATTGTACCAAGACGACAGCAGCAGCTGGTCCCACAAAGGCATACAACAGTCCGCCTTCCAGAGACAGCCAACAACTAACACAAAACACAAAAGAAGAAAAGAGAGAGTAAGAACAAGAGAGAATGAAGAAATAAAAGGATAAAGAGTCAAAAAGGAAAATAGTTATCAGTGATGTCATATATTGTAGGGAGCTCTAGGACTATCATAAATATATGATTAATCATGAACACTTCATCATGATCATACTTACTAGTTAACAGTGCCATATCCCTTTGCCTTGGTGAATCCAACAGAAATTGCAACAACAAGAGCAGGTAAACCTATAATAAAGGAACAGAGTGGAGAGCTATTGAGTACTTTCTATATATGATGCATAAAGATGTTACATTCAGTTAAATTACATTTTTAGAATGTAGTATCCAAACAATGCTGCTAAAACCAACTGAAATGTTATATCACCTACGACCTACCCAGTTGGGTCATTATTTGCAGAGGAGACTCCTATTAATGGTGTTAAGCACTGACATTTCATGAAATCATTATCCAGAAGTTAAAATACGTTTATGTTAATTTAAATAGTAAAAAATAGTGGATGCGCTGCTTTTGAAAACTTTTCCTGTGGAATGCTGTGTTTAATGTTTTAACTCCAGTGAGGATTACTTGGCGCATGATAATTCTGCTTTGAATGGTGTCCTAAACAGCAGCACTTACGTTCTGAGAAAATATCTCCGTGCAAATAATGAACAATGATGAGCACTCACTCCGTCTTTGCAGATGGCTTAGCAACATAGACATATAGGCCCATAATGACATACACTGAAGCACTCGAACGGTCCATTGGCCGGTTTGAATAAGTCGGATGAATGTACTGCTGCACACAGTTGGTGTCGTGCACAGACAGACATACAGTAGCCTAATGGAAACCATTCTTGGGGCTTTCCCAATTTTATGAAAAATACTATTATATTTGAAGACATAGAATTTAAAGGAAAAGGTAAGATACATGTTTTATTTTTTTAAATGTTTTGTAAGTGAGATGAGTCAGACAATTATTTACACTGCAAAAGGTTAAGGCCTATCTGTTCCCATTAAATATATGTAAACATCCTTAAATACATGTTTACCTTATAGGCAAAATTGCAAACAAATATATTTGCTATTTTTTTTTTACAATGTTGGTGTATTTATTCTAAAACAATGCAAGGGTACTGAGTAATTTTTAATAATGTTTCATAGTTTCCTAATGTTTTGTGTTAAACGTGGTATCAAATGGATGTGAATATGCATGGAAATAATATGCAGATGACATTATGCATAGTTAAACTCCATAATGGTTATTTCGGGGAGAAGACAGGACATGCACAATCCTCTGCTGACAGGGTTTTATAAAGGCAATTTAGTGCAGGTTCTAGGTTTTGTGCACAAGGTTTTATAGATGAGGCCCCTGGTCACACATACATTTTCTCTGATCAGATAGCTATCCAATCGTGAAGAGACAAGCTGTAAATGTCCTCTAAAACACTTAAACAGACTTAGACAGATTAAAATCTGATCATTCAAACCACTTCAGGAGGTGGTTTGTGATGCATTACAAATGAAACTGGATAAGTGTAAATGCATCTGCTTGTCGAAACCACATGTGTAAAATTTTAACTTCTTAATTTTTTTTTATTTGACATTTTTTCAAAATAATTCTGGGAGATATAAGGTGGAAACATGCTTTCGGTCTTACTCGATTTTGATCTCGATTTCTGGGATATTTCATTTAATCAGTATGCGGAAGACTCTCTGGCCTTCTGGAAGAGATGGGATGTCTGCATATACTATTTCACGAAATGTGTAAAAAAAAAAAAATAAACATGTGAGAGTGTGTTATACCAGCTCCTGTTAGCCAGATATGACAGTACTACAGCAACTCGCATAGCTACTCATCAGCAGTGGTCCATATCTGTGGCGGAGAATCTCTCCAGCAAGCTGATGTGTAAACGACAGCAAATGAAACTGAATGTTTGGCGTCGCATCATGAAGCTCAATCACCTTCTTTAAAAATAGTGAGGTTAAATGATCTCACCAGTTAGTGTCACTCTATCATCTATTGCAGCCATCTTGAAATTAGCTGATAATAAATCAAATGCAGCTCATACCTGTTGCTTTCCTTGACGCGAACTCCACTGAATATAGCGAAGATCGGATTTATATTCGTTTTGCAGAGGCACATTTATTTGGCCAAGTGTGAATGGAACAAGACGGGGTATTCGATCAGTAAAAACGAGTGAAGTATCTAGTAGTAAATAGGCCTATTATTAGGAAGTCAAAGAGACGAGCCTCACCCCAACCAAGGCAGAGGAAACGCTTGCGTATGATGCGGTTTCTAAGACGGCCAGTCACAGCCATGTAAGACTGCCATGCCTCCGTGAGAACCCAACAGAAAGAGGACAGGAAGAAGAAGTGCAGAAATGCAGCTACAAGAGTACAAACAACCTGAGAGCAAGAAAATAGAGAGACATAAAGAGAGAGTCCATCCATCAAAGATAAGGTTATGTAAAAAGGAAAATAGGAAGATTATGAAACTTATTTGTGTTTGTTTGACCTTACCTTGTTCCGTGTCTGGGTTTGTCCAATAAGAATGAGTGCATTGGAGGAGATGATGGACAGACAAAAGTTGATGAGGATGACAGAACGTTCTGAGCGGATATACCTGAAGAAAAACACAAAAACATCTGAATGATGCCTATTGCTCACAATCATTCACTCACAATGCTTTTAATAAATAGGCACATCAATGAAACCCGAACTGCTGTATAATAGCTAGTGGTGATGACCAATGTCACACTGTGACTGCCTCTGTACACACTCCTGAAGCATAAGATGCTCTTTGGATTACTCTTAAGGCTCATAACATGATCAACCGGTTGGAGTTTTTGCAGCTATCTTTAAAGCCAACAGAGCATATCATAAAGGCTAAGACACTGAAATAAATGTAGTCTTTTTTTTTTTAAACTTTTATTCTCAAATATAATCTGTATGACAAAAATTTGGTTTTGTAAATGTAAAACATCAGTATTTTTGGATGCTGTATTTTTTTTTAATCAAAAATCAAATAAATGAAATATTCCAGAAACATTGGAAAATAATATTACAATTTAAAATATTTTTTCAAAGTAATTTATACCTTTGATGGCAAAGCTTAATTTTCAGCATCATTACTCCAGTCTTGTGTCACATGATCCATCAGAAATCGTTATAATATGCTGATATGATGGTCAAGCAACTTGAATGAAAACATTGAAACATTGATAACAAATGTTGGGCTGATTAATATTTTTGTGGAAACCGAAATACATTTCTTTCTTTCTTTCAAGAGAACAGCATTTATAAATATTTATATATATATCATTTTTTTTAACAATGTAAAAGTCGATTTACTGCCACTTTTGATCAATTTAACATATCCCTTCTAAATAAAAGTATTAATTTAAACATTTTGTACTGACCCTACTTAAATTTAATATTTACTTAATTTTTTTTTAGAAATAATCCAAAATGTGAAATGACCATGAACAAGGACGTTGGTAGTTTTTTTGGAACTGACAGTAAACTGCATGACCACTTATGGCGCTTTTCCATTACCAGTACCAGCTCTACTCGACTCGCTTTTCGCTCCGTTTTCCATTCCAGACAGTACCGCCACAAATAGTACCCGGGCGTCATAGCAACGCCTTTCGCATTTCGTTCCCTATCAAGCTCTCGCCGGATCCTCTCTTCGGCAACCAAACTAAGGAAAGTGTGCACCTTCTCGTTTGACCACGGTGTATTCTTCCGAGTTGCCATAATAATAGTAGTAAGTTTAGAAACTATCAAACTATTTAAAAATGGCGGGGTTATTCTGGCGTGTGGTGCAATGATGACGTGAATGGTGACGATTCTCTCTGACCAATCAGCAGTCGGCATTGTTTTCACGTCACATTTTAGTATCGCCTCAGCTCGCTAAGAACCTCGCCGGAGGTGATACTAAAAAAAGCAGTTACAACTTTTACGCAGTGGAAAACCAAACAAAGGCGAGCCGAGTCGAGTCGGTACTGTGTAGTGGAAAAAGCGCCATTTAATGTGCCAATTAAGCACAATCAAGCACACAAGTCACTAACATTACTAATAACCACAACTGCATCATAAATAAAAACCTGACTTGTTTAGGATTACATCATGTCAAATAATTGATTTAAATTTCAAACTCCAAAGCATCACAAAGCGCTTAGAAAATATGTCGCTGTCCGTGGTGCTGAAACCCCAGTGGCTTCCCATTAATGTCTTTGAGTTTCTTTTACTGGTGAACAGCCAAATTGTGTTTTAGCAGTGGAAGATCTTGCTTACCTCCAAACAGACACATATATGATGATAAGGAGAAGCAGGGTGAGGGACGACACCCCGCAGCCCACGATCAGAGTCACAGATGGAAGCTGGGACTTATCCATGTTCTGTCAACACAAGAAAACAGACTCAGTTAGTGCTCACGGATGCTAACGGTGCATCAGGCTAGCCGCCTGCCGTCCTCCATGCGATTCTGTGCTGAAGAGAGCTGAGGAGAGAGGGCTGTTGTCCGTGCGGCTCCAGCTAAGGAACAAGGTGAGATGAAGGTCACTCAGCAAAGGGCTGATACTGAGATATCCAGAGGGCACAGCAGAGAGCTATAGTATAGCAACCCATGACTGGCTTTAATGCTATAAAGACCCATGGAAAAGCCAAATGCTTGATGCTGTGAATTATCATACACAGATCGTGAACCAAAAGCTTCAAATATAACACATTTGCAGCCTTGCGCAACCATTGTCTTGGTTGCCATGGTGATGTGTTGGAGAAACAGCGGCCACTGCAGTGGTGTACGCAGCATTAACTGTACCATAGGTGTGAGTAATGCATGCCTGTGTGTTCATGAATATCTGCATTCCTTGCTTAAGCCTTAAGCCATTGAAATGCAGGTCTAGAACTACTTGCCTTTCAACATTTTAAATACACTTATGTGGTACTGTGGGGTTAAGGATGTCCACGGGGTGTGGACTTCTCACCTTAGCTCAAAAACACACAGACTTACACTTACACACAAAGATAATTGGTTGAGTTTATAGGCTGTCTTGTCTCCAGGTTTAATGTGCGCACAGGGCCAAGTTAATTAAATCCCTCTGATTAATCTGCACTGCAGTGTGGTCCCCACTGACAATCAAGAAAGAAATGCATCCTCTGAGACTAAGTTTGTCTTCCCCTAGCCAATCAAACACCTGACTAAGCCTAAGCAGTGGAAGACAGGCTAGTACTCAGAGCTAGCTCTATCGAACCAAGGGAATTATTTAGTCCATCAGTGCAGATGGAGAAACAGAAATTCTAGAGTATCAAGTCCCGTCACTGCTGAAATGTTTGGGAAGTTGAAATGACAGCACATATACGACACCATTTTTCCGTTTTGTAATAATTTAGGCCATTTGGAATTATTATCTGCTGTCATAGGTGTCAGGACAATAAGAGGACATTTGTCAACACTTGAAATAGAGACTAGCCAATTTTGCTTCATTGATGACCAATATTCAGAATCATAATTGTTTTGTTTCAGAATGAGATGCAATAATCACTAAATTATATAATGAAAACAGAATATGCATTAGGGATAAACAAACAAACCATAATGAATGATAAAACGTACACATTGAATGCAACGTTAGTTGAATGACAGTCCCAAATGCGAAAATGTAAATGAAATAAATGAAGAGTTCCGATGCAAAAGCCTCTAAGTGCCATTTGAAATTTTCTTCTAAAATGATCATTTTTATCAAGCTTATATATTCAAGTTCAGTAATTTCACTTAAATGACAATTAATAGGTAATCCTGATTGCAATTTAAGTGAAATTACTGAACTTAAATATACAAGCTTGATAAAAATGATCATTCTAGAAGAAAATTTCAAATGGCACTTAGAGGCTTTTGCATCTGAACTCTTCAAATATAATTGTTAAGTCGGAATATACTTGAAAATGAGTGGGTGTTATATAAAAAGCTATTCTATACAATACATAAGTTACTTTACCTTTGAATACTGCAGTTAAAATATGGTCATTGGTCTATCCATTTAATGGTATTTTAAAACTGTATGCAAATGCATAAAAACTCGACTAGCAATACTACATTTTGTGCAAGGGATGAGCAAAAAAAACAAACAATGGCCTACCTCAGAAGAATGTACTAACATGAAATACCCCAACACAGCGTGTGGTTTCTTGTTCTCGCCATCTTCACTGACCCATATTCAAGAATGATGTATTCAGAGCTTCATCCAAGTACAACTGCAGTGTAACTGTGCATTTCTACAAGCTTAAGCTCATAAATATTCAGTCTGGGCAAAACCACCTCTCGTATCAAACTGCTTATAAAGCACAAGACAATCTGACCAATGTACACGGGAGTCTGGCTCAAAGCTGGAAACATCTGTAGAAAGACTGGCATGTGATTAAAATAGCTGCAGTGTACTATCTCCCTTTATTGTTGTCCACGAGCACTGCAGCTGACTGTATATATTCAGACTCAGAATGTGGGAGGGAAAGAGAGGAAGAGAACTGTTTCTCTGCCTCTTTATCATTCTAAAGCTGTAGGACGCCGGTTGCCAGCGGAGGGGCCGTTGGATGGGCCATTTTGAGGTGGCAAGTGGAGCTGCAGGAATAATTAGCAGCAGAGCAGTGGGGGTCTGGAGCGAGAAGACTAGAGAACTAGAGAGACAGACAGGGAGTGGAGCCAAGGGGAGGAGCAGTCCTCCTTTCTGCTGGCACATGGCAACACAAATGAAATCCCCACAATATGCTTCCCATGAGGGCACGGAACTGCGACACTCCCTTAGTCCACATCCATCTGACCAGGTAGAGCAGGACATGGAGCCATCATAAGGCGAGAGATTAGCATACCGATATGGCTCTCTGGTTCACCGTGAAGAGACGTGGCAAATCATACTGTCTTTACACACACATCCATGAAAGCAAATAGCAGCACATAAACGCACACAGGAGCCCTCTAAAACACAGATAGAAATCTATATAATGTAAACTGGCTTCAAGAAGGGGCAATATGGTCAAATACTGAAAATTCTGTCCTAAACCACGTCCATAAACCTAACCATACCCTAAACATAACTTGGGATAATAAAATCATTGGGAAATGATAGGCGAATAACACTGATGGAGAAGCACCTAAACCTGGTTGTAAGCTTAAACTTGTTGCATCAAAAGATTGGTTGGGAATGTTGAACAAAAAGCGTTGATCCAGGAACAGGTTGAACCTGATGAAATCACGTTCACCATATCAATATATTCCAAAGACATTGCTTGAATGTAACATCAACCTTTGGTTAGCAAAAAATTTAAAATGAACTTTCTTATTGGACTTCCCTCGGATTGAGTACATACTGTTTCAAATAAAAATAAAGTTTGTCTTTTTAATTTTGTTAGTATCTTGTTTTTCCTCTGAAACGACTTTCCTGTTTTGCTGACATCACTTAGCCAAATAGCTATTCAGGCATAATTGTAGCGAATTCTGACGTATAAAGCCCATATTTCCAATTGATTTCCAAAGCAAAGTAATGGTAATGGTGAAATCATAAATCTGTTTTGTGATGATGTACTTTTTTCGCTTGGTTTCTCAAATCAAAACAGTGTCACAACAGTGACTTCTGTTCTTGAAGCAGTCAATCTGAAACATCTTGGCAGAGCAAATGAGAGAAGACGTGGCCATTGTTTTGGCCAGCAGGGTGTCAAGCTTCCTCTTCCTCTTTTTTTTTTCTTCTGGGCTCTCTGGCTCATATCTGGGCCAAGCTGCACAAAGAGAGTGTTATAGCGTGTTCTATAGCTTTAAGAACTTCCACTGCCCATGCTGTTTCCAAGGCAACTGGTGAATAAACTGCTTCAGAGGCAGTTTCCAGTCTAATAATAACTAATCACACTGAATGAGAATTCCACACAAAGACACAACCCTTCCCTGCATTAAACCAAACCAAATTCTATCATTTTATAGAAATATGGCAATTTAAAGGTAGACATGTTTACAAAAAAGACAACCCTCTAAGGCCCAAATGAACCAATGCTGTGTATTTAAGATATATGTTTTTTTTTTACACTCATTAAATGCCAATAAAAACACTATGAAATTTTAAATGTACCAATTTAAATGTATTTGAGGTGTCCACCCAGCACAAAATAAGAATAAAAATATATATGTCTTGGTGTGTTTTAAACAAAATGTTTTCCATTAAACATAATAGAGATTGTCTTCTTTACCATATCTATTTTGAACAATTCAATTAATTACATACATTTCTCGGTACAAACATTTAATGTATGCAAATCCAATTTGAATGCCAGCATGTTTAAAGCACTGCGTTATGCCATTAAACAAACATAGCAAAACATAGGCTAATTTTGTCATAATCATATGTGCATACACTCAGAACACATTAAAGATGGAAACATGTCTTAAAATGTTTGCATTAAATCTGCTGTATGGTTCTGTCATGTCGTGGAGAGGAAGAGAGGGGGGAGTGAGAGAGAGAGAGCAGGATCTGTTGATACATAATGACAATGACGCCTATGTACCAAAAAGCGGTACATTAAAATCACAAAATATCACACAAACGCACATTTTTACATTATTCGGCATAAAACGATACAAAAGAAATGGCTAGACTTACCACATCGGGATTGAGGCGTGCTAAAATGGCGAAAGTGGAGAGTCTGTCACACAAGCATTTGGTTGTGCTGGAGTCGACGGGCACGGCTCTACAGCCTCGCGCAGACCAGGAGCCCAGCAACGACGAGCTGCGGAGCGAAGACACACAAGAGCGCGGAATGAGATCAAATCCCTGCGCGATAAAACAGCTACTTTCCCTAATCCAGCGAACACAGAGCCCGCCGGATGAGAGCCGGAGCGCGAGAAAAGACAGTGAAAAGACAGATGAATGGACGATGTAATGCAGCGCACACCTCTGCTTTCTGCATGGCCAGGTTAGCTGCTGTAAAAACAGCTACAAAATGTAAGAAATTATTAAGAGCTGAAATGAAAATAAAATAAATGTTTAAATTGCACATAATTTAATAATAATAATAATAATAAATTCACCACAATTTAATTTTATAATTTTTTTTATTATTATTAGGCTATGGTAAAAAGAAGGCACAGTCTTAACCCCGGGTAAACATAATCCTTGGTTAACATTCCTTTTTCGTACTTCACACATTTTATCCAGAGTTAGGCTAATCTTGCCAGGTTATTTTTGACACAAGACAGTAGCTAAATACGGTGTTAACCATCCTAATTAAGAAACACTGACACCACGCGACGCGCACAAGATCTGTATTTTTTATTTATTTTCTTAAATTTTTTTATGTCAGCATATAAATTCAGTGGCCGGAACGAATTTAACAGACTATACTTATTTTTCCGTGTTCCGCTCCGCGTACATTTGAAAGTAGCTATATTCTTTTGGTCGTAGGAGAGTTTGGCGCATGCGCACTATCTGGTGGACTTACGCCGTGTGTCCACCAAAGTTTTTAGCCAGCTGAAAATGCTAGAAGCTCTGCAGAAACGCTTAACTTTTGGCACTTGAGAGCGTTTTGGCACCGCAGCGTTTTTTCAGTAGCAGATTTCTCAGATAATTTGTTTCATACTAAAAATTTATTTTTCATTCATTTTGTTCGGTTAGTTGTATTTGGAGGTTGTATACCGGAGGATGCATTCCCAGATCGGAAGGCATCAAGGCACGTCCGAATGCAATGTTAATTTCACTTCCTGTCTCATGAGATACCTTCATCTGATTGATTTTCGAAGGCAGCATACTGTAGATCAGGGGTGCCCAATCCTGCTCCTGGCGATCGACTGTCCTGCACAGTTCATCTCAAACCCTAATCAAACACACCTGAATGTGATCCTAAAGACCTTAATTGGCTACTTCAGGTGTGTTTGATTAGGGTTAGAGATGAACTGTGCAGGACAGTCGATCGCCAGGAGCAGGATTGGGCACCCCTGCTGTAGATGTATCCACTGCCTTTGATATCCCACAATCCTGTGTTTTCCATTCTGTGGCCCCATCAACACTATTGAGTTTTAGTTTAGAAACGGAGAATTAAAACGAATACGATCTCCATCCACACCAGCTTAGCTGTGTATAAGAATTGATCTCCGTCCACATTAAAACACCGAAAACGTGGATCATGTGACCTACACTAGGCATGCGCGTGCCGATGTAAACAGGAAACATATCGACTCTTCCTCAGATTTGACGAAAAAGAAAGTAGCTAAGTTACCTCTGCAAAGAGCGACGTTCTATGTACGGTCAATACTGCCGCTGCACACAGGAATTGTCACAGATCGCTCGAATAATAGCTTACCTCCGGCACATGAAGGCAGCATTGTAAAATGCAGAAGTTAATTGCATCTTGCGAAGACATCAAAGTCAGTAACACTTGTAATTCGTTATCCATGTTGCAGTCACTAATGTAACTGGTAGTCCACGCCGTTGTATGTTTTCTTCCGGGGAAGGGTCATGTGATGGGTGGCTGACCAATTTAGGGAAAGATATGCCATGACTGATAACACCCAATCAGAGAGCGAGCCTCTGCGTCATCGTTTCTAAAGTCCTCCGTTTTAGGTGTTCATTTTTGAAGTTTTAGTCCGGACGGGAGGTGCAAACGTAGCAAAAGGTCTCAGTTTCTAAACTAAAACGTAGTAGTGTGGGTGGGGCCTGTGACAGTTGAGTTAGAAAAATAAAAATGGCGTCAAAGTTGCGGCTGGTCAGTTTGTGTGTACATTTTTGATCAACGTTTTCCACTTATGTAATTTCTAGCGATAAATTACTATTGTAGTCATTAAATATTCTCTTAGTTTTCACCAAAGCTCGCTCTATTTTGCTGTAGATCATTAAACTGTTACGCTGCCATCTAAAATCAGTTTCGTGAGATGCCTTTGTGCGCAAACGCTGCCTGCAAAGGCATTGCTTGATAGGGCAGCAAGGCAACAAGTCAGCCGCCTACGTTTTCAGACGCAGCCAAAAAATGGGTTTAACGCCACAAGTGTACATTCCTGATGACGAAAATGACATCATACAGGATGGCAAAAATATACATTGGCATCACAGTTCAACAGCATTTTCACTAACACGCTGAAACACATTTGATGAGGGAAGCAGTTGTCTGTTGGCGAACAACTCACCATTCTAGCACCGCATCGTTTCACACTATCGTTGACACTGGAATTTGGTGTAAGTGCCTACATTTTATAATAATAATAATAATAATAATAGGCCCATTGTTGTTGTTGCACTGGTTCTAGAGGTTGCTGCATTCCAAAACACCAAATGCCTCCAGTCCAAACTACTGTACACAGAAAGAATCACTTTGAAATGGAAGTTCCCAAAGGACAGTTTGGGGTAGCCTTCTCACACTGTGTTTAGCCTGCAGCAAGTCGATTTTACAAGTAGAGTAAAGAACAGTCTCTTCTACCTGTCAAAACTTTGTATGTTTAAAGGAAAAGTGCAATGGAGCAGAGGATGGTTATTACACTGGGACATCGAGACCTTGGCCAGAGGAGAACTAGCCCCCCGAAGCTTGGGTTGCTTGTCACTGTCACCTCTGGCTTGCTTAGTAGGGACACTTAATATTCAACAATATTATTGGTCTGGCTGTGACTGAGCTGGAAGATGACATAATTTTTTGCAGAATTGCTTTATAGATGAACTCAACCAATTTAATAATTGATGATCTTTCCAACTGAACTGAGTCAACACTGTCCTGACTTCAGCCGAAAACAGCCAAATTGCATAATGTTTCTGTTATCACAGTTTGAAAGAATCTGTATGATGTTTGAAATTTATTGTATAAAGCCCTATATAAATAAAGGTGACTTGACTTAAAAGGTATACATAATAAGGTAAAGGTAACTGGAGCACAACATGAGGAAAAAAGAATTCGAACAGTGAGTGTCTTATGTTTACTTTATTATCAATAATTTGGCAATGTTAGATTAGCATTCAATGTCCCACATGTTCATATAATAATAATAATCATAAACTAATCATTTACTTGTTAAACTTTACAGCAAGGTTCCTTTTGTTAACATTAGTTAACTACAATGAAAATCCCTTCTAAAGCATTTTTTAATCTTAGTTAATGTTCATTTCAACATTTCCTAATACACTGTTAAATGTACTAAGCTAACATAAACTAAAAATGTACAGTAGTATTTTATATGAACTAACATTAACAAAGTTGAATTTATACTATATCAAACTCAATGCAGACCCGAATGAATGCACTATGTGATTGACTGGAACAGGAAACTATGAATAATTTTAAAATATCACATTATATTATAATATATGGAGAGATTAAGACATGCGCCACAAATAAATGTCGTCAAAAAAGCTGATATTTCATAGGACCCAACGGAACAATAATCTACATCTTTCTGTTCTTTGCAATAAATTGAGTCAGTTTTATGCTTGCCATTAAACTAGCATCAAACCAGATGACAGTAAAAGCAAAAATATCATAAATACAATTAAAGAAACCTTTATTATGTTGTGGGTGGTGCCCAAAGCCACTAAATAATTAGCCACCTACACAAATTTGAATCTAATAATCTTGACGAGGAACCCTCTTGACAGCATGATTCGGCTGTGTCTGATCTGATGCTCGAAAAATTATAACAAAGACCTCATATTGACATCAATGAAAGTGATATGAAAGTCATATCAAAACATACCCACTCCATGCACAACTGATCCTAATAGCAAGTCATCAATCATGTAGCATCCTCTTCATGCAGCTGCAACGGGGAGTCAATATAGTCATGCACACGTACACAGACGCTTTTCCACGCAGACTCAAGGCTACCGGCACCATTCCAAACCCACTGTGCGGTAGAGCTCTGCAGTCTGGGATACCCACAATGCACTGGGGCTAGAGGAGCATTGAGGGCCAAACAGTACAGAGCTGGAAGCACAGTGAGTTGCAGCCCCAGGGGAGGGCTCAGCGTTAACATTAGCACATAAACCTGAAACTCAATATATTATCACCCACTGCACAGACGCTGTGCGTGATACGATTAAGACTTTGTGTCGACCACACAAATATAAAGACAGCGCAGCACGGCTGTGTAATTGGATCACCGGGCTTGCAGTCCAGTGGTAGAACGCATGTTTGCGGAGAACATGCCAAGTGAAAATGCACAAGAAAAGCAAGCTTGCATCATGTAAACAGTTAAAAACAGTATATATATCCAAAATTGCATCCAAAATAAACAGCCCATTCTCACCCCCTAGGCGTCACTTAACTGACGCCTTGGGAAGCATTTGGACATGCTTCAATATCTGACGCTTTAGGCGCCCTTTAGCGTCAGTTAGATGACGCCGTAGGATCGCGTCATGTGAGTGACGCTAAAGGGCGCCTAAAACGTCAATTATTGAAGCATGGTCAAAGGTGACGCCTTGGGGTGAGAATGCGTTGAAATAAAAGTTTGTGTTTACATAATACATGTGGGTGCACTGTGTACAGTATACTAATTTTTTATATATAAATACACACACACGCTTGTATATATTTAAGAAATATTTTCTTGTATATAATGTATATAGATTTATGTATAATTTATATTATATATAAATATTTTATGTATAAATAATATTTTTTCTTAAATATACATGCATGTGTGTGTATTTATATATATATACAAAATAAATATACACAGTGCACCCACATATATTATTTAAACACAAACTTTTATTTTGGATGCAATTATATATATAACTATATCATTTAACTATAAATGATTTATCAGTGCTAATTTAAAATTCAAGTGCCCTTAAATTTTAATCAAATTAACTTCTCCCTCTTGCAGCGACATCTCTTCTCTGATGATGTGTTGTTTACTGGTGCGAGGGCGGGACAACCTGTCTCACATATCGCATCAATAGCAAACCACAATGATCCAATCAATTCCCATCTGACTAAACCAAGTCCCGCCCTACATTTGTTCTTGTTTGAGAAGCTGTTAAAACTTTATAAAAACTCGCAATAAGTGGCGACACATTTCCAATCAAAACCCACTGGTCGAGTCGACCAATCAGAGCACATTGCGCTTTTTGGAAGGAAGGGCTTCATTAAGACAGGAACTAAACAGTCCATTACTGACAGAATGGGAAGAGAGGTGCTGCAGCAAATGCAAGATATGTGAAAAATAATTAAAAAAAATAATAATAATAATTCAAGCAAGAAAACCTAGACCCCAAAACAAAATCAAGAATCATATAAAATCCACTTTAAATAAATGAGAAGGATCAATGTACGAACCAGCTGGAAAAAAAAAAAATCCTGGCTTGTACTATGGTGCGACTGAAGTGCGAGTCAACAGAAAGCCCACACTCTTTAAAGCTGTTAAGTAAAAGACAGTCAGTGACAAGGACGCCTCCTCGCATTCCAATTTCTCTCCCAAATATGAACTCATTAATCATAGCAGCTGTCCAAGATGGATTTTAATTTTGCACCGAACACACACCAGCCCCGACTCCTCTGCCTCGCTCAATGCGGGCAGATTACATTTCATCGTCCTCTTCCTGTCTCTCACCCTCTCTCTCTTTTGCTCCCTTTATCTCACTCCTTCCTCTCTGTCACCCTTCTCCTTGTCTCTCCTTTTCGTCTTCTCATTTCTCTGCATTAATGTTTTTTCTTTTGTTATAACTGGTGCTTGGTACGCCTTTTGCTTTTGAAAGAAATTAGATTTATGATGTTTTTGTCAGCTGAAAGTGAAAGCGGGCAAACGAATTTTTCCGTTGACTTGTACTGTACAAGAATAACATAAATACTGACTTTCTAATGTTTTTGAAAGAAGTTTCTTGTGCTCACCTCGGCTGCATTTATTTGATCAAAATACAGTAAAATTGTGAAATATTATTACAATTTTAAATAACTATTTTAATATATACTTGCTAAATATTAATAAAAAAATAATGTAAAACAAATGCACTGACCCCAAAGAACACCCTGAACTGCACAGCAACACACTAAAAACCACATGAAGGACCAATGGCACATAACCCTGATAACCAAAAGCAGCACCAGTTTTGCACTCACGCTTTCTTCAGATTTATTGTTCGCCGTCTTTTTTCCCCTTGAGGCAACGGCAGAAAAAAAAAAAAAAACTTTTTATATCTTTAACATATCTATATGTATCTATCTAAATGCAAATGTTCCACCTACACTGCATTAAGTGCTATGGGCACAGACTAGTCTTTCGCAGTTTTAAAAGACAAAAGAGAGCACAAATAGATGGATGTGTCATAGATGGGGGTGAAAGCACAAGCATGACCAGGAGGCCCACGGTTCTTTGTTAAAGTACAAAATAAATCTGGTTCTTGTCTGTCTGTCTCTTTCAGAATCTTGCTTCAGAGACGCAATCTCAATCTCAATTTTTTTTTTTTTTTTTTTGCTGGCTCTCTCTGCAGAGAAAGAAGACATTATTTGCTGTTCATGTTTGCAAATGAAACTGAACTTATTCTCATGGTAATACATACTGATTCTTCTATTTCAACTCTGCACTGTGTATTTTAAATGTGACAATAATAATGCAGATGTAAATTCTGCAGCTGAAGCACTTAGAGCGACGCTGTCATGATTGACCTGTTGTGTGTCTTGACACTGGTAAAGACGAACCAACATGTTGGTGGTAACAGGCTAAGCATTCATTTATTCAGATGCCTGAGATGATTATTGAGATGACAGGATGGATTTACATTTGAATGTCAGGTGCCAATTCTTTTATACCTAATGATATAAGCTTTTATATTTTATTTTAAACTGCTATTTGTAACTGCTATTTCTTTAACACAGTCAGGAAATACATACTATAATACTGAATCTATAGGTCAAGGTTAATTCCTACATATAATACACTTTTAACAGTGTATAAATAACCATACACTACAGTTTAAAAGTTTGGGGTCTGTTTTTTTAATGTTAAAATGTCTTTTTCTCAACAAGGCTGCATTTATTTGATAAAAAAAAAAACACATGAAAACAGTAATATTCTGAAATAGGATTACCTTTTAAAACAACTTCTTTCAGTTTCATATATTTTAAATTATATTAAGTATAAAACATCTATTTCAAAAAGTAATTCATTCGTGTGATGTCAAAGCTGAATTTTCAGCATCATAACTCCAGTCTTAGGTGTCACGTGATCCTTCAGAAATCATTCAAATTTGCTGATTTGGTGCTTTTATTATTAGCAATACATTGTAGCATTATAAATGTCTTTACTGTTACTTTTGATCAATTTAATCCTTGATAAGTAAAAATATTGTACTTTATGCTAACTAATTTGAGTATATCTATAAATGAACACCATCCAATATTAATAGATGCTGTAAAAATTGTTCTTCCTTGTTGGTTCATAATAGCTAACGCACAAACAAATTAAGTGTTTCCAAGTCAATAACACAAGATGGTCTTAAATTATTCTAAAACAATTTTTATATGGCAGTATGATATGACAACCCAATCTTTTATGAGGTGGCTAATATGTACAAATTCACATGACCTCACTCATACAAATTTGTAGGGCTGTCAAACGATTAATCGCATCCAAAATAAAAGTTTGTGTTTACATAATATATGATTGCACTGTGTATAATTACAAAATACACATATATAAAAAATACACACACATGCAATATAAATATATAAATGAAAAAATATTATTTATATATAAAATACTTATATTAAATACTTATATTATAAATTATATATAAATCTATATACACATGAAAATATTTCATAAATATTTATAAGCATGTGTGTGTATTTATATATAGAAAATAATTATACACAGTGCATCCACATATATTATATAAACACAAACTTTTATTTTGGATGCGATTAATTGCGATTAATTGTTTGACAGCCCTAAGAATTTGTATGATTTTTGCTAATGCTTACATAAATTACAAATTCGTATAAATTAATACGAATGACCTACCCCTGACCCCACCCCTAAAACTACGCATCACGTGGGTTTAGACAAATCATACAAATTCGTACGATTAAGGTCGTAAAAAATTTGTACGAATTTGCCAACTTTTAATCACTCGTACGAATTTGTCGTGAGTTAGCGTTGGATATGACACTGGCTGTCTAACACTTTTTTTGTTACATATAAACAACACTAGCTGTATAATATCATAAGACAACATTAATAGAAAAATAAAATGTCTACATCGATAAAAAAATACCTTTTGTTAACATGCTAACAACTTTGCGACTCATTTCCGTTCTTTTACAGAGAGCGCATGTGACGCACAGGCAGAGTGCATGTATACAGCCAGACCCTTTGTGTCTCTTTCACTCTTTCTCCTCTTTATAACTGCTTTTCACTGTAGCTTGCGTTGTGTCTCTCTTCTCTGCTTAACATGGAAGTGTGATTTCCATAATTGCTGCTGATGTTTATAGTACAGAAGGAGCGTTGCGTGCGGCAATCATCCGGTGTCAAAGTGGAGTCAAAGCCGGGACATCTCAAGATCAGTTATCTGCAGCGTTCAGACTCCCCTGTCACCAATATTCCATCATCGTTTTTTTTGTCTCTAACCCTTTATCAACACAACCCTCCTAAAGGGAAATACACCTACTGTGACTGAAGACTCCCTGCAAAAGCTCAGCAGACAGCAAAACAGAATTAAATAAATAACCGGGTTCTCACCTGTCATTCTCATCCCAGGAAATGCAGGTTTGGTTTGTGGTACCCTGCGGAGAGAGTAAGAGGGCGAGAGGAGAGAAGAAGTCACCTTGTGGTTTTGCCTTGCAAATATGTATTGGTGATTCACTGATTCTTCAATTAGATGCCCCTTTGACCACCTGAAATCTTAAAATATATGAAACTTCAAACCATTTTTCATTTAAAACAGTTTGAAAGCATGTCCTGAGATAAAGATCTGATCATTGCCATCAGCTTTCAAGTAGACTTTTTTTGATGCTGTGTGTGATGCTAATGATATGTGATGGTAATCTTGCTGGCAAATAAGTTGGAGCCTTGGATTTGCGAAGTCAATTAAGTAACAAACTTTTGAAAAAAAAAAAAGAAAAGCTTGGCAGAATGATAGAGGACAATTATTTTAACCATTTTCATTTACACAAATTAAAATGAAAATTTAATTATTAATAAAAAAAGAATTAAAACATAATTAAAAATAATTGTATTTTCCCAAAATAGTGGAATTTGAAAAAAAGCTATAATCTAACATTTTTAAAATCATCAGTTTGCAAGGGAAACTATGTGAAGAATTACACAAAAATATATACATATATTTTAATCTAGTCTAGTTTGAATTTAGTCTAGTCCAGTTTGAATATTATTGGAAGACTATCCCATTTAAAGGGCAGGCTGACTTACATTGTAAAGGTGAGAGAACTCAATCTCTAGAGGAGTTGATAGAGTATTGGGAGTGGGTTTGATTGTCACAGAGATCATCTTGGAGTTCAGCACTGTGCTATTTCTGTGAAAATAAAAGAAGGATGAGAGATAACATGAGGAGGACTGCTAAAAACAGTGGGGGAAGAAGAGTGGAGGTCATGGCCTTCAGAGAAGCTGCCACTTTCCCATGTGACACATGAGACTCTTCACTTCGTGATGTGGTAAATGCGCATGCCATTACCTAATAACAGCATACACATATTCATCCATACAATAGAGCATCACAGTCCCGCCCACAGCCCGAGAGAGCTTTGGTGCCGGAAGTAAATTTCCCATTCATTTCTCCCATTGACATTTAGTAAAATCCATATCCAAAGAGTTCTGAGGATAACCAGCTACGGCTGAACTCATAAGCATACAACATTATTTCGAGTGAAAAAACAAAGAGAAAAAAAAAAAAAAAAAGTCAACTGTGTACATATTTTCATTTCCGAGCAAAGGAACTACTCATCCTATAAACCACCGCCGCACCTCACAAAAGTCGAAGCCACCGGGAAAGAGCCTTTTGAGTGACTTTCAAATCTGACGATGGCCATGTAAACTTTTCCCTCCAGTGAATTTTAAATGGTGAATGTGCAGGGAAACTCCTTTTCTTCGATTTATTGAAGCTTATTTGGAAAACGCATTTGCAGCTGCACAACCAAAACATTGAACGTCTGGCTCGCTCATAGGCTGTGCTGCGGCAACTGCACATACAATGGTGCGGGGGCGTCTCTGAGGTGCGACCAATAAACTAGCCCTACGTCATTACACGCTCTTCAGTCTTCAGGTGCCTTCGCGGGGTTTAATGCATTAAATCAGATGCATTACTGTGGGATTGTTCAGGATTGTGGGTAATGAAGTACTTATCTAAGACATCGCAAATTAAAGGCATTTATCTTAGTGCCCCATGAACTTTTGGCGTTTGAGCGTATACAGTCGCTTAGTACAGCCGTAGCTGGTTTTAACTCTACCATGTATGGTTACGTTTTTATGGCTTATATCTCAAATGTCAATGGAGAAATTGAATTGAATTCTTACTTCCGGCGCCGGCGGGACTGTGATGCTCCATACAGTCATACATGTGTTCATCCATACAAAATAACAAAAAGTGTTTGTCAGAAGATATCTGTTTCAAAATCACATTTCAAGAAATGAGCACCAAAGTCAGTTTGTAAAAAAGTACTAACCGTTCTACTAAATTTTGAAGACATTAAAAAAAAAAAGTAGACATTTTTCAACTATTCAGAAAGGCTATAATAATATTACAAGGCAAAGTGTATGAAAAGGGACACTTTGTACCAAAGCCAATTTAAAGGAATAATAGTTCACCCAAAAATGAAAATTGTGCATTCTTTAAAATATTCAAGAAAATTATTATTTCAAATATGTCCCGTAGAAGACAGAAAGTCATGAATATTTGGAACGACACAAGGGTGAGTAAGATGATGTAAATGATGCTACTTTAAATCATTTTTGAAAAATCCAGTTCACTTGGTGACAGGCATTCAAGTATAACTTCGATCTGCTTGAATTGCAAAAAAAATGGTTTTTAGAATCTGAAAACAATGGTATTAAAAAATGTTGCTACTTTAGCTTAAAAAAACAACTAATAACATGATGCAGCCTAGAGTAAACAAATGATATCAAGAAGGCAGTCTTACTTTGTATGCAACCAATTTATGTCAAATTAGAGATTCCAGTTTGAAATGCAAAAAGTCTCACCTCTGTAGAGAGAGAATACTGCCCAAGTTTCGGTACAGAACGATGCCAGTCACAAATGCTGATGCGTCGTCTTCATCTATAACACAAACACATACATTTAAGAGATATATTAATTCTAAAGCATAGAGATTTGGAATGAAATGCTATTAAAGACGAGGCCATTGAGATATATCCGTGATTTGTGTGTTAACAAACCCTTCATTTAAAGGCCTATATTAGAGATTGCATGGTTGCCTCTCACCGGGTGAGTTGGCCAACATGACTAAGCACTTAACATATGTGTGCACAGACCTAAATCACACACACAAATGTGCATAGAATCCACTTCAATCTCTATTTAAATTGGATGAAAGGATGGATGGATGGCAACTACTTGTATTCAGCAAGGGTGTATTTAATTGATTATCGTTAACAGTAAAGTCATTTATAATTGTACAAAAGATTTCTATTTCATAGAAGTGATGTTTTTTTTAACTTTCTATTCATCAAAGGAGCTTGAAAAAAACTCACATTTCACAAAAATATTAATCAGCACATCTGTTATTAACATTAATAATAAGGAAAAAAAATCTTTCTGAAGGATCACGTCGATACTGAAGACTACAAAGCCTTCTGAAAATTCATTGTTGAAATATCATGTTTGAAAGTTATATTCATTTAATTATTTCAGTCTTCCCCCTTGCCTGTTTGTCTCCTTGGTTACGGATTGAGTTAGTTCTGTTCAGGTGTTAGTTTGAGTTAGCTTCTTGTTCATTGATCTTATTAGTTCCTCTGTTTTCTGTGTGTTTAAGCCCTGTGTTTAGTCCTGTCTAGTTGTCTGTAATGGTCATTATTAAGTTGGTTGTTCCATTCAAGTCCCATGTGATTCCTGAATGTTTTGCAAAGAGTTGAGTTTATTTTTAATTACAGTAGCTGTATCTAGATCCTGCCCACCTTCCTTTTAGCTGCAGCCAGGGCCTGTGTCATGAAATCACATGGATACGTTACATTTTAAAATATAATGGAAAATAATGAGCAGTTGTCTTGAATTGAAATACTATAACATTACATATAACATATAGAACATGCTTACCAAACTTACTAAACTTTTGAAATGCCCATTTTACACAGCAAATCATGGTTGTATCATAACGACAAGATGATATTCCCTGTGCTAATGAAGAAACTGATGCAATTAAAAAGGCAAGTGTGAGGGTAAAGGGCAGCGGTCCAGCCTCTGTCACACTCACACTGCATCACTGTCAGATAACAGCACACAGTAGAACCTCCTGAAACAACACACACGCACGCACACATATGCATGCATACACAAAGTCCATCTGGTCTAGCTACTGTACATTGCTCCAGCTCATGCCAAAACATGTGGCAGGCTGGCATGCGCTGTAGGGGGGAGAAAGAGAGCGAGTCTGTGGTGCCAGGCAGCAGACAGAGGCCAACGCTCTAGGGCTGCTGCAGCTGAGGTCCCATGGGCAAAGACACAGAGTGATGGAGGGGGACAGGGGGTGGGGGCATGGCAGTTTTGAGCTCCCTCAGGGTAATTGAGTTTTTGCTCACCCACCCCTCTTCCCCTCCGACTAATATGCCAAAGCCACAATAATGGGAACAGATGAGACCCAAGGGTGCATTTACGTATAACAGAGGACACTACTAAAGTTTTTATTTATTTATTTATTTTTTTAGTGTACTACATATTAAGCTAGTGATTTTCATGTTTATGGTACTATATAAAGTCCCTACTGCGGAAAAATGATGCATTTACTTTTAAATATTTTTCAGAAATTTCTAGTAAATTTCACAAATGATAACAAAACAACAAATAACGCATACAATTAAACATTATTAGTTAAATAATTTAGTTAAATTTGACATGACTTAAATCAACAATAACAATTAACCATTTAGATGAATTAGATTAACTCAATTTTTAAGTTGTATCAACTTAAAGAAATGATGAACTGGAAGTCGCGACAAATCTTCCATATTGTGGTGTAAAAAAAAAGTGAAAATGTAGGGCGGGGACTTGGTTGGTTTGGATAGATAGACAATAAGATTTATAACATGCATTAAGAAAATATATAGGGTGAGTTTTCATTTCATGCAGACTTAAATAGTGTTTTTTTTTTTCATTAGGTGAACAAATCACACTTTATTTTTTATTTTTGTTCACTTTGTGTTTTTTTTTTCTGCTTTGATGCCTTTAAAGACTGACTATGGCCCTGTCCCAAATGGCACACTTCATGCGGGCTTTCGGTCTCGTGGACTTAAATTGCATGTGCTCGCCAAGTCTATGAGTCCGTAGGCCGTCCCATTTAGCATTTTGACGCTCTGAAGTGTGCTCAGCAGCACCCCCTTTTGTACCCTTGAAGATGCAGGCTCCACGCACTTTAACTACCCAGGAATCCTTGCAGAATGCCAATCAGAAAACGAATGGGATTTCGCTCACGGACTGTAAACATGGCTGAGAAGAGAAAAGTATCATTATGGGTTTAATGACATAGGCGTACAGTACATTTTACCAGTTGTTACTTACAGTTTATACAAACATTATCGACTAGTGGTTGATATCTCAAACATACAGTAATTGATGATTCATTACATAAATAGAACCGAATGTCATGGTTTTACTGTCATATAAACGTAGTATGAATATTGAAACGTATACATTTTTCTTAAACTCATTTTCATTTTGTGTTAAAATCATTAATATAACAACTGTATTTATCATACATAACCATGATATTTATTTCTAATGCCCAGGTGGCATATACAATTATATAACTGTAAAAGCAGGCTGTGTAGTTCAGATGGACATAAATAAATGCCTGTTTTCGATGCTAAAGACTGTAATTTTTTTAATGATATTTTTCTAATAAAGGGAGTGATGAGACGGGAGACTCTCTTTTTATTCTCTTTTTATAGACTCTAAATATTATTCATCCGATCCGATGGCAAGACATCTTGCAAAAACAATAGTAAAATCAACAACAACAATCGGCAGCATATCGACCCGCAGCTCCTGTCCAACAACAACAACCAGACCTTCTTCCTGGTTGGGGCGTGACGATCGAGTCTATCCCAAAATTACCTCAAACTGCGCCCTCGCGGACCCACGCTAAGGGCCCTATAGGTCTGCACTACATGACGTCACCGGAGTGTGCCATTTGGGACAGGGCATTCAAGTGTAGGCTGTGAAGGCACATATTATTGGCTAAACCAAATAAACAAACACACCTCCTCACTGAATGAGTGAGTGAGACATCTTGTTTGACCACCTAAATGAGGGTAGATCCTGATGAAACGGTTTCGTTCACTCTGTGCAAATGTGTTTTATTGGATTCAGTCTGTCAAATCCCTCTCGCTCATCACAGCATGTCCAAAGCTTGATGACCTGTCAATCCACCGCTGGTGGCATGGCAACAGATCTCCCAATGGGAAGGGGAATTAAACCTAATTGTGCCTGATTGGATCCTGCCGACTCCTGATTAAGTAGCAACTCCTCTATTAGCATACTCGCGGGAGGGGGAGCTTCTTTAATGGCCTGTAAAGTCGGACATGGCAAGGATTGATCAGCCTACAGCAATATGCTCGCAAACAAAGGAGAGGATAAAACCCTCAAACAAACACAAAGATTTGTTAATGAACACCGTTTTGTACTGTTTTACAAGCAGAGAAGACAAGAGACATGAAATTATTCAGTAAGAAGAAAAATTGAAAAATTAAATAAACTTGTAGCATGTCAAAACGCAAAGATATTTGACAATCTAACTTAAAATAATGATTGAAATATATAACTATAATATAGTAAAGTGTACTTGTTCTGAAAGTAAAAATAACAATATTGATGTTTGATTACTATTAGTATAAGGAATACTAAGTTTTATTTTATTTTGGTTACAATGAAAGAATGATAAATTGTTTTCCGGTTAAAAACGTAAAAGCACAGAATTTGGGAAAAAAAATCAATAAAATGGATTTGAATGGACAAAATGAAATAGATAAAGCACAAAATGCAGGCCAGATTCAAACCCATATGTGCACCATGGTTCAAATGAAATGTGTGTGCAGTCGTGTAAGATTGTGTGTTTCATACCTGGATTTCCAGTGACCAGGATGTTTTTAGCCACTCTGACTTTGTCCTCAGAGTTGCGAGCCCAGTCCACCATCCCCCTCCATCCTTTCATCGGGAAAGTGATATCTGCATTTCCCGCAACAGGCCTCTTGTGAATACTCAATACTAGAGGGAGAATCCAAAGGGAACTGTAAGATCCACGCCAACACCAAGTTCAAGTTTTATTTGCTATTTGGATAAGAAAATTGCACACATACATAGAAATTCTACTGCATCACCCTTAGAGTCATATATATATATATATATATATAGCCATTAGTCTCACTGCTGCTGGATTGAAGCTGCTGTAAAAGCGTGTTGTGTGTGATTACACTGTCCGCTCTTGTGTGTCTCAGGCCGTAGGACTTGTATTTGGGCCTCAATAGTGAGTGAGCTGGATGATGAATGTCACTAAGTATGAACTAAGCTTTCTTCTTACAGCGCTCTGTGTACAGTGTGGTCATGGATGGGAGCTTAGTCCCAATGATTGTCTCTGCAGTCTTTATGACTTTTTAAAAAGACTTCTATTTTGCCTGTGTTGCATTTCCAAACCACACGATGATGCCATATGTCAAGGCACTCTCTATGAGTCCTTTATAGGCATGAGTAAGAGTCCCCATCCCAAGCCCAGCCTTCTTTAAAAACATATCCTGACTCACTGCACATCTCAACTAGAGAAAAGTATTTTTGACTCAAAAAATAAATGTTTCATAATGCCATTTGTACTTTATGGTTGAACAATTGTTTATTATACATTGAAAGTTATGACATTCAATGTAATGGAACAATTTACATACAAATGGTTTTACGACTGATTTACTCGTTGCTTTGCGTGTGCTTCAGGTCTTCTCAACTAACCAAGTAACCAACTAATTAATTCTCAGCCTCATAAGTTGTGTTAACAAGATACCAGGTTGACATGCAACGCATTCTCACCCCAAGGCATCACCTTTGACCATGCTTCAATATTTTGACACTTTAGGTGCCCTTTAGCGTCAGTTACATGACGCGATCCTACGGCGTCATCTAACTGGCGCTAAAGGAAAAGCGTCAGTTAGATAATGACAAGTTGAACATGTCCAAATTTTTATTGACAGAGACATATTTTGAATGAGATCGTCTTGCAGTGCAGGTCAAACTAGAACCTATGCTGGTTATTAGCAGCAGGAACTTCTGAGAAAACCATATAAAAAATCATATTGACCCCAAACTTTTTAAATGATATTCTATCTAGAACATATTCGCTAGGCCTTAGCTCTCAAAAAACATCAAATTGTTTTGTGTGGTGTAAAGAAGAGACATTAATGGGCTTTATGCCCAGCTGCACTACTTCCTGAACTTCAGCCAGCTCCTTGTTTCCTGTCTGCCATTATTGGCCAAATTGATTAATTCAGGTGTACCTGACCTCAGTAGTCATGGCAACAATAATCAGACACACCTGAATTAATCAATTTGGCCAATAATGGCAGACAGGAAACAAGGAGCTGGCTGAAGTTCAGGAAGTGGTGCAGCTGGGCATAAAGCCAATTGTTTTGTGAATATGAGCGAAAATGAATTGAACAATTGAATTGAACTCTCACACTAGAACCAAGCCTCAATGGGGGTGTGCGCTTACTGTTACTAACTATCCCTCATGATACAGTTCTATTCCAGGCTGTTGATGAATGTTTGCTGTTATGTATAGATGTCTTTGTGCCTTAAAGCTATGTGTGGGACTGATAGGTCATTGCTGTAGGACAGGTGGTGGCACTATGGGAGAATCAGTGATTCAGAGGTAAACAGAACCTAATACCGCCCCTCACACCTCCTTTTAAACTCGACCAGCTGCGGCCCACGACGTATGACCATGGCGGTTCATATTCCCTCTGTTCTTGCGAACCTGGGGGCTGAGTAAACCAGAGTCTTCCTTATGCAGGAGAGATATGCGTGGTGTGTGATTCGAAAGCTACAGACATGTCTAGAGCTACTACACATAGTTATTGTGCATCACTACTTTCAGATAAGTGTGAAACTCTTCAAGGTGTATGTCAGTAATAGTGTTGGGGGATGTCAGTTGGTCATCTATTTCAGTACCATCAAAAGCCTATAATGATGCTAAACGTTATACCTCCGTATACTTAATTTCCAGCTCTTTCTTGGGTTTTGGCTGCAACTTCTAGGTTGCTAGCACAGATATTCAACCCCTAAAGTACATGACCACCATCCTCTGACATTATTATTGTGCAAACCAAGGTAAATGTCAGCGAAAACTGACCTAGATTGTCGGTGACCTCATAAGTATCCTGGAAGTCCTTCATGCGGAGACTGATGACGTCCACAAAGTCCTCCACTAGACGAAAAAGCTCTTTAATATTGGGCCCCAGCTGTCAGGAAGGAAAACAGAGCTGAATGTTAACACGTTTGTTAGCTCTTCCTTCACTGTGAGATTATGTAAGTTCATTTTAAATATTTTTGAAAAAAGTAATTATGTATTTTTCTAAAAATAACATCATAATCATGCAGTTTTGCCGCACTACACGCCTAATGATATCCTTCCTTCAGAATGTAAACTGAAGCTTGCGTTAAGACATAAATTGTAAACTAACTAATGATCTAACTAAACAGCAGGAGACAAACAGCTGAAAGAAAGATGTGCAGTGAGGAGAAGAGAATTAGCCAATTAATCACCTTTAGAACCAACTGAAACTCGCATAATTACTAAGTGAAAGAGAGTGAGACGATACCATTAGAAGGACGTGAATGATGACTGAGATTGAGTTAGTGAAAAAATGAAGGAATGAATGAATGAATGACAGACACATGGAGATAGAGAGGAAAGAGAGTGAACGGACTCACCAGTTGTGCTTCCTCCCACCTGTCCCTATTTTCCTCCATCAGTAAGTTACTCACTGACTGCACAAAATTCTGTGAACAAAACCACTTGTAAGAAACATTCATGGGCAATCTGGATCGAAATGGTCCTTTATTTGGAACTAAGCAAATAACGCTCCACTAACCCTCATGTCTGTATTACTGGGGCTGTAGTAGGACCTCCGAAATATCTCCGTCATGTTTTTCAGTACATCTATGATAGCCAGAAGGTCTCCACTGTAGCTTGTTCCATCACTGGACGTCACCCTCAGCTTTGTCATGACTTCAGAGACCCCGTCGCCCACAAGCCCTCGTTGAGCCTTGGAAAGGTGGTCTCTTGTCTGGAGAAGGAACAAAACCAACCTTAGCATTGGAGACACTTCTGGTGTTAGCCTAGCAAGGGTTTAGTTTGGACATCACCAACCAGTGTTTGGATACTTCGGTAATCATTTGAGACACACTTCATGTACGTCGGGTTCTCCCAGAATGCAATGCCCTCATCGTCCAATGAACATCGCCGAAGAATTAGTCCTGCATCACAGAAATGGTTCGTCATTACCAGATCTTGAACAAGGATTGGTTAAAAACGGTATGCTCAATGTTGTTTTGCTTGTTTCTGGAGCTATTCGTGGTCCTAAATATGTCTGTCTACAACATTAAGGGACGGTTTAGAAAGTTATCCATTATTTGTGTTTGCATGAGTCATGTCTTACCTACAGCATTCGGAGGGCAGCGGACTGCCGCCGTGTCCCCTGAAGGTGTTTTCTTCCACACTACGTTAGAGAAATTCTCCTCATCACAAATCTCATGCGGCTCTGCACAAAACCACAAGTCACAAAAGACAAAATATCCCAATCATTCCCGCAAAAACTTGAGTTCTTTCAGATGTGAACAAAACAAAAAATAAGTTGTTTCTAAAGGAACTTTAAGTCCATAAAGAGTGAAAAAAAAAAAACAGGGGTGGGCGATATGTTAATGGTTATATTTTTTTCTGGGAATGAGGTTGTTACAATGCCACCATTTTATATGGTATTTTGATTTTAATATCACAGCAGAAACCATTACTTAATGTAATCTCAAATGTTCTTAATTTTGTTGAAGCAAATAAATCATCAGTAATGTAATTATTTATAGGCGAATAAATAGGACAAATAAACACAATAGGCAAAATATATATTAATGTGCTTTTAGCTTTTCAGAAATGCTACAGAAATTACATCAGATGTAAAAAAAAAAAAAGATGCATAGTCTTCACTGGATGAAATGAACATTGATTCCTATTAAAATTTACAAAGGGTATATGGCCAAGAGCAGTGAGTGGTTTTCTCTTTTACTTATTTAACAGGACACAGAGGCTATATTAGGCTTCTGTCACTTTAAGATCTAATGCACCAATGTAATATATTGACACATTTCTGAATTTCTTCCAATATTTTTTAATAGTCAAAGGGATACTCCACCCAAAAATGAATATTCTGTCATCATTTACTCACCCTCAAGTTGTTGCAAACCTGTATGAGTTTCTGTCTTCTGCTGAACACAAAGGAAGATATTTTGAAGAACAATTAAAAATAAAAAAAAATACAATGGAAGTCAATGGTGCCAAACAACTGTTTGGTTCCAATCATTCTTCAAAATATCTTCCTTTGTGTTCCGCAGACAAAAGAAACTCATACAGGTTTGCAACAACTTGAGGATGAGTAAATCATGACAGAATTTTCATTTTTGGGTGGAGTATCCCTTTAAGATGCCATTTGACATAACTTTGTATATTTGACCGTTTCAGCGCAATAAATCACAAAAAATAAAATAAAAAAAGAGGTCTCAAGTTGCCATATTCATGCTGTTCTGACAGAACCTGAAGTGTGCACACAGAAAACTGATTTGAGACCGCTTTCACATCAGTTTAAAATAATTTAAAGTGGCAAAATTTAAAAATGCATGAAAATTATAAACTCCTGTGATGCCACAAATCTCCAACGCCACATGAACATAACCATGATTCAAAATGTATACCACTTTTCAAGTTTATTGCGTCTACCAGTATATCGCCCAATGAATTTCGGCTACAACCACTTGATTGTCTCACCTGGACACCTCTTCTCATTGCAACGCCTTACTTCCTCTCTGTCCCCTGGGCATGGCCCCCCACCAAAAAAGGGCCCATGACACACCCTCTGTCTCTGCTGGCTTCCTCCACCACAAGTTTTGGTACAACCAGCCCAAGAGCTCCAGAGTTGCCATTGGCCATCCACAGGACACTCTCTGAGGAAGCAGTCACGTGCCTGACGCCACTCGCCCTGACACTCTAGGCCCCCGTACGAGGGCCCGTTACATTCCCGAGTGCGCTGCATTGTTCCATTCGAACAGGATGAGGAACAGGAACTCCAATTGGACCACTCATTCCACACTCCATCCACTACAGGGGAAAAGACATGAACTCAGAAGAAGAAACTGAAAATAGAGGATACAAAGCAACATTGGTGAGGGATTGAGAGTGGAATATGATAAGGGAATATTATTGAAAGATATATTGCAGGGGAAAGAAAGAGGAGCTTTGGGTTGCCAAACTCTAGTTCAATCCATAGTGATTTAAAGTATCACTTAATCACCATAATTTGCTATGAACTTCACAATGGTTCCTTTCAATCCCCTTCTCCTGCAGTGCCTCACATTAGGCTTTAATTGTGCTTCTTGATGGAAGTCATTAAATCTGTATGAGGCAGTATGTATTTAAAGACCCAAAGATCACCTGGGCATACAGCAATGTTGCAGAATTTGGTCTGTTTCTCCGGACCGTCACAGGGGTTTCCTCCGAACTGTGGCGGCTTGCAGGAGCGAGTGCGGTCCCTGTAGCCGCGGCCGCACGTTGAAGAACACAAGCTCCACGGAGACCACTCGTCCCATGCCCCGTGCACTGCAATCAGAGCGGCTAGGGTATGATTTATAGAGAGAAAAACGCACCCCGACAACACACACACACACACACTAGAGGAAAAATAAAGAGGGGTTCACACTGACAACAATCTGCATTCATTTTAATTAATTTCTTTTCAATGGGAGTTGCAGATTTCCCGATGTCGTGAGTGACTGTTTGGGATGAGATAAAGTTGAGAAACGAATAATCAGAGGCGAAGTAATGGGGCGACTACCAAAAGGAGTGAAGACATTGGAGCACATTGAGCAGTATGCATTGATCGTTGTAAATCTTGTTCATGATATGATGTATTGCTGCAATTTTACGATCATTTTCCACTCCCATTTTTAGCAGCAAGAAATCTGATTCCCTATCCAAACAGAAGAACCTATTTTTTTTTAACAGCAATACATCACATGATCAGATATTCAGAATCTATAGCCATTTACGTAACCAACCAATAATGTTATGAAAGGAATGCCAACTAGAAAAGAAAAAAAAAATCACTTGTATTGCTATGTACTGGAGAAACCGCAACAAGCAATAGGCCGGCTCTAGTAGTCCCAACTTCTTGTCATTGTGGGAACACTCTTGCACGAATGCACTTGCTCATTGGCTAGAGCTAGACCAATCAGAAATATATGCAATTAACATCATTGGAAGATAAGAAACAACATTTACGAGACAGTTCATGTGAATTTTATTTTTTGCTGATTTAAAAAATGTTATTTAAATACGAGATTGAAAAACAGTTTCTTGCATGGACTAAGATCTTGGAAATACGGCCATCAGGTAAACTTACTTTCGTTCCAAAGGGACTTTGCGACTAACAACCAATCATACAGCACAAAACAGCTGTCAGTGTGAACAAAGTATTACAGGGGATGTAAAACACAAATATACATGAAACTCTTATGGCCCATTCACACCAAGGACGATAACTATAAAGATAACGATAAAGATTCAGTTCTCAATATTAAAGATTCATTCTCAATATCAAAGTTCATACCACAGCTATAACGATAACGGCACAGAGAAATAATATCGATGGAATCACTTTAAGAATGATTCTATCCAGCTGATGAACGATAAATGTACAGACAGCCAATCGGAATCCAAAGTGGCAGACAAGCATGTGCTTAGAATAAGCAGGACGATATCATCTGGTATAGTTATCGTTCTTGGTGTGAATGGGCCTTTAGTGTTTAAAGACTACTATAATTTTTAGCTGCAAGTTCTGAATGTTAAAGAGCATAAAATGATTAGGAATTATTACAATATTGTGCAGAGACACATGTTTTTAACTGAATAACATGTTCACACGTCCCCCCGAGATGCTGAAATGGTGGAATGAAAAGAGACTGAGTGAAACCATCCTACATGCAGTGGGAACTACAGGGATTTAGCTGAAAATGCCGCACTTAAACCCATTACCATGTTACCACCGCTCTCATCCAGGATTTAGAGGGGAGTAGCCGTGCACGGAAGCCCGGGAAGAGTTAGCCTCAGATGGGCAGCGACTGGAAGGTGAGGGAGGAAGCTAATGGACCTGAGTGGAGGGAGATGGGAGATGGGAGGTGGATAAGGACGATGGTGGGGGTGAGGAGAGGCCTGGGGTGGGCTGTGCTTACCTGGACACACAGCAGTGTTATTGCAGGGTCTCTGTTCGCGCAGCGGCCCGCTGCACTGCGTGCTGTACGACACGGAGACGCAGAAGCGTGTGCGGCTCTGCCAGCCCTCACCGCACGTGGCCGAACACACGCTCCACGCAGACCACTCCTCACCCGACGGAGGATCCACTGAGAGGGACGGGGGGGAAGGGTGGGGATGGGATGGGGTAAAGTGCGGAGGAAAGGGTAGGAAAAGGGCCAAAACTAATTAACATGCGGGATTAGCCACCTCATCTAACAGGGGAGGCTTAAATCATTTCATTGCTGATTCCATATCCTCAGCATTTGCCTGTAGTAGAAGTTCATGACTGTAGTTTTAGGATATGTAGGTCAGCCATCTATACACAAGGATTTCAAAAGGCTGTCCAATTGATCAGACTTTAATATCTGAGCAACTGGGAAAGCATCATGTGCAATCCCAAAGAAATGGGAAGATATTAAATGTCCAATTGGAAACACTAGGCTGTCCTGACATTCCAATGGATAACATGGGTTGTCATGGCTATCCAGCATAAGAGTTAGGCTATAATTACCATCCAGTGGAAATGGAGAATCAAGAATGTCCAATAGAATGATATTGAATGTCAAAACGAAAACTGATAAGGAGGAAAAGATTTAATCTAAATCTGACAACATTAGAAGCATTCAACTTTGTAGTTTCCATACGAATACCCTGCTTAGGGATACTAAACAATATGCATTTACAGTAGTTGTTACCATCTCCTTCCAAAAGTAAATAAAAAACCATGCACAATTTATTAAAACACAATTTCAGATTATTTAAGAGAAAATATGTTTTTCAGAAGCATTCATAGAGGAAAATTACATTCATTTTTATATGATATTTATAACAAATTCATGCAGTACTCACAAAGAAAAGACAAAATACAAGGGATCACATCATTATTAGTAGCCCAATATTTATTTAATATCAAAGCATGCATACCAAGCATCACCACCCCCTTGTTCTTGGTTGTTTCATAATACAGGGGTTATGACCCTTTCAAAACTCTTTTAGCTTCCTTGTAAGCAATGGTGTCCATGATTCATGGATATCACGATGTTCTGCCATGAACCATGCCATACACATGACAAAGACAAACAAAACTTAAAACACAAGGACGGGAGCATAAAAAAACAAAAACAAGGCCATAGCCACATACGCATCCAGTCTACTCCCCTGTATGTGAACTAGTGAGTGTAAACGGTTGCAAGTGTGTGTGTGTATGCGTGTGACCCCAAGCTGAAGTGGAGGCTGATGCCACCTGTCTTCTTACCTGTTTGGGAAGACTGCTGTCCACTGCGGGTCTTATCAGAGTCCTCTCGTTTACGGCTGTCCACCGAGCGCAGGGATTGGCTACGAGTGCCAAGTCTGCCTTTGCCTGCAGGATGGGGTGGGGTTAGCAACTACAGTCGACTTCTGATCGGGCAGTGCTGTGCCAACTGAACATCTAGACCAGCATCAGCCATGCTTGGGATTTTGTGTGAAGTTTAAGGGAACATATCTGAGAAGTGGACCTGTGTTTGGTTCGATACTCTCCATGCGAACATGAGACCGTGTGAGACACTTCCGGGTTTGCGTGACCTCGAAACGTGAGCTTTGAACATCGAAAAGTGTGCTGAAAGAGGGCAAGATGGAGCGAGCAGTGGATGGCAGATGGAAAATAAGCAGACTATGCGGAACAGAGACACAGACAATCGAGGTAAAGACATCTGCAGCCGATGGCCTTGACCATGGAGTGGGTTATTTACTCATGGCCTCCATCCAAACTGAGTGAAAGTCTACTCACTACAGTCACATTCATACTGACTTGGTCAGTGACGCCCTTACCAAGCATGGCCTCTTGCATTCCTTTGTATTTCACTGGACTTAAACCCTTGCCTTTAGAGGAATACTGCCTGTAGCCTATGGGTCCAATGAAAAGCACACAAAAACGCTCATTCTATTATCGGTCTATCATTGTATCATAATTGCTCAATCATTACATCACACAGGAAGCAGAAAAATCTCTGTTTTTTACAGTGAAATGTGAGGAATGTAAAAAAAATGAGGTGTCAGATAGTGATAAAAAGAGAAAGCAAGAGAAGAAGTGGATGTGCAAACGTTCACATGCATTTGTGTACGAGCGTAGAACTTACCAATGCACGACTGAGAGTTGCAGGGACGACCTTCTTCAAGAACACCTTCGCACAGGTACGCCTCCTCAGGAGGGGATTGACAGGTGCGTGAGCGCGTCTGGACTCCGCCCCCACATTCACTGCTGCACTCCGCCCAGTTGCCCCAAACACTCCAGCCACCTGTATCAAACACACACACACAAACCATCCGTGTGAGCGTAATTTCCAAGAAAAAGCCATTTCTTAATAAATTTCCGTGACACAAATTAAATTTCCATCCCTGCTAAGCAATAATGTTCTGATTTCGTAATCCATTATGATGGCACTAAGATGTAGAAATGGACCCATAAATACCAGTAGGATACGAGTCCCTGTGTTCTGCTCCCTCATGAATGTTTAATAGCAGACATCGCTGGCTGTCTGATCCCGGAGGCCCCGACAAATATGTATTAATCTGCATGAATAGAACATGAAGCTGGACCATGTCCAACTGCAGACATTTTTAATTACTCACAAATCAATTGTACGGGGGAGGGTATGTAATTCTACTCTCAGTGCGGCTCTACCAGGAAAATGGGAACTGAAATAAAAGTGAAAAAATAAAATCAGATACAGTCCATTCATCAGTAGATTTTGGCATCTATTACATGGGGAGGGTCCATACAGACCATGTAAAGATCAGTTAATGGGGTCAATGGTATATGTTGAAGATAATAAAGTAAGAGTTAAGAAAGAAAAAACAAACCATGTTGAAAAAAAAAATAACTAAAAAAAAAAATGCACTACAAGAAAAAAAGAGAAAACATACGAATCTACATACATTTTTATTTCAACAAATTTTAAGTATTGAAACCCAAGTATTTAAGTATTATAACCCAATTCACAGTTTTATTAGGCAGATGTTTTCAGATCATTTTGAAGAAAAACCTCTAGGCAACAACATCCATTAGTCAAAAGTCTCAATTTACCCCTGATGGCCTCTGTGTTTGTTTGGTTTTTATTATTTCTATAAATGTTTGTTTCTCATTTTGGTAACTTAGTAACACTAGTCTGAGGTGCACATTAGACTGTTAAAAAACACACTAAGAGCTTTATTTCATTATTTTCTTTATTTTGGTATTTACATAAAACATTAGTTTCATCCTCATTTGCAAAACTAACCTTCTGGGTTCATGTCTGCAGCATGGCTTCCTGGGGTGGGTGTTTAAGAGGAAGGGCGGCCTTCCTGTTCCTCATTTTATACCATCCCAAAGAATTCTGGGTAGTGTAGGCATAGTCCATTTCTAAATGGGAGCAGGGGGGGGAATTGTTTCATGTTTTATTGTGTTTAGCTATATTCATTGTATGTAGAAATGTATTTGTTTATTATTTGTATTATTTTCCTTGTGTAATTAAGGTTGATGTATTTTGAATATTATTTTCATTCAGTGTAGTTATGTATTATGTATGTGAACATTATTTAAATTCCCTATTACTGTAAAATGGTTGACCCTTTAGGAATGCATGTTTGTCTGTGAAAGCAGGGTCATCTTGAGTGTTTTTTTTTTTTTTTGTGTGTGTTTGTATTTTTTTTATTCTTCATTTGGAAGTCAATAAAGATTTCACTGACTGCAAGCAGTGTCTCTTTGCTCTGGTCATGTCTTAACACTTGTGGACGCATATTTCAAAGGTCTGTTTTGTGGCGTTTTTTCAGAAACTTTCATTTTTAGTTTTTTCAATAACCACGCATAAACAATATTCTCAAAAATACAAACATGTACATACATTTGTACTCACATATTATGCTGTTTGTGCTAAATATAGTGTGATTTCACCTGTGCCATTATAAGCAACTGAAAAAAGTACAAATGTCAGGGCATGCCAGAACATCTCAAGGACCCCAAATACACCATGGTCCCCTGAGGGTTAAAGTCACATACTGTAGTGGCCAAAAGTGATGTCCGGCCTAGGAAAAATGTCATATTCACATATTCACACTTTAGCCAAATATTATTAAAAATGTGTTACAGATTTTGTGAGCATAGTTGTGCATGGAATCAAATTGTGTGGACATATTTTTTTTTTTTTTTTACCAGGCTAATGAAATAATTAACACACGCAAAAACAGAGAAGAGAGAACCAGTGATATATATATATTATATATATATATATATATATATATATATATATATATATATATATATATATATTTATATTATTTTTTTTCTATTTATTTGTTTGTTTGTTTGCATTGTAAAATAAAACCTACATATTTTGCAAATTTTTTTTTATTTTATTTTTTTCCGAAATTATTTTGTAAGATACTTAGGTGTCTTGTTCTTCCATCATATTTAAAATATGTAATATAATTTATATTTAAATGAATTATTAATAAATATTATATATATATATATTATATATATATATATATATATATATATATATATATATATATTTTCAGCATATTTTGATGGTTTATTCAAACATGTTATTATTAACTAAATTCATATATCCCCTCCGGGCATAGCTTGTGGCCACTACTGCATGAATAGAAATTAGGATTAGCATTAGGATTAGCAAATTAGCATTTAAACATATTTTTTAATACCTTAAGCAAGAAAAAAAAAAAAACAGTGCCACATGACAGACCCTAAAAATCAACCGACCCCTTCCTATACTGTTACACATAAAACAACCCTCAGCAAAGCCAAAGTTAATAGCCTACAATATAATGCTTTACATAAAGGCCAGATATAAAAAACAATTTATGCCTTTTCTTCAGCGCTGATACAAATCTGCCGGCAAGCGTGTGCTGAAAAGCAGAATCAATATCTATTTGTTTGAGCAGGATGAGCGATTAATGGCAAATTGTTTACTTGGGGTGCTGAGATTGGCTTTGCCGCATGTTGTGCGAGACACTCTCTCACCTGATAAAACATAACGGATTCTAATCTTCAGTGCCACAGCCTTGAATTTAGCATCAAATGTCCTCCTTGCACAGCAAGTGACAATCACATGCAAAATTAACCGGGACGGCTCTCAGCCCGCTGTCCTGATTAATCCCATCCACCAATCATGCTTCAAGTCAGATGTCTTCATCAACCAATCGCACGTGGCATAAACAGCACGCTTAACCAATCCCTTCTCCAGGGGGAACTGCAAAGTGGTGAAAATCAGTCTTAAATAACCTTTCTGTCTGTGCTGAATGACTTCAATTTTATTTTTTTATTCGAAGAACACTGAAAAGGCCTGAAATGATGGTGAGAATAATCGTAAGGCAAACAATCCTTAGAAAAGCAAAAAAGTAAAAAAGTCCATTTGAGGGAAAATACTTTGTTTAGAGATAAGATTTTCTCTCTCTGTGAAAAACGGTGGGAGACTATGACCTTTTTTTTTGGCGTAATAATCACTGGCTGAAAGAGAAAAAGGGGGGCATAATAATGTAGTGTTTTCTTTCTCTGTCCCCAAGGACATTTTATTATGCGTTCAATAATTTAGTGCGCTTCTCTTGTTCGGTGGTAGCTCCCTTACACCCAGACTATTTGCAGCAAATGCTATATCATCTTTAAACTCATATTCGTCCTCTGCTCGGATGTTTCTCTCTATTCATCAGCCCTTCCTCTATCATTCTGTCTTTTCCCCTGTTTTTCAAATTGCAGCTGCAGCATGCACCTGTTTTTCAAAGGATGAGTGTGTGGATATACATCATTCTGCCCATTAGTAATATCATCTTTTTGGAAGGCTTACGAAAACCCCAAAGTGACCTTCACTTTCCGTCAATGGCCAGCAGAAGGTCTAATAACAACTCAAGTTACAGTTTTCTGAAATCATCAATAGAAGGTCTAACCATAGTCTAAACCGCCACAGCCCCTTCCATATCTGCAACAAGAACAAGATCGGTCAGTAGGCCTACATCTAAATTACACCCTATATTTAACTTCATGCTTTGTTTTCTGGTTGCCAAAACACAGACTGTGGATCAGTGATGGATAGCGAAACATGGGAAGTGCTGACACCCAGAGGATGCTACTTGTCATTGGCATCCACATGCAAGCAAGAAAAAAAAACCCTTATCTGATCTTTTTAATGGATAAAAATGGATTACATTGATAAAATCTGATTTCTGAAAGACTTTCAGAAACACTTCTGAAAGCGTTTGAGCAAAAAGAAATGAGCCATCCATCATCTCGCATCTTTTTTCTCTCTGCCCGTCTCTATCTGTCCCTCTGATGGGTGAAGCTCACAGGTCTAATCCACTGTTCTGTGTGTGTGCATTTCTGCTGTCAGTATCCTGCTTAGAATAAATATTTGAACAGCTGTGCTTACACATCTCATTGATTAACCTCACTCCAGGGGCAGGAAACACAAGTTAGGTTTGCACCCTTGCAGTTTCACATAATCTTTCCTCTCTTGCGCCAGCGCTGCAGTGCCCAAAATGGTCCAAGCATAGTCGTTCAACCAACCAATATATGCGTATACCCTATCCACTGAATTTAAACTGGAATAATGTTCTTTTGGTGTACCTTGATAGATGCATCTGTCATTACAGACATCTGGTGATGTATTTGGTTCTTAATTAAATCTTTTGCAGTGCATATAACAGTCGCTGGTCTGAAGTATCAGATTTGGGTTGCTGATGGCCAAGGCCTTCACTAGTATCTCAAAAATGAAATGAAATCAACCATTTTTTATTTACTAAAAATACACATTTAGTACAAATCAGTATTATATTATCATAGGCCCTAGACACTACAGAGGATAAGCGAATTGGAGAATGGATGGATGGATATTATTATATTAAAATAAGTATATAGGGCTGTCAAGCGATTAATCGCAATTAATCGCATCCAAAATTAAAGTTTGTATTTACATAATATATGTGGGTGCACTGTGTATAATTATTTTGTGTGTATATATAAATACACACACATTCATGTATATTTAAGAAAAAAAATATTATTTATATATAAAATATTTATATTTATATATAATATATAAATCTACATACAGTATATACATGAAAATATTTCTTAAATATATACAAGCATGTGTGTGTATTTATATATATATATATATAAAATAATTATACACAGTGCACCCACATATATAATGTAAACACAAACTTTTATTTTGGATGCGATTAATCGCGATTAATCGTTTGACAGCCCTAATTATTAATAATATTTTTTTGAATATTCATTTGAGTCAATTGTACAGGTTATATAAAAACATAGAATTTATAAGTAGCATATTTCGTGCTATTATTCATTAAACACTCAGTTGCTTATTAATGAGCCAATGAGAATGTGACTGATGGCGTCAAAGATAATAATAAATAAATAATTCACTTAACTATTTCCTCAGAATGGAAGTGGATAAAGATAGTGAACCAACCTTATTACTTATTCAACGTGATAAACAAAACATGCATTTATAATGGATTGAATAAGTGATAATAAATAATAAAGCATTACAATTTGGGTGGGGGTTACAAATAAACAAAGAGGGGTATTTTTTATTAATCTTACAAGAATTTTAAGTTTCTGATCTTTGTAAAAAAATAGAAAAAAAAGAGAAGGTTCTGTCTTCATAATTATAGCAAAAAAACAAAACAAAACAAAAAACACCCAGAACCACCATTACGTTAATATAAAAATTCAGCATTTTTTTTATCCAACAACATTCCAAATATGATGTCTAGAAAAAAAGTAAGCAGGAACATTGTTTCCAACCAATTAGATGCATTTTCCCAAAGAAAAATTGAGTGCTGCAGCGCACTATGCAAATCTAATTGATTTCTCAAAACTGGCAACCGTCCAGATGAGATTATACGTGGTGGATTGTCTTTTAATCTCAATTAAGTCACAATTATTGTTTTTATTTTAATATACTCAAATCATTTTATATTACTCAAAATTCACACACACACACACACACACAAAACATAACTCATATACAAGGCTCTCAGTAGATTTGGGAACTGACACAAAGCATGTGTATCACAATTATGCAATTTGTTCTGTTGTTTCTGCTCTGGTGATGTGATTAATCAAGCTCTCTCATTGGCTCACTAATGAGTAATCGGGCCTGGGTCTTTTTCTATCGCATAGCTTCATCCTCGTGACTTTGATACCTGTCTGTTTAGTGATGATGATCACCTCTTCTGCTCTGTCTTTCAATGTTCACACAATGACAACAGCAGTGACTTCTCATCAGTGGAGTGTATGCGTTACAGGATTACTGACTGTGTCAGGTGGGGAGCTCAGAGTCTACACTGTTTACTGATGAGCAAGTAGATAAACAGATCAAAAGTACGACAGAGGTATGAATAGGGGTTTGGTTGGATGTTCTTTGGTTGCAGGTGCGGGTCAGAGAAGTCGACGTTTCAATTTCGAAGATGGATGCCTCTCCTCAGCAGGAACAAAAGGGGAAAAATCGAGCTCGAATCAAAAACACCTTCACTAAAAGGATCAGATGGGCCTCCCACTTTTCACAGGCCCAGATGAGTGGAAAAATAACAGGCTTTTCTTATTTTCCCTTGCACATCAATCTTCAGCAGAGAAACATCTGCTCATAAGAGCAAAAGGACGTTGGTGCACATGTGAACACACACACAAACATACACACAAACATGCCATCTTGCCCTCACTTCCACGCACTTTCAGCTCTTGGATCAGTGACCGCCAAAATGGATCATCACACTTGGGCTGAAGTTACAGCATCTAACTCTCCAGAATGCCATTTTCAGAGACATAAATGTATCTTAAAGGAGAACTCAGGTGCAAAATGAAAATGAAACATCGGCACCTAGTCAACCGTTGTCTGAGATTTGTTTTCATGATAATCGAATGTAAAGAGTTTTATCTTAACGTCATATAGAGCGCTATATGACAAAACGGCGCTATACTACGCTAAAGGCACCCGTTATCGTTAATATAACACGTGCTGTGAGGGCTAAGTTTAGGTGTGGGGTAGGGTGTACGTGTCATATTCACGCTAAAGGATTTATAACGTCTTGGGTTCGCGTGTTATATTAACGATAACGGGTGCCATGTGCGTAGTATAGCGCCGTTTTGTCATATAGCGCTCTATATGACGTTAAAGGATGAGAACGGGCTGGTTTAGCGTATAACGCTAGTAAAATGGGCATAGAATAAGTACAAAGTAATCGCTAGTTTATACCACTAACAAGGCTCAAAATAGCCCCACACTAACACAGTGACATAATGAGGGTCCCTTCATGCAAGACGAAGCATTGAGAACTTTGTAAGTGTACAGAGCATTTAATAAGAAGATACTTTATAGAGACAGTTCACTTTTCACAGTTCAAAAACCTGTATCAGATGCTTGTATTGCTAGCAGCGTGGCTATTGGCTGTGGGTTCTGTCAGTCTCGAGTGGGAGGGCTTCACTGCTTTTTACGGCGGGATTTTATACAGTTGCCATATACGTCACACAACGAACGTAATGTCGATGTGACCATAGATATGTATATAAAGGCTAGATGTGTTACGGCGGAGTTTCCATCGTCATCACCGGCGGCCATCTTGTCACAGACAAGCTGATGTAAGATGAGTGGTCAGCACGAACACAAATACTCTTATCTCGTTGAAATCTTGACGGATTTACAAACGGTTTGGTTTCTTACAAACGTTATTAACGTGGCTATAATTATCTGGATGATTATTTATTTATACACTTTTTATTCATAAGTATGCAGTGTCATAACTACATCTCGGTAGAAAATTGAGCAAGTTATGGTCATTTAAATAGTACATGTCCCATTAACACAATGTTACGAGCAGTGTTGTGCAAGTTACTTCCAAACTGTAATACATTAGATATTACTTGTTACTGTTATTTAAAAGTAATTCATTACCTTACAATATTACTGTCCCAGAATTGTAATGCGTTACATTACTCATGTATTACTTTTGAGTTACTTTCACCAAAATAACTAAGTAGAACTTAACTTTTGGGCTGTAACGATATGCAATATGAAACCGAAATCGCGATTCGCCACACGACTCAGATCCACGAACAGAATCGCGAACAGAAACATGCGTGACAAAAAAATAGGAGGCAAAATATATTTTTTGTAATTCTGTTAATTACACTGCGCAAATCGGATGAGGAAGGGTTGGCTCTCCAGTCTCCATAGAACTTAAAATATTCATTTTATTTTAGTTTTCATGTTCGCATTTATGAGGAAAAAACAATGTTACAGACGCGACCACTCTGAACTGGCACTAAAAGACTGCTTTAAAACTTTCACATAGTCTGTTGCCTTTAAGAAGTAAAAACAGACAATACACTGTAATACAACTGTAATACAAGCCTCACTGAACATGTAACGAGTAAAATATTACTGAAAATTGATTAGTAATGCCTTACACTACTGCGTTACAGCAAAAAGTAATATGTTACTGTAATGTATTACTTTTGTAATGCGTTACTCCCAACACTGGTTACGAGTGAGCGAGCTGCCTGTGACAAGATGGCCGCCAGGTGCAGACGTCGACCTCCATTGGCCAGCAGCGTGGACGACATATCTAGCCTTTATATAGATATCTATGGATGTGACTGCCTTGAAAGGGAACGTCTCCGGTTACTTTCGTTACCTCGGTTCCCTGAGAGGCAATAAGACATTACGTCGGCCGCCATGCTCGCTTGTTCAGTTTCTAGCATTCAGTCGTGGTTCTGATGCAATTGTCGCACGCATGCATTTTATACTGCCAGATGGCTTGACAGCATTTGCATGTTTTGCGTCAATTGGCCAGCTGTGTCAGCTGACGTCAGTTAGCCTATAAGATTTCAGCAGACGTTTTGAGTGGATGACCAAATGGTTCACTTGACAAGACCAAAGTGTTCTTTGTGTTTTGTCATTGTGAACTGAGCTATCATCATCATGATCGCAGCACGTCCAGTCTGAAATACCATTTGATGATGGCCAAGCACCCATACAGATGATATGAATTATTCGCCCCCTCGTCAATATCAGTACCTCGTCAGTATTTCTTTCACACTTTTATTGATGGATAGTGTTATATTGAGAGATTATTTGCTCCAAGTGAGAATGTTAGTGTGAAATTGAACACTGTTGTTTTCAATAAAGCACATTTGCACAAAGCAAGACGATTCTCCATGTTGATGGGACAAAAATAAATCAAGAGACATTTAGAATAGATAAAAATGTGTGATTAATTGCGATTAATCGCAAGTTAACCATGACATTAATGTGATTAATCGCGATTAAATATTTGAATCGTTTAACAGCACTGTTATAAACATGTGGGATAATGTAAGTACACAAATAAACTAAATATATAAAATTGTTCTAGTGGTTTTTGGATATTTTGATCCAAAAATTTTACATAGTGTGCCTTTAACGTTGACATTAAGAGAGAAGTAAAAAAATATGCATTAGTTAGTAAACTTGATTAAAACAGCCTTCAGATTGGGGACTTGAAAACGGTACATACTGACTGTTTCACTCTGAGCTAATGTTCCTATGGAAACCATTTTGGTGGCACATGCATATTCCAGAGCTTTAGGCGCATTCTGCATTCCTACATGGTGCCTCTCAAAAGTATATGGCTGTATCAGACAAATAACCCCTAATCAAACCATTCATCTCTCCTCTCTCAATCTCCCCTGCTCGCTTTCACTGGGTCAATTTCAGCAAGAGATTTTCTATCTTTTATAGATTCTATTTTGTATGGACTGCAGGTTAGATGTGACTGTGAGAGGGGGTAATCATACGGATAGGTCGGGGAGCTCTTTACAGCACTGTTGTCTTTTGCTCTCCATCACACACACACACACATACTCCCACACACAAACACAACAGGTCTATCTTCTGGAGCATGTATTCACTAATAAGCAGCTACCTTGGATTTTTTTTAAAGCTCATCGAGGGCCAGACACCAATCTGAGATGAGTGTTTGTGTAAGTCATTTTAAGCATTTTGATATTGAAGTTTAGTTCATAGCTCAACCCTGAGCAGTCTTGTACTTTTTTAATAACAACATATAAAATCGGCATGAAATGGAAGTTGTAATAGACTTTTCTGCCCTAAATGACATATATCTGAGTTAAACGGCTTCTTGAATAAGAGAAAATTGCTTGATTTTGTCCATTGGGAATTGATTAGATCATCGTGGTTGTCCCGCACTCGCGCCAGTAAACACGTCATCAGAGAATAGGAGAGGTGTCATTGCAAGAAGGAGGGGAAGTTATTTTGGTTTAAGATTATGATGTCCCTGGGCTGGATCTGTCCATTCTTTCCTGGTCTCTGTCGTGTGTTTGTGTTTGTTTGGAGGCAGCACATGGGTTAGGTTTGACAGTCCACCATGTGCTTCGCTGTCATTGCAGCGTCTCACCCCGCCCCCTTGTTTTCCATTTATTTCCTCGTTATTGTTTCACTCACTTCACCTGTTCCAGTATCAATTTATTCCTTCTATCTCCTATTTAGCCTCCTCGTGTGCGTTGTCTTGTGCCTGATCATTGTTTGACCTATGTGTGCCGGTGCCAGTTTTTGGGTTTATATTTTATTTTTTATATTTTATTTTCTCCACCTCCTCCTCCTGATTTCCCCTGGCAGTTCTCTTGCATTCAGCCCTGGTCTCCCTCTCAAGCTCTCAGTCGTGGATCGCCTTTGTCTTTGCCCTGCTTCACATGCTGCCTGAGCCGCCCCCCAGAGGACGCTAACCTGGTAGTTCCACTGACATTTTTCACTCTATATTGAGTTCCTGTCTGGATTATTGACAGACTTTTGTGTTTTCTATTTTGAAGAAAAAAAAAAAAAAAAATTTTTGTTGCCTGCAGTTTGAGTCCGTGTCCTGACCTGACAAATGAGGGCACATGAATATTTTAAAAAAAATTGTGCACAGGTAAATTATTTACCAAAAAAAAAAAAAATACTGCAAAATGTTGATTTTGATTTCATAATGGCGTAATGTGATAAGTTGAAGTTTAATGATAACTGCCTTATCTGCCTCCACCTCTTCTTTCCAGGACTGACATATTTTATCAATTAAATAAAGACAATGTGCAAAACTTCCAATAATAGATGATTAAATACTTGTAAAAGCATTTTAACTAAAAAGTTTGGGTAGGCAATTTTGGATAGTGTAGCATAAGCTTTGAAAGTATAAGATTCCCCCCTTCGGAGTGTCTCCAAAACCATGCCTCCTTCAAAACACATGAACGCACTGCAGAGTCTGCAAAGCGTTAAGAGGTGAGAGACGGAGATAAATTACGTCTCAAAGCATAACATTACAATAATAATGAAAACAGCTTACAGAGCTCATACTTGTATCACCCGACTGCTGCATATTAATTTCACCATTGATAATGTCGACACAGAAACGCATATGCAGGTGAAACTCGAAAAATTTGAATCCTGCAAAAGTTATTTCAGCAATTGCAACTTAAAAGGTGAAACTAATATACTATATAGACCCATTACATGCAAAGTGAGATATTTCAAGCATTTATTTGTTGTAATTTTGCTGCTTATGGCATACAGTTTATGGAAATTTTGATTTTGAAAATTTTTGAATTACTGAAATAAATGACCTTTTCATTTATGAATCAGCGGTTCTGTGTTAAATTTCACAAGCACTCTCGTGCATTTCCGAGGATCACAAATTGAAGGGGACAATCAATTTTAGCAGTACGGGCAGGCAGAAAATGAATGAAAATTAAATAGAGAAACAGTAGAGCATATAATTATACAGTGTAAGACATTTTCAAATTAAATATATACTTTTTTTTGAGGAATTAATGAAGAAAGGAGAAGTGTCAATAACTCTGAAGAGTAGATAAAATCCTTATTTTAAGATAGTTAATCTGTTTACAATAATTTAGGATCGGAACATGTGGCTTGGATCATCTTGTACGGGGAGTAGAGTCTGATTCAGTTTAGATTGGGTGGCAGTAATGTTTGCAACCCATCATTTAAACCAGAAAGAAGAAGAAGATCGACTCATTTACAAATCGCGAACTGGTACTTTAAACACTCCAAGAATTTTAAGCTGTTGAAAGACTTCAGAAGACCAAATTTAGTCATATGGACTCTTCCTAGGAAGTTTTAGTCCCTGTTCAATGCAGTTGTGTGAATAGAAAATTATATAATTTTGTGTAGGCTATCCCACAAGAAAGCCATATGGGTCGAACAAACATCTCGAGGCTGAGTATATACTGACATCAGTTTTTTTTTTTTTTTTTTTTGCGACATTAATTTCTTGACTATTTTCTCCCAAATTTCTATTACCATAACACACCTGGATATTTAAAAAAAATAATTTTACCACAGATAAAGACAGTAGCCTATTACTTTGACAAACATGAGGCGGTGTCATTGTAAACATGGATAGCTGAAAGAAGCTTCAGTCATAAAGTAAACAATGAAAAAATTGTATTCCCCCTAACAACAATGTAACAGCCTCTTGGAACAAACACCCTCAAAAAATTCCCCTGGTGAAAGTGTGCATTAAATACCAATGAACCCCTACAGCAAGACAGATGTCTGACAAATCAGATGCCCCCTCATCCCCATCCCCTGTGAGTGTTTACAATGGAGTAGTCACAGTCTCATAGCTAGCACATACAGTCCTAAAACATATATAGCCTACAACCTTAAGCATTTTTATTATCAAGCATAGAGGCAGTAAAACTGCTTAATTAAAACATTAATATTTCATGAGCTCTGGAGAGTGGAGGGGCCATGAGCTAGCATTAGCAATGTTGAGAACGAGAGCGAGAGAGTGAAAAAGATACAGAGACAAACTATCCCTCCAGTAGAGATAAGTACTGTGCTTATCCCTCTCACAGCAGTGGGAGCAGTTTTAGAAGCTGAACATCTAAAAACGATTGTGCCCCTGGTGGCCAAACATCCTCATAACACATATACCCCCACACACAGTGACAGAATGCTGCCATCCACAATGAAATGGCTCAGCATGGACCGGCTCATAGTGTGCAGGACTGTGTGTGTGTATGTGTGAAAGAGAGAAAAGAAACAGTGATAAGTTAAATCTTGTTATCGCTCTTGATGAAGAACTGACGACTATGGGGGCAGTCAGTGAATTTAAATTCCTTCGTTTAGCAACATTACAGCCAGGCTATTATCAGCTCTGCTCTCGATTCAAAGCACCTCGCTGAGAAGTAACAAGTATGTGCTTTCATCTTGCTCAACCAAAGCTCTGAAACGCCTGGGTCTTGAATGGCAAAAAAGTGCAAGTCATGAGGACAGGATTTCTTCTCTCTGTTGTTGTCACTTCACACTTCTTTCTCACTCGACTCCTCTTCCATTCTGTCTCTCAAATCCAGCCCGTAATCTGTCACTGCTCTGAGCTGCAATCTACTCATCTCCCATGATGCCTTGCGCTATGTGTCACATTCGCACAATAGACACGCCTTTAGCTTTTTAAGATGGAATGCACACTCTCTCCCTCTATTTAACTCTCCACTTTCCCTCTTTGGAATCAGAGGGAGGTGGGCCACTTACACCTATGGGGGATGTGGAGGGGGCAAATCTCCAAATTGGCCTCAGATAAAGCAGACAGCCTGCCATTAAGAATGAGCTGGGGATGACCATGGAGCGATAGGTCTTTGAGAGTAGCATCATAATGATGCACAGCCTGTCTTTCAAAAGTCATCTTTCATTTGCCTTTCTATCCTGGCTCCATCCAGTGGGCCCTGCCGGACATTCCTGGCTTGCCTCCCAAGCTCACGATCAATTTATGAGATGTTCACTCTTTATCATGCTCTGCCCTCCGTCCATCTATTCATATGCCTTGCTTGTCTTATGGGCCATTCACATAGGATAAGTTCTTGCTATGCTATAGACAGTGTATGTGACTCATGATGTTGTAATATGTAATTTATTTAATGAAATGCTGCAATGCTCAACAATGAGGATGGGCCACTGACCGCTGAGAATTTGACATACATTGAGCTTGTTCATCCATTTTAAATGTTTGGTTTTCTGCAATGTATTCTGCATTGTTGTAAGTTGTAAAAGATAATATGTATCCTAATTTGCACATTTATGATCTGTTCTATGAGTGAGTCGTGTGTTCACTTCACACTGAAAATACCAAATTGAAAAAGTGATTCAACCAAAAAATGTGGAATGTTTGACACGTCATGAACTCAGCTGTCCGGACAACTGGGCTTTATATAGTGGAAGGGGAGGGGCTATCTCATATAAAATTCATACACTACACGGTTAAATACAGTGTATAAGTACTTATTGTGTAGCATGTAATTCGGGACACAACTAATGTAATCTAGCTAACATAAATGCCAACCCGATCTCACGACCAAGTCGTACGAATTCGACGAATGATTAAAAAGTGGCTAATTCGTAACAATTCATACGACCTCACTCGTACGAATTAATACGATTTTGCTAAATCGTACATATTTTACGAATTGGCCAATTCGTATGAATTCGTACGAATGACCTACCCCTTACCCCGCCCCTAAACTTAACCATCACGTGGGTTTAGACAAATCGTACGAATTAGTACGAGTGAGGTCGTACGAATTAGTACGAATTAGACACTTTTTAATCATGCGTCGAATTCGTACGAATTGGTCGTGAGATAGTGTTGTAAATGCCGATTTGTTGAAATCACAAAAATAATCTGTGATTATAATCAAGAATTTTGGTAAAAACACATTGGAAGCATCAATAATGTGTTGTTGAAAACTGCAAACCAATCTGTACTGTTTTTATGAATGTATGAAGTTACATTTAGGCTATAGCTGTACAATAGTATTAAACAAAACTTCATATTTAATGAAAATATAAATATTTCTACTAAATACACTGAACAAAATTATAAACGCAACACTTTTGTTTTTGCCACATTTTTCATAAGCTGAACTCAAAGATCTAGGACTTTCTTGCATAAGCATCTTGACACCACACCTGTGAGGTGGATGGGTTATTTCGGCAAAGGAAAAGTGCTCACTAACACAGATTTGGACAGATTTGTGAACAAAATTTGAGAGAAATAGGCCTTTTGTGTACATAGAAAAAGTCTTTGAGTGCAGCTCATAAAAAATTGGGTTGTATTTATCAAAAAAGTTTTGCATTTGTCATTTTTTCAGTGCACTACTGTTAAAATTATAAAACTGATTACATATTTTGAAGTCACACAGGCTGCATTTATTTGGTGGAAGAAAAAAAAAACAGTAACGGTGAAATATTATTACAAATAAAATAACTTTTTTATATTCAAATACATTTTAATATGCAATGACCTCTAATTGCAAAGTTGAATTTTAAGTAGCCATCACTTTTAACCTTCAGTGAGAAATCATTCTAATATGCTGATTTGGCTTTCTTATTATACTGTTGACTGTTGAAAACAGTTATGCTGCTTAATATTTTTTTGGAAACTGTGGATTTTTTGCGGATTCTTTGATAAATAGAAAGTTCAAAAGAACAGCATTTGTCTTTTGTAACACTAATGTCTTTACTGATCATTTTAATGTATCCTTACTGATTAAAATAATTACTTTTTTTAAAACAAGTTTTACTGACCCCTAACTTCTGAACGACATAAATGCCAAAATTGACATTACAACCAAAATGCACTTAAATTTAAGTCCATTTCTGTTTTTGAACGCAAAAACATATTCTCTGAGAAGGACTTTCTGTTCAATAACTCCTAATATCCAATACATGAATTTAGTGCTTTTTTCAGACACCATTCAGATCCATCACCCCCCCCCCCCTTTTTTTTAACAAGCAGAAAAAAGTAAGGCATATAAGAAAAGAAGTCCACAGAAAGGTCACATGGTGCAATGGGGTGAGTGATATTCCTCTCCAATGGCTGTAGCCTCTTCTAGGGGTTGAGTTTCTGTGCCACATCTAGTCTTGGAAGAGAGATCAAATCATAGCTTTGAACTCATTAACCAGCCCCATTCCCTTCCTTATAATCGATCTCCAAGCGCAGCCCCACTGCTATCACATGTCACTCCCAGAGCATGCAAGTCGCATCAACTGTCCCACGGGCCGATCCGATATCCCCATCTGAACCCTCACAGGATCACACATGGCGCCAAGAAGCCAAGGTCACCCGCTAGGACACATCAGCTGAAACCTAAAACTCCTATTTTCTCTCTTCTTTTTTTAAAAAAAACTCTGTCCGTTCTCTCTGAACTCCTGTTTTTTTCAGCTTTAATTATTCTTTTGTTTTGCTACTAAATATGACAAGCTACCAACTGCACAGTGGTAGAACAACATTTTTAAATTCAATAACCATTGAACCACGCTAAATAATAACTAGACAAAAAAAATGTTTAGCTTACCATTTGTGTCAGTGTCAGCGGTTCCTTCTTTCTCAACAGGGATGCAGTTCTCCAAGTAGACCCCATCTCGGTAGCATCCATTGGTTTCTTTGTCTGGCGGGGGCTGGTCCCAACATTGGCATGGTGTCTGCATGATGCCACAGGGCCGGTTGGAGGTACTGTAGGTAAGGCAATCCTCCAACCATTGGCACAGCATTTGACAGGCAGCCATGCTGGGGTTACGCTTCCCAACCACAAGATACTCCACTTTAAATTCCCCATCCCCATTCCTGGACCCAGCACCTACTCTGGGCAGTCCTTTCCTGATCTGCAGGAATTGTTTCCCAGCTTCCAGGAAGGCAACGTGGGTAGAAGCATCACACAGCTTCACCACCTCGTCGAAGCTCTCCATTCCGAGGAAGGTTCGTGTTGTCTCCAAGAAGGAGTCAAACTGGAAGGTCCGGTGTTGTCGAGGAATGCAGTCTCTGGTTGGTTTCGTGACCTTGATGAAGATGGTGTAGCGCCGTGGGTCGGGGTTCTGCAAGGTCCAAGTGCAGGGCGTGCTGGGATATGCAGCGGACGAGAGGAAGAATCCAAAGAAGCGGCTCTGGACCAATGTGGAGCAGGTGTCAGACTCCGGACCAGAGGGAGCAGCGTCGAGCATGTCCAGCCGCAGCAGTTGGAGAAGAGGTAATAGCAGCACCAACGATGAACAGTTCCGTAAGAATTTTGATATCATGGCTGTAAACGTCAGAACGGTTTGCAGAAAGGGGTGAGGCTGAAGATATCTGAACTCCTTTTCTTGTGACCGTAGGATCAACAGCCTTGTTTTGTTGACAAGCCAATATTCTCAGATGATTGCAGGACCATCTGAACCAACAGCTCAGGATGAGAGGGAACTTTGGCTCATTGATCCAGTTTGCTGTCCATGATGCCAGACGCCCTCAGAGAGATCTGCAGGATTAGAGAACACAGAAAAAAGACTGTATGAGCCAGATGGGAAAACAACAGCAAGTATCCATTGACCTGAGTAAAAGCGTAAGAGTGATCATAATAACTTCAAAAGTGTGTAGACATCGACATGACTGACTTTGGTACTTTGGAATTACCACGCTGGGCTATATCGATCTAGAAGTGCCACACTTGTGCTTCACATTGAAAAAAACTCTTTGTACCCCACAAGCAGTCACTTTCTACAAAAACGTCATCCTCAATCTTGTATTTCATCAGTGAGCTCAATAATTTGTCCAATTATGGGGCAATCAATTACAAAAATATGAACACCTGCTGTCATTCATTATTTCCAGTGCATTTGCTTCATGCCAAAATGATCAATAGCCTCAGTCCTCAGCAAATCATTAGCCTAAAAGCGGCTGGATCATCTCTCAGGCAGGCCTGATTGGCTTTTTCCTGACAATTGAGTGTCTTGTGCAGTTTTACAGCACATAAAGACAAGAAAAATGTGAGGTCACATGGAAGATCAGTAGACAGACATCTTGGAGACTATTCTGATGTAATCGCAAAATTTCCATGTGCCATTAGTCACTTTACAAAGTGAGCACCCCAGCATAGGCTCACCCTGAGAGCCATATACCATATAGGAAGATACCATGCAGATTTTATTCTAGGTTAATCATCCTTATCTAAAGGCATTAGCTTTGTTCCTCATTTTCAGCATGCTAAGAAATGAGACGATCTCAGACAGGGGGGGAAAGTGCTAGAGTCATGTGGGTTTTAAATACGCTAAACGCGGGAGCATTCTGGGAATGGATGAAGCTTCACATTTAGTGATGTGATATTTATAATAATCATAATTTCTTTTATAAGTGTAATCGATATGTTCAGCAAACTTAGTATGCTCCTTCCTTTCAGTATTAATACTAAATATGGATTCTTAGCGCCGTATACAGCGGGGTATTGTCTGAGATTAGGAGTTTCCACAAACATGCTGGATAAAGCTGTTATGAATGTGTGTGGGTGAGATCGATGTATATGTCTATGAGAGTGTGCATTCTTTAGCAAATGAATGAATGTGCATGTCTGTGTGTATTACAACCATAGAATTGAATCCAGTTTTGTGAATGTGCAAGAGAGAGTATGTGTAATTAAGTGTTAATTTTTGCATCGTATTTTAGTCATACAATTTGTCTTCGATGAAAATGTCCTTTTAGTCAGTAATTCATCATACTTTATTCATTCATTTTAGTTCATTTTACTTTACCTGAAATGACATATCAATTTGAGTGAGCTAAAAAAAAACATTAGCAAAACAGTTCAGATAACCCTGTTCAGCTCTTGCAGTTCAAGCAGGGCAATACCAAACATATTGTGACCGGATTATTTAAATTTAAGCAACAATGTTCCCCGTAAAACCAATATGTGTATTAAAACATACAATACTGCATGTTGACTTATGGACAAACAATAATTAATGATATTCATTCAAGTTTCCTTTGCTTGTGAACTGGTTCATAAAAGCCATTCATTTATAATTCAAACTGCATGTGTTTTTTGACATCAGTAACTTTGTTGGTGAGATTAACAGTTTAAGATAGGGGTGTCCAATCCTGCTCCTGGAGGGCCACTGTCCTGCAAAGTTCAGATCCAACCTCAGTTAAGCACCCCTGAACCAGTGAAACAAGGTCTCACTAGGCATACTGGAAACATCCAGGCAGTGTAGTGAGGCAGGTTGGAGCTAAATTCTGCAGAACAGTGGCCCTCCAGGACCTGCAATTATTTTTATTGTATTTTTGTAAAAAAAGAAACCCCTATACCTTAACCTCTTTCACCACAGATTGTATGCTGGAGTCCCAGTGGCACTGCCTTGTGAAAAGCAGACAAAAATACGTTGATGTGGCTGACTGCACAGGTAGTTTCATTTTGTTATGGGCTGATAATATAAAAAAAGCTCCAATTGATGTCAGCATGACCTCAAACATTGCCTCACACACACACAATGGCACGTATCTGTTTGGTCCAAGATAAGCTATTCTCAGGATGCTCAGAGCAATAGTCTTTAAATGAAAGTGTGGGTGTTTTTTTGAACAGAATAAACGGCGCTTTTTATGTCAGTTGTATCCGTAATGAAGCTAGAGGCTGTAATCATATAATCCATGGCTTAACTTAGCCTTGGCGTTAACCAGGACATTCTCAAGGCTGAACCACATGAAACACCTCTACTGATGCAGGGATGAGCACTCATCCATTCTCCTCTTCCCCAAGAAATGTTACTATCCTGAATGAGGTCGGCAAGTGTTGCGTGGTGGCCAGCTCATTACAGACATGTCTTGTTTATTGATCGGCTGCAGTGACACACCCGAAAACTGCTATTCGGTTTATTCGAGCTCAAGATTTTAGGCACTATGTCACTCTGGGATCAAAGCTGTAAAATGTACATTCTGGACACAAAAGAGCCAGGTGAGAACAAAAAAACAGATGACTGACTGACTAGTTGTAGCTTTAAGTCCAAATTCCAATTCAGATGCAGACCAACGCCGACAGTCACCAGATTCACTTCTCAGACATTCCAAGACAGGTAAACACAGATTCAGCATGTTTAATTGGGGAAAACAAGCTCTAACAGACGGCAACAGACTCCGACTGAACATATTTCTCAATATCCTATTTTGTGTCCATCCATGTAACCCCTCCACCCGGGTCCTACTCGACCCGCTCATAAGAGTCGGGCGCTCTAACTAAGACTGCAGCCTCTAGCGTCTGTCGCTAGGGCACCTATTGAGATCAGAGGAGTGAGGTTTACTTGCACAGCACCTACTAGCTGGCCTTCGTTACCTCCACAGAAAGAGGATAGTTATATAGATTTTGGCTGATAAAAATGTATTTTTTGATAAACTTACCTGCATTGGCGTTCATAGTCAAAATCATTACCTAATCCGTCAATCACGTGCATGTCAAATAGGGGTATGCAGTGGAGCCAATATCTGTATTTGCATCTCTAATAGCAGTGTTGTAGTACTCGAGACTCGGACTCGTCTCGGACTCGGTCTCGAGACCATATTTTAATGGTCTTGGTCTTGTCATGGACTCGTGTGCATTTGGACTCGGAATTGACTCGTACTCGAACATTTTTTTTTTTTAGGACTCGGACTTATTCCCGAGTCCACTCGAGTTCAATTCAAAATATTTTTCATGATTATTAATGTATGTTAATAAAATATTTCTTTAAATTGATTGACACGCCCAGTGATTGGTGATTTTCTAGTGCGCAACTGCGCATGAAAAATTGTAATAAAATTACTTTTAACACCACCTACTATGTGGCCTTTTCACCCTAAACTGATCATATTTTTTAAACTCTAAGTAAATTCAGTAAAATAAAAAAAAGGATTTCTCTAAGTAAATAAAAGTAAATTAGGTAGTGAACCCTCACTGGTCTCGGTCTCGACTCGGACTCGACCTTCTCTGGTCTCGGACTCGACTCGGACTCGACTCTCTATGGACTCGGTCTTGACTCGGACTCGACTCTCTCTGGTCTCGGTCTCGACTCGGACTCGAGTGAGGTGGTCTCGACTACAACACTGTCTAATAGTTCCAAAATGATTTCTGTATACTATTCAGATACAGTAAATAAGGAAGAGGGTGTCGTACTATTAGCAGCATTGGATTCTGAAAATTGCTCAAGCAGAAGTGGCTTCTGGGAAGATAAAAAGGAGAGAACGTATAGAAAATACAGGTATTTTCTCATAGCAGGATTATTCCATGATGGGGCGTGCTTTCCACATTTATTAGGCAGAAAAGAAGCCGTAATGTCTCCAACCTCTCGGAAAATGCAACCACCTTCATTCAATTAGACTTCTGCCCTGTTACGCTGTTGCATGCCGTTTCATTATACTTTTCACTGTCTGTCATGGACCGCATGTAATCTTAGCATATCATGGAAATTGTGCTTAGTTTGTGTAAAAACATTAGGTGGGGGGAAAGATGCTGGAGTTAGAGGACAAATTGACAAGAAAGAGAGCGACGGATAAAGCAAAAGATAGAGGGATCGAGAAGGAAGAGAAGACAGGCTGTCATGTCTAATGGTTGCTCTCGTTCATCCGTGTCTCTTTCCGCGCTCCACCCCTTATTTATTTTTTTTCTTCCTCTCAAATTAAAGATCTACAATGACACCCCAGTGAACAAGGTTATTTGAGCAAACAGAAGGCAACAAGCATTGCAGCCTCTTTCAAGACCAACCTCATTCTCCTCTATTTGCACTCCAACGTCTGTGACAACAAGCGCTAGGCCTCACGCGGTCGTGGAATTAAAGAGATAATTATCTGTCTCTGGTGATGAATGTGTTTACCGTACTAAATGCCAGGCCTTCTTTCATCAACTTATAAACCGTTGCTTTTCCTATCAGACAGTACATGATGAGGAGGGATCTTGCATCACAAAACAGTTAATGTCACATGGAGGTTCTTTTGTTCTTAAAGTCCTTTTGAGTCACTTTTACAGTAATAGTTCACCCAAAAAGTGATCATTTTACTTAACCTTGTTCCAAACCAGGGATGCGTTTCCCATACAACTGTGTGGTTCGCTGTTTCACTACTATAGTACGAGAAATCGTTGGAGAATCAGTCGCGACTGTTTCCCAAAACCCATTGTCGCAAAGTATCGTTCAACCACGTTGGTTTCGCACATGGTGGAGTAATAAATACTTTTAAGGAAACTGTTAGTTCAGAGAGATCCAATTAACGCTAGATTTATACATATAAATTACAGACAATCTGAGGACTATTTCTAATTGTTCTCAATTATTTTTCTTTATTACCAAACTCAATATTTGGCTCATTCTTACATAGTAGAGCACGTTCGCACATGCGCACTCTTCAAAATCGGTCTTTTGAAAAACTAAAAAACGTAAATTATATTTGTATGTGTTCTAAATAAAAGGCACCGGTTGTACTAAATGTCAGCTTGCTTATTTTGCTCAAGATAAGGATTTATTATGTCCAAATGTGATGCAATATAGAAACTGTGCCTCAGGTCGAGAGCTGTCGTTCAAACCATGCAACTTCGCGATGCTGTTTGCGAATTTTTGTTGGAACGATTGTTTTGGGAAACACCGACTCGTTGAACTAACAACGGAATTTGCTACCATAGTTGGCTAACGATGCTTTCGGGAAACGCACCCCTGTATGACTTCTTTTTTTTTCTGCAGAACACAAAAGACGATATTTTGGATATTTAGGATATCTTTAATTGTATGGAAAAAGAAAGCCAAAATATATTCTGTTGTGTTCAACAAAAGAAGAAAGTCATACAGGTTTAAAATTGAAAGAAGTAAATAAATGATTATCATTTTTAATAATAATAATTTGGTGAATTGTATATTGTTAATTGTGAGATACTAGTTGACTTGCTCACAGCAATGCCAGATGTTGAAGTGAAGTTACATTTTCAAAACTCAGTTTATTTATTTAACCATAAGCTAGGTAAACAGATCAGAGGTAGAAGTAATTTGCTCTTGAAAGGGTGTGCGGAGCAGACTTATCTCTGCTGTCTCAAGCTCTCTGTGAACTAGGATCAGAGCTTGTCTGGGAGATTTACTCGGCTCATGCCCATTTATTTTAGATGTTATTCTTGTGGAAAGTATTCCCAACTCTTAACCTAAACCAAAGGGTCAAGATCAGACTGGGTAACACGATACATTACAATAGTTTTTCATTGGGACAGTACCTTCAAAATGCACACTTCTGCACATAATAGTACTTCATGGATGCATGTCAGTATATAAAATTACACATGGGTACTGCTCCAGTGGCAAGCTAACCCACCACCATACTGTTATTTATTGATTTATTTAGGGCTCTTGAAATCATGAAATGACCATTTTTTACAGCTCCTTGCCTTTATCACAGCTCAAGATCATTGCCATCAGCCAATCAGTGTTGTCACAACAATTTCTTCGCTGACTGCAGAGTGATTAGTCACATGGAATTTACATCTTGACTCAAAAGCTACTATGTACTTGATGAAACATTGGGAATGGGAAGTCTTCTGCCAGGTATTATAGACCTATTTGACCTAAACCAAACCTGTTGTTTCCTAACTCAAAACTCAGATGGACGTATCACGCACATGTTCCTCAGAAACAGACAGAGGTCGACACTGTGATTTGAAGAGATGGACAAACTGTCCGGGGATGGAGAGAGTGTTAGAGGGACAAATGTTGAGGAGGAACGAGAGAAAACTGAACATCTGTTTGTGTGATGATCTAACAGGCTGCGTCTGCATGCTCTCTTTCCCCTGGCACGCCTGCTCCGGCACTGTTTGTTTTCTCTGTCATCTCTACCACAGACTGGCGCATACCTGACGCTAATTTCAATTAGGCGTCTAACTGTCTGAAAAAATGAAAGCTGAAGAGCCACATCAGGGACAACAACAGAGGCAGACTGTAGGAGACAGATAAAATATAAACAAATGGACTAATGCATGCCTACGAAACCAACATCAAGTATTTATAGCGTCTTATCAAGTGTGCACTGTGCTTTTTTTTCTTTAAATGTCCTTTACGATTGTTGCATTTAAAAAATTGCATGATATGAGCCCTGTGGGATCTTGTGTAAAAGCCCAGGCATAAGCATTTTTTATGTCAGACAATTTATCTTAAGCCCTATTGGACAGGATTAGTTTTACAAGGGTAGATGGAGTATAATGTAATTTTACCACAGGACGTCTGTAATAATAATGGCCAATTCACATGGGATAAGAAATATCAGTAAAACTAGTAGAAATGGGAGGGGTAACTTAATTTAATTGGTAACTCAAACACCAACCCGATCTCACGGGAATTCGTACGAATTTTACGAGGTGGCTAATTCGTGACAATTCGCACGACCTCACTCGTACGAATTAGTACGATTTTGCTAAATATTGCTAATATATTTTACGAATTAGCCAATTCGTATGAATTCGTACGAATGACCTACCCCTGACCCCGCCCCTAAACATAACCGTCACGTGGGTTTAGACAAATTGAGTGAGGTCGTATGAATTAATACGAATTAGCCACTTTTGAATCACTCGTACGAATTCGTACGAATTGGTCGTGAGATAGGGTAGCAAACACATATATTTATAAAACATTTGGGTCCGGTCGAACGATGTATTAATTAAATTCAGATTGGATTATGTTGGTAATAGGCACTTACCTAATGCTAAAAGAAGTTTCGTGAATCTAACAAGTGCTTTCGACCTTCTTTTTGATCTGACTGGTATGTGGGAAAACGCTTGAGTTTTCAAGCGCCTTCATACTTGAAAAACAACAGAAAACTATTTTTAATCAGGAACTAACGGACTATTTACGTACATAGAGGGTCTATTTTTACTTAAGGTCATTTTTCTGGATCTTTTTACAAAAAATTAGAGTCGACGTAATCTTTACTGACATTGTCCGTAATGATTACTGAAATGGCACGATCGTACACGACAAAAATCACTGAGAATTTCTAGTAAAAATTGCATTGTTTTGTAAACTAATCCCATCCGAATAGAATAGGGCTATATGATGTTTTTAAGTTGGCAACTCAAACCACACATCTATCGTTTAATAATTGTAACTCAACCAGCTCCTTGAGTTCAGAACTGGACTGCACCTTTGCATTTGTGTACGTGTGTAAAGTGTTTCTGACCAATGGCTAAACAGGAGAAATTTTGAGGAAAGTCCCTATATGGAGATGTTTGCAGTATGCATTATGCTAATTACTAACTGTGGACTCCCTCACATAGAATAATCCAGATTCATCAAAATCAGAATGAGGATAAGAACAAACCGAAGTGCATACTAACCTGTAGTGAATCTGAAGATTTTGCATGAGAATCAGTTCTGCATGCATAAGACTTAGTGAATGAAACCCAGAGTCTCTAATGAAACTATTTTAAGCTCTTTTAATTTCTGGCTAACATGCATGTAATTGATGCCTCTTCATATACCTTCACAGAATGATTATGTGTCCAACAGTTCAATAAACGGTTAAAACAGTTAAATAAACCAACATTAAATTAACATTTCCTCTTCTTATCCAGCTTCCACATCTGTGTGCACTTTGTCCATCCGTCCAGAAGATAGCCAGAGGCATCATGCCTTCACATGAAATGAAGCAATTATCTTCTCCCGTACACAACAGCCGAGCAGGGGCTTGGGAAGGATAGGGCGCTGAATACTACTCTAATTGGGCTTCATGCCGCCAGAATTTACAACATCTGTAACTTAAGATTATAGTGGTGCCAAACAAAGAAAATTACAAAAGTGGTTTTACAAACACTTTTATGGGTTGTTAATGATAAACGTATTCATTGCTGCAGTGGGTCGTCACAAACATTTACAATCAGAGGCTCAGTTAGCTTAAAAGGGGTCCTTTATTTCCGGAAGCAGGGTGACAAAATGAATCAAGCCTGGCTGGGAAAAACACTGGCCTCTGTGTGTGTGTGAGAGAGAGAGAGAGAGAGCGAGTGCATTTTATCGTGCAGACAGTGTTTGGGAGAGTTCTGGAGATGAAATGGCTAATCGCTCATAATTCACACATCTCACAGTGGGGCTGTTGCAGATGGTGTCGAGACTGTCCTCTTTTCTCTCCATCAGAATCAATCTCACAGATAATGAGTGCTTTGTGTCTGAACATAATCAGATACATATGAGAGGGAATTGTAGTGAACATCAAATCCAATCAAGCCATATCACGTCCACTGCAAATGAGCCAGACTGCGGATTTGGGTTTAAGAGCAGGGATAAAGGTTTTGTACTCTGAGGTCTTATGTTGTTAGACTGAACCCACTTGTTCAGGGACTTAGGTTTGATTTCATCATCTTCTCTCATGTTACTTATCTCTTTTATCGTAATTTTTATTGTCTATGTATTTATCGTCCAGGTATATTTTTTATAAGATCCACCCTTTCTAAGATTCACCCTTTCTTCCTTTCTTCCTTTCTTTCTTTCTTTCTTTCTTTCTTTCTTTCTTTCTTTCTTTCTTTCTTTCTTTCTTTCTTTCTTTCTTTCTTTCTTTCTTTCTTTCTGCTTGACATACCTCCTTCCGACCATTAGTTAATCCAATCATTCATCCACCCATCATCTAACTATCTAATCTATCATAATTAATCTATCCATCCATCCATTTTCATATCTTATTTATCCTTCATCCATTCATTTAGCTCTCTCATTCATTCATTCATTCATTCATATCATTCTTTCTTTATTGGTCCACTGTCCATCTTTCTTTCTTTCTTTCTTTCTTTCTTTCTTTCTTTCTTTCTTTCTTTCTTTCTTTCTTTCTTTCTTTCTTTCTTTCTTTCTTTCTTTCTTTCTTTCTTTCTTTCTTTCTGCTCGACATACCTCCTTCCGACCATTAGGTAATCTAATCATCTATCCACCCATCATATATCTGTCTATCTAATCTATCATCATTTATCCATCCATCCATGTGCATATCTTATTTATCCTTCATCCATTCATTTAGCTCTCTCATCCATTCATTTATCTCTCTCTCTCATCCATCCATCCATTCATCCATATATTTCTTTCGTTCTTGGTCCATTGTCCATCCATCTTTCTTTCTTTCTTGGTCCGTCTGTCCATCTTTCTTTCTTTCTTTCTTTCTTTCTTTCTTTCTTTCTTTCTTTCTTTCTTTCTTTCTTTCTTTCTTTCTTTCTTTCTTTCTTTCTTTCTTTCTTTCCATCCGTCCATCTATCCATCCTCCTTTTCAATCTTACAATTCCTTTCTTTCGTCCTTCTACAGCGGACCATTACACAACAGCTCATGCGACAATGTCTAGACTTAGAGGAAGACCGCAAGGGCTGAGGTTGCCATTTGGAAAATAACCTAAAAAGACGCGCTCTAGCTAATGAAAAATTAAAAGCATCCACTCATTCAGTATTATTGTACAAAGTTCTGATAGCACATGATGCAGAACTGAGGTCTTGACCCCAGCAGCTGAGGAAATAAATGACCTCACATCATCCACAGGGTGACATTGAGGCCGAACATTGCATGCTTCTTCTAATGCACACAGACACAGTATGGCTCTCATCAGCTCCATAACAAAACTAACAATCCCACTCTGTTAGCATGAGTCAGTTCTCACCCAATGACAATGACTATAGGGGACATCTGCGGCCGGACACGAAAGAGGGGATTAGTTTGCTAAGGACAACCCTAACCAGGAGTATTGCATCATGGTACTTTGGCTCACAAAAACAGATCCGTTTTTAAACAGTTTTTGTGTCTTGGATGACTGTTTTTTTCTTTTTTTTTTTTGTTAATCCAGAAAAACATGTCCTAAATTTGAATGGCACTCTTTTGGGGAGAAAAGGAAAGCTGTCACACATAATCAGGCTTTAACGTTGCAGATAATAGCTTTTGTCAATGCATTAGTCAGAGACCGTATTATCATTTCATATTGTTTCCAGGTTCCTTCACTTCGAACACTTGTACATAGGAGAAGAGGTCCTAAGAACATTGCTCCTTTACTGATAAATATAGCAATTGTTGATATCATTTCAGTATATACATATTAGTAGATTAGTAGAGGAAATTAACAACCCATTCTCACCCCCAAGGCGTCACTTAACTGACGCCTTGGGAAGCATTTGGACATGCTTCAATATCTGACGCTTTAGGCGCCCTTTAGCGTCAGTTAAATGACGCCCTAGGATCGCGTGTACCCTACCCCCACCCCACACCTAAACCTAACCGCGTCCTCTAACTGACGCTTTCCTTTAGCGTCAGTTAGATGACGCCGTAGGATCGCGTCATGTAAGTGACGCTAAAGGGCGCCTAAAACGTCAAATATTGAAGCATGGTCAAAGGTGACGCCTTGGGGTGAGAATGCGTTGAAAATAAAGGAAAACATTAGCTAATTTTGTAATTTGGTATTGCTCAAAATTGAGAACCATATTCCACAATGGTCTATGTCAAGTAAAATGCTAAATAATAATAATGTAATATGTCAAAAAAAAGGTTTTATAAATATGTTCTTTTCGCTATATTTTATTATTAAATGAAAATACTGTGTTAAAACCCCCCATTAATTGGATAAAATATATTTATATCATAAATGCACTGTTATTCATATTAATTATTTAAAATCAATTAACCTTAAAAAAAATCTGGTGTAAAATAAAAAAAAAATCTAAATATTTAAATGTATAATAATTTATAATTATATATAAATTGTATGTGTGTAAGGAATATTGTGCATCTTCCACTCTCCTTGACTTGATCTCACACTCAACCACACGTCATCCATCTTATACTTTGAGTCTTTCTGTCTCTCTATCTTTCTCTGTCTATAGCCTACTGACCTCACGGCTGCTCTAGAGAAACAAGCGCACAAGTGTGTTTGTAGATACGTGGGACTGAGGGTGCTCTGGGCGTACAATGCCCATCCAGTGATAGAGAGCCGTGGCAGACCTCAAGAGAGAGGGCGTTTGGGTGTGGGAGTGTGTGTGCGTGAGAGAGTGTGGGAGCTGAAGGGACCCATTGAGCCAGAGTCCCTCGCCTCTGCCTTCATTAACATGCAGATGGGAACAGCTGTCGACACTTTGCTGTGACGGCTGAAATATTTACGTCTCGCCGTTTGCTGAAAGACTCTCGGACTGACTTGACCACATGTGGGTGATCGCGCAGTGGATAAGACACATGCCTTTGGTCTGAGAGACCCGGGTTCGAATCCACTGCGAGACAACAATGTGTCCCTGAGCAAGACACTTAACCCCTATTGCTCCAGAGGCGTGCGACCTCTGACATATGTAGCAATTTGGATAAAAGTGGTTGGATTATCTGGTCTTCTCTTCCCACATCCGTCCTGAGCGCGGCACTCTCGTTTGCTTTGAAATGGAACATTTGAGTGACAGCTTTTAATCCAGCCTCCTCTCTAATTATATTTGCTTTTTCGTTCCCCAGTCCATCTCCAGCTATCAAAATGTCACAGTCAGATTTACACAAGGACGGTCTATCAAACAAAGCTTATTTCCCCCCACCACTTTAGAGAGAGAAAGACAGAGAGGAAATCCATATCTACTACAAATCAATGGCAGGAAATTTACGAGTTTTACCTATAGGCTAACATTTCACTACACGGGCAGGAATAAATGAATACATAAACAAGGCGGATGGGTTTCGAGAAGCTAATGGCGAATATAAAGGCTGAGAGTGAGCTCTTTCGCGGGGGTCAATGGCCCTGGCGCACAGATGTCTTGCAAACAAACAAAAAGTCAATGAGTGTGTCAACATTACGCTTAGTGGCTAATTACATTAAACACTCGCTGGGTTGATCGCAGTGCCATCGAAGCCATAAAAGTTTAAAGAATCATCCCTGCTTTGTCTTTTACTCTTTTCTCTGTTGCCATTTGTCTCCATTCTGCCCTGCACAGCCTGAGGGGCCTGCCGTGGTTGCTCATCACGAAACTAAATAAAACACAACAGACCTTCAGGGCACAATTACCCAATGTCAACAATTAGCTCTCCACGCAGACACTTCACAGAGGGGTCTCTGAAGGCACGCGCGTGTCCATACTGTATGGAGCCCAAAGGCACTTGTGTGTATCCTTAACCTCACTTTAAAAAGTTCTGAGGTAATGTGTTTTATATACGTTCAGTACCATGATATATACTATCGTGAGCCTGTGCACTTTATTTTCTAAAACAAACAACAAACTTTCACTAATTTTTCGATGAACATTGTTTAGAATTGTATGTATTGTACTTGCATCACGTTTTTTTATTTTTATTTTATTTTACCCCTGGAAGTCATGACTATAGAGGGAATGCACGTGACGTCACCGTCAGCCGGAGTGCCTGCAGTTATTCACAGTAAGTGGCTGTATTTGTTATCAGCGTGAATGCCGCGAAAAACAAACACTACACATATAAAGTGGGAAAGAGATTTGCGATTGACTGTACAACTAGATTTGACAAAAAATCAGAGGTATATTTATACAGACTGCTATAGAAAGAGGAGCAAATGGATCGCTGAAATTCGCAGAAACAACTTGACTCAGTCAGAGATTTGCAGTTATCATTTTGTGTCAATATGCTGAATTTAGGTGTAAAACCATACCCATATATTTTGTATTGTTATATATATTAATATCTCATCAATTAAATATTTATCAATCCATATTTTTCATTATTGTTTTTTGAAAAACACTGACCAAAAAAAAAAAAAAAAAAAACTATAAAGTTTTAGGGCTGGACGATATGATGATATATATAACACTGAAATAAGTAATAACCCGGATTTAGACCTATATTGTATTTATATAAAGCGTTCACAGGCAAATTTGATGTTTAAGTCTGTATTGCTTTTATTTCCCCGGTGTCGAAATCAGGCAAACATCGATTCATGTCATGCAACACGATTCCTGGCTGTATCAATATCCATGGATCACTGGATCTTTAGTAAGTTGTAAGGAACACTATATTGAGTCCAACATTTAGTTTAAATTGATAAAATTGTTCGTCTTAGTCCCATTTTCGCAGTTTCCCCTATTAAATCCAGTCACGCAGCAGATCTTTTGCCACTCAGTCAGGCTGAGGGGGGTTGTTCCGGCGGGAAAGGGACGTCAATGCATTCCCTCTTTTCACCACAACTGAAATTGTGTATTGTAAATCATATATATATATATATACATATTTCATTTTAGAATTAAATGGCAAACACATTTTTCTTAATAAAGCCAATTTCAGAACTAGCATTTGAAATTGTATTTTCACAGTTTTTCTAAATTGGAAATGATGCACTAAAAATATGATATAAAAAATATTATATTATATTATATTATATTATATTATATTATATTATATTATATTATATTATATTATATTATATTATATTATATTATATATTGAAATGGTTTGCTTAAGTTTTTGACTAGATCATATAAATTATTAATAAGTTTTGGATTGATTAAAGATATAAAAAACTGGGACAACAAAATATACAAAATAATCGCTAAAATAAACAAAGGAATGGTAAAAAGTCACCATAAGAACCATAAGACAAAACTGTACAGTTTTTCCATCCATAATTTTTGTACTACACAGATGTTTTTGACTGCTAGTGTCTTTTGCAGAGTCAAATGCATGGCACAGCATTCTAAAAACATCATTTTTCAGTTAAACTTTTAAAAAATGGAATGCTTTAAGTTTCCCCCTAATTCCACTGCCCTTGTATTGTGTGTGAATGTCCTGGAACTGGTTTTAGTTGGTTTCTAGCTGGTCCAAGCTGGTAATTTGTTGGTTCGAGCTGGTTTAGGTGGTTGACCGGCTGCACTATCAGCTGGTGAAGACTTGGCTGGACTGGTAGAACATATTGAACCAGCAAACGGGGAAGGGGGGAAACATTCACCATGTTCCAAAACCAGCTTGACCACCTTATGCTAGTATGACCTGGTTTCCCAGGGTTGTGAGTAAGAAGCCAAGTTACGCAGACTCAGACAGGGAGATATGGATGATTACACGCATTGACTGTACCGATGGGACACTATTTCATGCCAGCAAAGACATACAGAGTAATCCCAACCTCTTTCCACGGTAACCCCACCCCATCTGTCCTCAGTACAGTAACGATAACACTAAAAGAGCAGGAGAATGACAGGGGGAGGGAAAGAGAGCAATTGAGCCATGTCACTATCTGAGGGCTGACACAGGCTATCACTGTCAGCGCCTGAGAGATGACCTGCTTCATCCATCAAACTGTCCCGACCTGAGAGCGAGAGAAAGACGAAGAGAGATTACAGCCTGTTTAATCTCTCTCGTTCACTCTCATTAGAAAAGATGTATAGTCCTATTATAAGAATCTGTATGGGAAATGTAGACAGACCGACATTTTCAAGACAGAGTGAAGTGGGGAATAAGTCCTTTAGAAGCAAGTCACACAAAAACTGTAGGTATAAAATAGGTCCGTTTTACACCACATTAATCTGAATTCTTAAAGTACGGTGCAATCACAGATTGGTACTCAATATGTGTTATCTGGCCTAAAAACTGGCGTCTCTCTGCTTAATATGTAAATTATGGTAAAGGTCAATGTTTCATGCTTTGAAACTGGTAAATTGTCTTTTTGGAACTATTTAAATAATCAACTCATAAGAATAATTTGAGAATCAAGACACACTGGTCACGCTGTATATTTTTGATTCACTACAAAGAAAACAGTTCATAAGAGTCATTTGATTGTTTTGATTCACTAAAAAGTATTGGTTCACAAGAGTCATTTGTTATCGGCTTCAAATTCAATGCAAACGACAAACTCGCATTCAGAACTCAGGTCAAATATGAGTTTCTATGACTTCACAGAAACCCTGCAGTCGTCAATGCTTAATTTGCCAGTGTTCAAAAATTGTTTTTAACGTGGATTTTAGAAAAGACGCACGACCCCTTCAAATCTGGGCCTGTACATTCATACACGCCGCATCATATGTGCAGTAAACAGAAATGCAGCTGCAGTTTGCCTGAGGAAAAACACATTTGTGCAGAATTTGGAAATTAATGGGATGGAAAGAAAGTATTTTCACTGCCACAGATAAACAATCTACCCTCACCAGAGTCTACAAAAAGGCTGACATGGCCAGATTGGACAGTCTGCACTTTCAGGAGCAGATGTTGTCACTTTTCTTCTGCTTTTCTCATCCTTGTACTTGTTTATCGAAGGGAGAAAAATACAATCTACTTTAAACACAGAGAAAAAAAAAGCAAGTCTAATTACTCGCAGATGTATTTTGTTGAAAAGACTGATTAGGTTACAGCTGAGCATGTTAGGCGGTAAAAAGAATCACAGATGAGGAACGCTGGGGTTCATCTGTTCTTGTTGGCCTTTCAACATATCACCGCAGACGTCGCTTCTCTCATTGCCTTTTATGACTGTGTAGACATAAAAAGCAACGAGAGAAGCGACATCTGCCGCGATATGTTAAAAGACGAACGACTACAGAACAGAAAAATACGAACGCTGCACCCTCAGAACACTGACGCTCAGTGACTTAAAGTCACAGCCATGTCTTCAGGTAACAAACAGTTACTATGATGGAGTCAGGTGTATCACAATAACAATCACGCAGTGCTGACAGCTATGCAAGCACTACAATGATGCCGAGAGTGACACGCGGCGCAGAGGGGGAGTTAACACGGCTCCGGAGACGCAGGCCTTCCGAGATTTGAGGGGGCTTTACTCGGCGACAGAGATGCAATGTCAGATACAGAGGATTATGCATGCACTTCACATCAAAGACAGCTTTGTTCTCTCAAGAGAACATAGACAGGCGGAAAAAGAGCGACTACATTCATTCATTCGCTATTACAGACCCCTTTGATTGAAGTTTGTACACAAAATGGCCTTAAACCAATGTGGCACAAAGCCCCGAAAAGTCTTTAAAAGAGATATTTTGTACAAAATTGCGTAGGCACTCCAGGATGTAACGATTTTGAACTATTCAATCTGGCAAGCGTTGCTGTAGACAGGAACTCCCTTTGTGTAAAGCGTTTTAGCATGAATAACACCATTTTATCAGAAAATAAATGAGTATAAAGGGGGGAAAAGAATTATAAAAAGTGAACCAAAGATAAAACGCAAGTCACTTTTAGTCTTTTTCTTGGTTGATGCAAATGAAGGATCGAACTATTATTTGAAATTAAATCACACAGATATAACATCGCACTCGCCATCTGTGATCTGTGTCCTCTGTAGGTTTCTTTCTCTCTTTCATCTTTGTATAACTGACTCATTTTATGTTTAAAGGCAGCGTGAATGCACATTGCAATCTTTTCTTCTCTATTGTGATATATGTGAGAATTTTATATTCTCAAAAGAGAAAAAATTTATGTAGACGGGCCTTGATTTTGTCCAATACATGTGAGATGTGAATTTTTATGTGTGTGTGTGTGTGTGTGTTTATAGGATGAGTTTAGATTGGTTGGTACACTTTTTCCAATACATATATATTTCCCCATTAAGTATTGTGACTCAAATGTATGAATATCATTGCCTTACATAACATAATATCACTTTTTTTAAAGAAACATTGCACAAGCATACTTTCCAAGCAAAATAATTCTGTAATTTTTGACGGTTTCAATTGTAAAACAAAAATGTAATTTTGTGATTAACTTGTGAACTCAAAGAGCTGATTTCATGCATACACTAAAAATCATCATGAGACCTGTTACACTGTAAATAAATATTGTTGTTTTAACACTGTAAATAAATATTGTTGTTTTAACTTAAAAAATTAAGTAACCTGGTTGCCTCAAAATTTTAAGTTCATTGAACTGGAAAAATTTAGTTAATACAATGAAGGAGATTGATTTAAGCATCAGAAACTCAAAATATTACGTTATCTGAACTACATAAATTATTTAAGTTGACTTGACAAAAGAAAAAATGTTATGAACACACTGTAAAAAAATATTTTCAAGATTTGTTATCACAACATTTTTTCTTTTGTCAAATCAACTTAAATAATTTATTTAGTTGAGATAACTTATTATTTTGAGTTTCTGATGATTAAATCAATCTCCTTCATTGTAGTAACTCACTTTTTCCAGTTCAATCAACTTGGCAACCTGGTTACTTAAAGTTAAACCAACATATTTTTTTACAGTGTACAAATCATGAAAATATTTTTTTTTACAGTGTAGTTAAAATATTTTTTTGCAAAAATGGCTTGGAAAAGAGAAGCTAGGCCTGAGAAAGAAAAAACAAAGTTGGTTTGATATCTTCTTGTCTTACTTATACTTTAATGTGCCCACTTTAAATATGAATGGAAGATCACTATCTCACTTTTCACTGAACATGCTCAATGACCATAGCATTGGAAGTCGATCGAATTCAATTATGTATCAAATCAACAGAAAAAAATATCTGAGTGCAGTCCTGCAAATGTCACTTCATAAATAGTGAGAAATAGTGCTGAAAGAACACATGCTATTTTCACATTAGAAGAACAGTGGCCTTATTTGATTCTTTGCTTAGAAGAGAGAAGACAAATAATATTTACATTGTGTAGGGGTGGTTTGATTGTGGCATCCATATGGATGCCAGTGAAACAATAAAACGCCTCTGTGCCCAGATTTGACATTTAAAAATTTGAATACGCGCATTGCCAAGAAAAAGCTTGCCGTCATCATGCTCTAGTCATACTCTGCCATCTATAATTAGCTGACAAAGGTTTCATACACCTCCGGTGTCCTCACACATTGTGTCATCTGCCATCCTTCCACTCTTGGAGTTTCACTACATAATTTAGGTTAAAAAACACACATACCGAGAGCTGTGTGTATGTGTGTGAGAAAAGCGCTTTCAAACAAGGTGTTTCCCTCCCTGAAGCAATCACAGCTTTATTTTAAGCTCAGATCTGTGAGACTGGAGCTGCTTTGGGGAGCAACACCATCCCAGCCTTTCTGACTCTGCACACACACAGAGGCTTCATGTTCTTCACCTTTACTTGGGGAACGACCGGTGAACCAATGAGTCAATGAGGATATTGATTTTGGCATCAAGTATTATTATTTGGTATTTTTTAGGGCTGTCAAATGATTAATCATGATTAATCACATCCAAAATAAAAGTTTGTGTTTACATAATGTATGTGGGTGCACTGTGTATAATTATTTTGTACACATATATAAATACACACACATGCATGTATATTTAAGAAAAAAAATATTATTTATATATAAAATATTTTTATAATATAAATTATATATAAATCTATAAACAGTATATACATGAAAATATTTCCCAAATATATACAAGCATGTGTGTGTATTTATATATAGAAAATAATTATACACAGTGCACCCACATATATTATGCAAACACAAACTTTTATTTTGGATGCGATTAATCGTGATTAATCGTTTGACAGCCCTAGTATTTTTATTATTATTTGAGAAGACGAACTGGGTGATTTTTAATTATTTTTTTAATTATATTTATTTATATTAATTATATTATTATTTTAGAAAAAGGTTTGCCTTTTAAAATATACACTGTTCAGAAATGAAAGAATAATGACTTTAAAATAATTGATGATTTAACAAGTGATACAAATAATTTATTAGGAAAAAAAAAAAAGGAAAAATATTATACAAAGAAATGTTCGACTGATTTTCCAAAAAGCACACGGATAAAATGAATGATATTTTATCATTGCAAGGCAATGGTGAGTCAAATTGTGTACGTGTGATTTCGAGTTCAAATTGGATGGCTGCATTTCAGTTTCCATTTTGTGTGCAGGTCTCAGAATCTTGCCAACTTAAACTTTATTGAACTTTTTAATCTTCTGAGCAAGATATACAATAACACGCTCCTAGCACACAAAATGTATTTTCTGTATTTTCCCTTCCTTTTTTCTTTTTTTTTTTTAAATTTATACAATGAATATTTGCTGAATAGAACAGTTACATAGAACTGTTAATGGAACAGTTATACATCTCAAAAAGAAATCTCAAAATCATTTAGATTTCACACACTTTTGGTTTAAGCCTCACCACATCCGGATCTATCCAAATCAGACACAGCTTGTCATTGCAACAGATGCATAATGCCTTCACTGCATCCATAGTACACTCACATTTACTCTTAAGCGACCAAAGTTGCATCATGCTGCAACAAAACAAACACACACAGTGGTAAAGCCATCTGTGCAGCATTTGAAAACCAGCCATTAATACACATTCATGGCAAGGACCTCAGATGGGATGCTGGAAACCTTGCCTCCATATTCCAAGCCTGATTTCCCTTTCTCTCAGCTCTCTGTCTTAGATTCATTAGACAAGAGCACAGGCCCTGATTAAGTCCCTAATTAGAGAGTGAGCGGCCAAATGCGCTGTGATCCAGCCCTGATCATTGTGCTCAACGAGGATGGCCAGGGGCCACGGGCTCCTGTGCACAATCATACCACTAATCGGTTAGCACCTTGCAAACATACCGACCTCATTCGCTCAACACCTGCCTCGCTCTCTGCACCAACTCCATCATAAGAGGACAAAAGAGTCAGCAACCGATTGGAGTCTTAATTGGACCATGGTGCGGCTACAGGTTTCAAGTTTGGCCTGTAATGTGTCTCAATGCTATCCCCTATTAATGTACACAATCATTTCCAGAGTATATCTACACTGTAAAATAATCGTGATTTTTAACGGTAAAACACTGTAAAAATGATACAGTTACAAAAGAAAACAGTTCTTTTAAATAAAAATATCTTCCAATATTTCTGTGTTGCTGTATGTGATCAAATAAATGCAGCTTTGTGAGCATGAGAGGCTTTTTTCAAAAAATTTGAAAAAAAATAAATTATAAATAAATATTTCGACCCGTAGTGTATTCAAAATGTTTATTGTGGCTTATTGAGTGAGACCTAAGGAGAGCATTTTTGCATTGTTGTTTGATACTGAATTCCCTTCCAAGTTTCTATACTACGAAAAGCCTCAAACACTATTTTCAGAACAGAGGTGTTGTGTAAACCAAGGGAGAGAGCGTGTGAAGTGTTTCTGTGTAGGGTGGGAACAGGAACCTGCCACAAACAGACAAATCTGGTGTGGTATTGCATGTATGATTGTGCTTAATGACTCTCTTTTGAATCTTGCTCCTGCATTTTTGGTCTATACACTCCTCATTTCTTTGATTGTGCTAAACGAGATGTGCTCTTCTGATTCACATTGGCTTGACAAGGAATGGAAGATGAGAAAAGGGAATGAGAAGAGAGGAAGTGAATGAAAGAATAAGGATGTAGGAGAAAGACAAAAGCGTGACATCTAGGTTAAAAGGCATGCAGGGCATGCCCACTGAAAAAAGCCAATACTGCCAGCTTGCCCAATTTCACTCCAGCTCTTGATTCAGAACTATGCTGTCAGCCTGATCTATTTTTATTCTCAATGTATCATCCCTTCTCCTTTCCTCAGATGAAGAAAACACAGCCGTCCAAATATCTGTGGCCGCAGGGCAAGCGCTATGTTCTATGTTTGCCTCTTAAACTCAAAACTCCCCGGAGACTCGTGGCAGACATGTATAAAAGAGGCAGTCGGGCAGAACTGCTATGACTGTGCAATTTAGAAAACACAAAGATTGTGACATGCAGATCACACCAAAATCATTCAGAATCATGACGTATTTTCTGTGATGATACTGAAAGAAATGCAAAAATAATGTTTTATAGTAATATTGAGCTCAAATCATGTAGCTTATTGAAGAGCACCAGGCGTAAAAGCGACTGAAATCCCACAGACTTAAATGGGATCAGAGGCGTCATATCTTCAGATAATAGTGTGATAAAAACTTGGAGATGGGCTTTTTAACTGAACTAACACCCTATACTTCCAAGCCACACCCTAACAACCAGCCAGAACACCCTAGCAACCATATAGCAATTCACACCAGCCAAATCTAAGCACCAGAATATCACAGACATATCACGGGGATCTCTTTTGACTTGGACCAATGCATAAGGCTCTCAGGGTGCCATTACACATTAGAACATTTTGGCGGTGAGTTTCTATGGCAAATATAGCTGTTATTAGGCATTGAATCATCTTTGCTGCTATTATTGGTGATGCTGATGAAACATAGCTATATTTTAAATAATTTTAAGTAGATATTTGTAAAATTTGAGTTAGGTCGACCATCATCATAACCTGTTGTTGTGGAGCTTGGCTGTGTGCTTCAGACGAGCACATCTCGCGTCTGCTGCAGTCATTGGCTCTCGAGAGTCTCAAAGTGCGCAGTGAGGCATCTCCTGCTCCGTGATCGCCGTTTATTCCCCCATTCCTACGGAGGGAATTGAGCGCAGCAGTTCCCCCTACTGTACAAATACGGAACTTCTACTCACTCACTCACTCATAAGTAACTCTCCGCCAAACATCAGCAAACCACATCTATTATTACCAAACGAGAAGTTTCTATACTGCCGGTGTGTAATGGCGCATACAGCTTTGTAAGCAGCATGTGGTAAGACAGTTTAACAGAAAGAGGGAGAGTCAAAAAGAGAGACAGGAGTGTTGTTTTTGTTCATTAATGCTTTGTTGTATCCTATTTTTGCTGGCTTATATATATATATATATATATATATATATATATATATATATATATATATATATATATATATATATATATATATATATATATATACTATAGATAGAGAGGCGCCTTTAGTGTGTGTGTGTGTGTGTGTGTGTGTGTGCGTGTAACAACATACAGATAAAATAATCTACAATCGAAAGATTAAGAGATAGAGAGAGGCAAAGAGAAATAGAGAGTTTGCCTTTTTTTTCCTTGTTTGAGTGCAGGGACATAAACACTTAACCGGACAAAACACGAGCTCTCAACCTTTTCTCTCTCTCCATGTGCTGCTGCTGACCACTGCACTGGCTCTACATCACAGGAGTTTAGTTTTTAATATCAAGAGACACGGTTTCTGAAGACTATATGTCCCATAAAATTCTCTAAAAAACTGTGCATTAAAATAACCGAATACAAGATCCCATCTCGTAGGAATTGCGAAGTAGGCAATGTGTTGTTGCAATTATAATGGTAAATCGATCTAAGGAATGTGACCAATACGATTAAAAAAAAGACAAAGTTGTATATAGTTGTAAAATTCTTAACTAGAGGAAAACTTTGTTTTATGTTGGAAACAGTTTTGCAAATAGTATGAAGTATTAGACTGTTTATCCATTTATGTTGTGTCGGGGAGGAAGGAGACACGAGACGGGAAGGTGTATTCTTCCCATTCCACAAGGGAGATACAAGCAGAAACTAATGCGCACAATAGAAAACCAATGTAAAATACCTTGCCAGCACCTGCGTAAATGCTTGTCGCGAAGCTAAACTTATTCAATGTTGTTTGTTTTGAAACCTTATTCTCATGTCAAAACTGTTTTGGACACTGGACTGGACTGTACAGCGCAGTTTGGTACCTTGGACAGCGAAAGCTCTCTGGCGAGAAGCGCAAGCCCAGCATAATCCTTTTCAAAATGAATTATACAGATTTGTCATGTCATTCTATGATGGAGCACTTATATAAAGTAGTCTAGACAAATATGCAACATAGTTGATGACAGTAACCTTGAAGGTGAAGCTTTATCAATGCGTGCGTAAAAGCAGATATCACTCAATTATTGTTAACAATAATTGATACGAGTCTTAATAAATGCATGTATTATTATGTTTAAGCAAACGCATTTCATTCAATTGCCCTGTCACGTGGGTCTCTAATCACATTATAAATATCAGCAATCATAATCAGGGTTTACCTCCAAAAAAGTTGGCATGTCCCATCTGTTTGTCTGCACATAAAAAGCCTTCGACTATTCCTCCAACTTCAAAATAAGTTCGGTGTATTCATTCTTTCAACAGGCAATATTCTGCTTGAACAATGACACAAAAGGAGGTCTGTTTGCTCCAGTAGAAGAGATATGCTCACAGGACCGAATAAAGCAACAAGCATCCATAAATTCACAGCGGATCCTGTTAATGTGTGTTTCTGTTCTGTCACTTCTGATAATGTTACTCTTTTCCCCAAATGTGAATTATTTAATCCAGACTGTAAGTTGTTATGGTTCTCCCGTTTTCCGGATAAAAAGTCCTCAAGTGGTGTGTGAAGGCTCCAGGGAAGTGTGCGGTGAGTGTAGCCCAGGCTCGGGTCGGGTGTTCTCTCGTGTCGAGGCAGTTCCTCTCCTCGCCCGCTTTGTCCACACAAACTGGATTCACTGTTTGAAGGCAGGGAGTTGGGCACTAGAGCATATATCCAGCAGCCCCCCCTTGTGGAGCAACAGCATTGCGTGGGTCACACAAGAATGAAGGAGACACAACGATGAGAAAGTGAAAATGAAGCGCACAAAAAGGGAGAGAGAGAGAAAGAGAGAGCGCGCACAAGGAGGCAGTTGTTTAACCCATTCAAAGCCGATTAAAAAATATATATAGGCTATATATTACACAAAAAACAAACAAACAATTAAAATGTTAAAATTATTATTTTAAAATGATTTTCAAATTATTTATAAAAATGTTAATTTAAACACAAAGAATAATATATATATATATATATATATATAAACATACTTAAGTTATATATATATATATATATATATATATAACTTAAGTATGTTTTCCATTCCATCACTTCTCTGAGACTTATTTTAAATAGTGGTCCAACTAATTCTATACCGCACTTATACAATTTACAAAAATGCATTTTTGAGTGACGTCGTGATACAGAACGATATACGTATAACGTCAACGTGAACGGAAATTGTGCTTTCACGGATATTATAATGACCCCCAAACCACCAGGGGTGAGCTTGGAAAACGCGCTACGGCTTCTCGCGGTTTCTCCAGCGTTTGGCTCGTGGGCGGCCACCTGCTCACCGCGCGCGCTCGAGCTCGAGCTGGAGACTCTGGGTTCTCCAGCTCGAGGGTGGGGAGTGGGAGGATTCTGATGCTAAAGCTGTTCCTCATGGAAGAGATCGGAGTCTGACAGAAGCGGGGAGAGCAATATTACGCAAAAAAAAAAAAAAAAAAAAAAAATGTCGTCATGCCACCAGGCGCCACTTTCCTGTGCGCAAAGGATGCAAATCTGGATCAGCTGCTTGGCTACCTGTGCCATGGGCAGGTGTGAACTATTTGCAACACAATGTGTAATGATGACATATGTATAGGGTATTTAAAAAAAAATAGAGCATATAGCCGGTTCATACATCTACATAGGTTCCAATAACCCTTATTTATTTGAGTTTTGCCCTGCAGGGTTCAGCTGAAAAAAACTTTCTGATGTGAGATGTGAAAAGAATGGCCGGCAGCTACAGTAGGTATACTTATAAGTAAAGGTTTCCTTTTCTTTTCTTATGTGATACAATAAAATACAAATATGAGATCTGAGATTTTCTCAGCTTGGAGCATTTCTCCTTTTGTGTTTCACAGAAAAAAAAGGTCTCTTGGGTTTCAAAAGGGGTTATTCAATATTGAATGGATTTTCATTTGAGGTAAATAATTCCTAAACTTGTCACCCTGGGGCATACATATCTCTAATTTGGGTTTTATTGATCTATTTGAACTTTCAGTTAATGCTATCGTCTTTTCCACTGCGTATTCAGATGTCAGGCACAAATGTGTCGCCTTTATGTTCAAATAACTTGTATTTATTTCAGTTTTGCCCTTGGCTTGGACATCACAGAAGGAAAAACCCTCTGATGTGAGATTGAAGGAGAAAAATGTGTTTCCGAGAGGGAGCATGAGTAACGGTTTTCCAGTTATTTTCTCACATAGCCGCATGAAATACAGAGATACATTGAGATGCATAATGTCAACTTCAATCCCTTACCCCAACCCACACAAATCTATATACAAACTCAGCTAATAGTATCTGCATTTTCAGCATATAATGATAAGTTCACCATATTACCATAAACGTGTCTCTAAAATATTTAATCAAACATAACTGCAAATACTGTCATTACAGATATCGGATTTATACTTTAACATTCGTATTTGATTTATATGTGAAAAACAATGTATGATAGATGCCTATAGTGGTGATGCTGATGTCATGCCTCAGCAATAAAACTATTCTCTCATTCTGTCCACAGTTTCAGTTAGATTGGAGTTATTGTTTTGCTCTTTATATAGTCTCAGTTATAAATGGAAGTGTACTGTGAAAAACGTACACTTCAAGGTTTCACCCTAGAAGTTCCTGTAAATGGATCTAATGTTAGATGAGTCAAAGTATTCTAATTATATTCTGATACCAGAACAATCTATAAAACAGATAAAGAGTTATATTATTTCTAATTTAAAAAAAAGAAAAAAAAACTCTTTGAATGAACATAATATATATATATATATACACTCTAAAAAATGCTGGGTTGTTTTAACCCAATTTTGGGTCAAATATGGACAAACCCGAAATGTTGGGTTAAAAATGTAATGTAAAAATTTAACCCAACGGCTGGGTTAGTCCATATTTGACCCAAAGTTGGGTTAAAACAACCCAGCATTTTTTAGAGTGTATATATATATATATATATATATATATATATATATATTGTGTATCCAGTAAATTTGGACTAAATCGTTCAATTAATTTGGATTAGTTTAACAATCTCTTTATGAACTTTTAAAGCATCAAAGTGGTACAGTAGTTGCATAGACTGTCAATGGAGGGACAGGAAGCTCTCAGATTTTTTTATTTTTGTTTCGAAGATGACGACATGAGGGTAAATTATGACAGAATTTTCATTTTTGGGTGAACTATCCCTTTAAAGATTCCAAGTGCACATGAATTTTAAAAAGAATGTGGACGGATAAATCTTTATGATAAATACTGCAATATTCCATTAAAAAAAAAATAAGAATTGGCAATTTTGATTTAATGTTGACTTTAAAAAGGATGATTATATTCATTTCTTTGAAAATGTATTTGATTTAATAATCCTTCTTTACAATACATTCCTCAATTCAAATTCAAATTGAAATGGCTTTGATGGACAACCATGTTGGTGAAACACCAGCTTGCTAAAAACACAACATATGCTAGTTCATGAAAGATTATTATTTAACACAACTAAGTAAATGCTTTGAAAATATAGCTCAAAACTTATGGCAGTAAGGTGGTGGCTGATTGTTTTTGGGAGGTCATTCTCACATTGAAAAGCAACAGTGTTTCACAGCTGCACTGGGGGCTAAAAAAGCTGTCTTGAGTCTTATTCTTGCCACAAAGGCATAGCGTGTGAAAATTTTCTGCAGATTGAATACAAGTCAGACAGCAGGCGGTGTTTTGGTTGTGCTCAAGGGGGGTAAATGACGGAAGCAGGCCAACCAGAAACGAGTGAGCTGCAATAATTTAGTTGAGAGATAACTAAGGCCTGGGTGAGGCAGGGATGTACAAAGGGCATCAGTTTTGAATTATGTCTTATCTGTGTTAGTACCATCTAACTTGTCATTTTCACAGCTCCAGCTTGTTAGAAATCCTATTACATACATTAAAGGCACGTCTGCTGGCATACATAAAATTCCCTCAGCCATACCCTGAGGTTTTTTTCAAGTCAGATTCGGGTGCATGCACACTGTGGCAAGATGTGGGGATAAACAAATACTGTATAGAATAGTGCAAAAAAAAAAATACATTCGGTTAAGCACAAGCTTGTAAACATGACTTGGAATATGAAAAAAAGTGTTTTAATCATGCCTTATTTATGAAGCAAGTGACTTTGTTGGTTTGCTGACTTTATTTGTTTATTTGTCTTATACAAGGTGTTTTTTTTTACTGGTGTGGCTGCTGCAAAGATGGTGAGGCTTTGGTTCTATCTGAGCGTCTCGTCTTGCTATGGAATACGGGGGAGGTTTGGACGTGTTAACGCACTGCACTGTGGGCCGTGATTCTGCTGAGAAAGGAAGAAGGAGAGGGGGATGAAAATATGTGTCAGTTTTAGACTTTCAGATGAGTAATGCAACCATCTGCCTCTGCCTGTGAGTGTTTGCATGCACAATCTCGTATATGGACCTTCAAATGCAAAAACACACACGTAAACACCTTGTTAGAGAATTACTAAAGAAAGAGTTAAACAAACAAAAAAAAAATGTTCCACAAATCACTATAATAGTCAACCCGGTCTCATGACCAAGTCGTACGAATTCGACGAATGATTAAAAAGTGGCTAATTCGTAACAATTCATACGACCTCACTCGTACGAATTAATACGATTTTGCTAAATCGTACATATTTTACGAATTGGCCAATTCGTATGAATTCGTACGAATGACCTACCCCTTACCCCGCCCCTAAACCCAACCATCACGTGGGTTTAGACAAATCGTACCAATTAGTACGAGTGAGGTCGTACGAATTAGTACGAATTAGACACTTTTTAATCATGCGTCGAATTCGTACAAATTGGTCGTGAGATAGTGTTGTAAAAGTACACCCCAAGTCTTGAAGCCATTTTTTTAATCAAAATTTCTGAACGAAAAGATCTACAGTATGTACACAAAAGGCCTATTTCTCTCAAATATTGTTCACAAATCTGTCTAAATCTGTGTTAGTGAGCACTTCATCTTTGCGAAGATAGTCCATCCACCTCACAGGTGTGGTATATCAAGATGCTGATTAGACAGCATGATTATTGCACAGGTGTGCCTTAAGCTGGCAACAATAAAAGGCCACTGTAAAATGTGCAGTTTTACTGTATTGTGGGGGTCCCCCCCAATACCATAACCCCACCGCCACCACAACGTTGACATCAGCAAACCGCTCACCCACACGACACCATCTGCCATCTGCCCTGTACAGTGAAAACCGGGATTCATCCGTGAAGAGAACACCTCTCCAAAGTGCCAGACGCCATGTGAGCATTTGCCCACTCATGTCGGTTAAGACAACAAACTGCAATACTAAGACAGTTGATGTCTAACTTGTAAATGAATGAAGGTATATGTGAATGACGTCCCGGGTCACTAAAGACCCGAGGTATACATTTGGCTTAATGAATTGGCTGATTTGTTTTGCAAATTGGATAAAGAGCTCAGTTGAACAGGCTGATGTGTTCAAGAATCAATAACCACCTCACTGAATCATTGATTTGGTTAACACATTTGATAGAATGATTCAGTAGAGCAGACTGATTTGTTCAAGAATCAAAGGTCAAGTCACATAGATTCACTGAACCAGTTGGCTTGGTTCACAAACTGATGTGTTCAACCGAGAGGGTACGATTTAGGTGGGGGCGGTGTGGATGGTTTTGTCCAAAGCATAAGATTTGCCAACTGCAGACCTGATTTGATGTAACAAGAAAAGGAAAAGAATCTCTAAAGAAAAAAAGAGGAAAAAAAACTCCTGAGTCCAGCATGTTATGGACGGGTCAGATGTAACTCGGCAGGGTTTAGCTCTGTTGCTGCTGAAATGTGCTGTGCTAGTCATTCAGCTGAATGCTCGCTCTGCTCTATTTGGTTCAGCATCCTGACTGTTTTCCCTCCGAAGGAGAGCGAGAGAAGTGATTCTCCATGTTTGGATGAGTGTCAGACAGTTTGACCTCAGGGTAGAAAGGTCATGGTTGTGGAAACAGAGTAAGCATTTCATGTGTTATTGTGAAAGCCTAGAGGTCATTACAATCCTCCCTCTCTCAGGCAACCCCCCCCCCACACACACACACACACTCACACACACACACACACAGATATAAACAAAAAGCCAGCCCATATGCTGCCACAGCTGAAAACAACAAACACTTTCACACCATGCATATGGGAGCCTGTCAGGGTTAAACCCACCGGACTTCCTTTTTTTTGGGGGGTGGATATTATTAATCTTGCTGATCTATTATTCCCAACACGCAAGAAAACTTCAAAAGCTAGCATATTTCACATGAAAGACAAACCGCAATTTCAACAGACTCAACGAATCAGTTCCACATGAAACAATCTGATAGCTTTGAATATGAGAATAATCCAGATGAGATGAACTTGCAGACTTGAAACAGCAACCATATGGTGGTACTAAATTCAGGAAGGAGGCTCATCCAACGTTCGGCTCTGATGGGAGGAACGGGGCTTGATGTGATGTGTTAATAATTGTTTCCTCCCTTTGCTCGCTTCTTCATATACTTTCATTCTTACTACACATCTCTAATCTCCTACATTGACTTTTTCCTCATCTGAGACCTTTGATTCTGTAAAACCGCTGATTGATTTGCCCTGAAAAAAGGAATGGAGACACTGTTCAGTTTAACAAATTTACACTGCCATTCAAAAGTTTTGGATCGGTAATATTTTTAATGTTTTTATCTTCTGCTCACCAAGACTGCCTTTATATATATATATATATATATATATATATATATATATATATATATATATATATATATATATATATATATACTGTATATATATATATATATGAAGAGCTCAGATGCAAAAGCCTCTAAATGCCATTTGAAATTTTCTTCTTTAATGATGATTTTTATCAAACTTGTATATTTAAGTTCAGTGATTTCACTTAAATGGCAATGATAATTACCTATTAATTGTTATTTGAGTGAAATTACTGAACTTAAATATACAAGTTTGATAAAAATCAACATTAAAGATGAAAATTTCAAATGGCATTTAGAGGCTTTTGCATCTGAACTCTTCATATATATATATATATACAATGAAATAAATGCAGTGGTGAGCAGAAGACTTATTTTAAAAACATAAATTTTACCTTACCAATTCAAAACTTTTGAACAGGTGTGTACACACACACACACACACACACACACACACTGTACACAAACAAAAATATGGAAAGATTTTTTTTAATGTTTTTGAACATTGAAGGCTGCATTTTTTTTATATAAAAAAAATCTAAATTTTCCTTTTAATTCACTGTCATCTGGGTGGCACAGCTTAGAAATAAAGAGATCTTAAGTTACAAGAGTGGTGGTTTTTTCATTTGACTATAAAACAGTTTGATAAATGTGAGAACAAGGAAACTCTTTTAAAAATATGTTCTGCCTATCTTTAGCCCTTCAGGAAGGATTTTCTCACCCTATTCTTGGTGTTGAGTGAGTGATGGATGCAGTGAGAACCTTTCCACACCTTTAATTAACAACATATCTGAAACAAGTTCAGTCAGTTAAAGCTAATTCACGGGATTCTGCTATTTTGCTAATTCCTTAACCTTCAAAGCACCTCTCACATTTCCACATTCACTTCCATCTTTCATCTTCCAAGGTAGAAAAAAAGAAAACTTTTCATGCTTTTCTAAATTTGATCATTTAGAAACGTCTGTGTAAGGTTATTCGACTGTGACCTACGCTTTTGGTTTACAGCGCAATAAATTTTATCTGATGACAAGTTAGTCTGCAATTCACAAAGCTCTTAATGGAAATTGGTCTGTTCATTGAGAGAAATTGTGAAGATCAGGTTCCTCGTACTGCGGCAGTCTAAGGGAAATTAAGTAGTTGTCCAGAAGTACAGTGGAAAAAATGAAGTGAAATGTTAAAATATTAAAAATATGAATTTGAAATATTAAAGGGATGCTGAAAAAACAAACAAAGCTTGAGAGAGGAGATCTGTCTGTTTCTAGAAAAAAATAACATACACTAACAAGAATATTATATCTATATTTTTTGATATCTAGAAAGCATTCCTAACTCATGTCCATATAAATCAGTAACCTGGAACCTGGTCACAATGGGCTTTATGCACAGCTGCACTACTTCCTGAACTTAAGCCAGCTCCTTGTTTCCTGTCTGCCATTATTGGCCAAATTGATTAATCCAGGTGTGCCTGACCTCAGTAGTCACGGCAACAATAATCAGACACACCTGGATTAATCAATTTGGCCAATAATGGCAGACAGAAAACAAGGAGCTGGCTTAAGTTCAGGAAGTAGTGCAGCTGTACATAAAGCCCATTGTGACCGTTAACAAATTTACGAGCAAAGTCTTACGAGCAAAATATATATGCAGGAGTATAATTCTCAAAATATATCAGTAGTAGACCCTTTAATGTACAAAATAGGATAGTTCTATCTGTTAATTAAGATGTTTTACATACTACGTTTTGTAGTCTGAGGAAGACATCTTCTTCTAGATGTGCAAATAAGAAGTAAACTGATCTGGTCATGTGACCTTTCACACAAGTCACATGACATTAATAGATTTTAATAATAATAGAAAGCAGCTTAATAGAAATAGCCATGAAAAGCCTGAGCTTTGACAATTCCTTATTGAAAAAAAGTTTTATAAGTCTAGAGTATCAGTCAGGGCCAGAAAGAATGAAGGAATTCATTCACAATGAACAGCAGTTTATTAACAACGAGAGAAGTAACAGTTAATCGAAGATCAGCTTCTGACGGGACACTGGCAACACAGGGACGAAAATGGGCAAACTCCAGGCAATCCGGGCTGGAAACAAGCAATCCGGGAAAATGGAGAAAATGGGAACTGGATACAGAGAGACGGACCCAGAGAGCCTCAAGAACGATCTGACAAAGACAGGACAAACTCACACACAATAAGGGCACTGTGATGTGAGCTTCTACATGCTTTGTAAGTGGGATGGTTTAAAGATCTCAATGTTATATCTCATGGTAAAAGTGGGAGTTGTATAATTAACAGATACTGTAATATTGTCAATTAAAATTAATAATATATTAATAATATTCAAATTAATATCAATTAAAATTAATTTTAATCAACTGAAGTTTTAATATCTGTCTATAAACAACAGATTTTGAAATAAATTTGATGTGATTAAAACATGAATAAATCTATAATGCTTTCAATGTCATTATACAGATCCAAGATAAATACACACACACACACACACACACACACACACACACAACTTTCGGTTTCTGATGACAAGTGGAGCCAGTTTGTGATGTCATCCATTCAGGCAAGGTGAAGCTGCCTGGGGAGAATTGGAATGCACATTGCATAATTCACCACAAGATGCTCAAAACTGATAAAAGATTAATGTTTATAGAGTCTTTGTGGGGGCAAACAAAAAGGAGTGACGTCAAAAAAACAGTGTACACTTAGATTTGGAACACAGATAAACTATGAAAAAACTCAGAAGACTTTTTTAGTGCTCAAAGGTTGCTCTGTCAAATATGGACAAAAGAATTTTAGTTGAATAAAAATAGAAACCATTGTTATGAGATCATTTTTATAATCATACCGTAATAATGAAATTTGCATATAATTTGGTCTTGAAAGAATTTGATAGAAAATGTTTACGTTTGTGATCTGAGAATTAGGGCTAAAGAAAAGTGAAAGATAACATACAAAATTGGAGTGGAGGATCATGGCTTTAGAAACACAGCAAGTCAATAAAAAAAAAAAAAAAGAAAAAGAAAAAAAACAATGCATCAATATCTTTTTAGTACCATTCTTGCTGCTATAACCAAAGCTTTTTATGAGAAATAGACTGTGTATAATCCTAATAGCCAATCGAAACCTCTGCAGTGAGTCCCATTCATAGACGCAAATGATTCAGCGTTGTGTCCCTGGGCATTATCAAACCAATCAGGCAACTCAGCAGACCATGTTTATAAGTTACCAATCAGACACGCCTCACCAGCAGCTCTACCCCCTCAGTCGCTGTGATTTTGCCAAGTAAGACATGTTCCTGGATCAACACATTTTGTTGTTCCTGGAACAACATTCCTGTGCAAAAACATAGTCCTAACCCCTAAACCAACCCTACACATAACTTATCCTTAAAATAAGAGGGAAATGACTGGTGATTATGGGTGCTTCTCAATATCCCTCCTCGTCTCCTCGCTCCTCCGTCCTCCCTCCTATGACCCGGAAACCGATCGAGCTCAGCCATCTTGAAGGACATCTCAATTCTCTAATTGCACCGTGAGGAGTCGAGGATCGAGGAGTGAGGAGGCTTCCTGAGGAGTCATAAGCGAGGATACACAGGTGCATGCGGAACTGTTATATTGACTAAACGTGACGCACGTGTCAATTCTCCTCCCCCTTCACATCGGTCACAATCATTTTAATTTATACTTTACCTTTGCAGTTTATATAAACCACACATCTCAAATATTTCAACAGTATAGCCTATCTTTATTATTATTTATTATGCATTTATTAAATAACCAAACTTCAACATCATAAGGGCAGATCCTTTTAGCACTGCTGATGACACTGTGGAGTGACACTCGAGTGATCAAGTATTCCAATGTATATAAAAAAGCTTTTATTCGATTCCTCTGTCCTCCTTTCCTTTCCTCGCTTCCTTCCCTCGCGTCCTACAGGGGGTGGAGCTGAGACGCAAGGAAAGGAAGCAAGGAAAGGAAACGAGGATGCACAAATAAGAAATGAGAAGCACCCTAAGTATGGTGTGGAAGCCCCTAACCCTTGTTATAAACTTAAATTTAACATCAAGTGTAAAGCTGTCCTTCTAATCTGATTGGTTAATTTGGAATGTTCTACTTGGTGAAATAACGTTCTGTCATGACAAATCTCAGATAGATTGACATGTTAACGGATATGGAAATGCTAACGTATTTTGTAGGGTTGGGTATCGAGAATCGAGTATCGATTGGAACCGAGACTAACTTTTCGTTTTTCCCGGAATCGTTCAAAAGTTAAAATTTCGATTCCTAGTTTCAATATTCACAGTCCGCCGAGCGGAAGAAGAAACCACTGAACAACACCAACGAAGAAGCGTCTACCGGAAGTGTTGGCATAACCACGCGAGTCGAACATGAGTACCTTACGTCAGCGATCCAAAGTGTGGCTTCACTTTTCTAAAAATAACGAAATCTCGGCAAAATGCAAAATTTGTGACAAAGGGAGTATTTTTCCAGAAGGAGTATTTCCTTCAGAAGGGATTATTTCCTTCAGAAAGGCCGTTGGTTAGCAAGGTTAGCTAAACTTTTTTGACCCTGCCTTTTAAAAGAATCGGAATCGAGAATCGTTAGGAACCAGAATCGAAACAAGGAATCGGAATCGGAATCAGAATCGTTCAAATTCAAACGATACCCAACCCTAGTATTTTGGTCTTTGATCTGCTAAGCTGCTGCTGCAGAGATAATACAGATACTTTCCATTGCCAATATATTTGCTATAACATAAACGAAAAAAGCACTGTAGCAGATTTGTACAGGTGGAGCTGGGGAAGGTGGAGGGTTTCTGAAAGTGCGCTAATAGCAAACAATGCCAAGTATTTGAATGCTGAGCAAGCTCATTGGCTGTCGATGCCACGGTGATATGCTCGCTAACAAACAGAGTTAAGAACCTACTAGCCTGCACCTTCTAGAGTTTCATGACAGAACTGAAAGGACTGAAAAGAAACATGGAATGAAGTTGCCGTTCAAGTAATTATTTTGCACTGCCTCAACATAAGGATTTAAACCTTATTTATGTGATGGACACAGGCAACAAAAAAAATAGGGTTGTCTGTGGTTCCAATTCAGAGATATTTAATAAAAGAATAAACTCCGATAATCCAACACAGTATAACAGCATATCTATACAAACAATAGTCAACAGAGGAAACCAAGGAACTTAAGTATACAATGATAATGAACTAAAAGAATAACAGGTGATGATCAAATGAATGTCATGGTAACTGATAAGAACAGGAACAAAGGAACTTAAACAAAGGAAACAGGTGACTGATGATAACTCAAAGTCCATGAATATGATACTAAACACACAAATGACTACATATATGTGACACATACACTATGATCGGGGTAGCGAGATTCTGAAATGACTCATTCAGTTTGTTTTACTGAATCAGCCCATTTGTCATCTAACTGACGCTTTCCTTTAGCGTCAGTTAGATGACGCCGTAGGATCGCGTCATGTAACTGACGCTAAAGGGCGCCTAAAGCGTCAAATATTGAAGCATGGTCAAAGATGACGCCTTGGGGTGAGAATGCGTTGATCAAAAACATAGCCACTGTATAGTCTAATTCCTGAAGGAATGACTATTGTGAGTCTGTTCTTTTTAGTGAATCAAACACATACAACTAAACTAACTTTGAGATTTAAACCAGTGTAGTTACTGAATCACTGTCATCAGCATCTTCTGAGCTTCGTCTGTTTGTTAGTCCGTTATACTAATTACTATCCCGAAACATGTGACTAACCGACCTTACAATATCCTTACGATACTTGTAAAGGTCTGCTTTAGCTGTATGTTTTTGGGATAAAGTTAGTTGCATATTGATATCTCATTGCCTTGCTTGGTTTCTTCACTAATGTTCAAATGTGTCTTAATAATTGCTGTGCTCATCAACACTCTGATCCAAGTCAAGTAAGGCGTGCATTAATTTAGCAACTTATTACATTATAATCTGTCCAAAGGAAACTGATTATTGGAAGACATGGAATGCTCTGCACACAAGAACTAACAGAATTATTATCGAATAACTATTATTCAAGTTTGTATTGGACACTTTATTTGTAGGGCTGCCAATGTGTAATTTCAGCCTTTCAGTTCACTTTATTTCCTCTGCAAGTGTGTGAGTGGGACTGATTAGATGGGCGTTTTTTAGCTGTGTTCAGTGATAATAATTACAAAGACCCATCCAGATTGATCAGGTCCATAGAGCATCTGAGCAGGCCATCTATAGGGACGCATGGTGGTGAATGGGCTGCGATGTGAAAAAAATAAAACCTGGACAGGATTCCTAGAGCCTCTTCATAAACCCAAGGAGCGACAGGAAATCCATTTCTGTCGCATGCAATTATAGCCATGCTGATTCAGTGAAAAAAAATCTCTTTTTTTTTATTTATCATCAAGGCCAAGGAAGAGCTGAGGTGGTCCGTACCCTGACAGCCAGGTTCACGGGGCAATCCAATTGTTTCTCACTGAAGCATACCAACCTGGTGACACATTCACACTACTGCGCTCATGTGTACATAGAACCTAAACGCAATCTCCAAACTGTCACAAGGAAGACATACAAGCAGTTTCTAGACAATGATGCACACACAACGGTCTGGTCAAGGATGCATATTAAACTGAATTCAATTATAATGAAGGACTTAAAATCTTGTGTGTCTCATTGGCATACAAGACACTTCCGCAGCCCCTGTGGTGATAACGGCCATATTAAGATAAAAATTGCCTGTCTAAAGCTATTTAATTAAGTGGGATATATCTAAAATAGGCCAACATTTCTTTCAGTTATTTTCACAAGAAACAATGTAGATTGAGTTTCAACTGATTTTTTCAAACACACTGATTCAATTAAGTAAATAGCTGTGTTCGACTTGAAGTGGCTCTGCACTGACCGATTGGTGTACGATATTAAAGTACCGCGAATCACACTCTTTAATATCATATCAACCCGATCACACTGAATGTGTCTTTATAGCATGCATGTGTTGTCGTGTAATTTATACGCTAAAAGTGAGTTTTTCGTGCATATGATACGCATTGGTTGGTTAGGGTAGGTTTAGGGGAGGGGTAGGGTGCGTGTGTATTATACGTTTGGGTAGAATTAGTGGTGAGGGGTGCATATTACACGCAAATGAACTGCTTATCAAATGCATGCGAAAAACTGTCTCACTCTTACAAGAAAAGGTTCTATATAGAACCTTAAAAAGTTCTAAAGTGCTACATTATTTGGAACCCCTAAAATGCAATGCATGTGAATGATCACAAAATTCAAGATATGGGGGTTAAAAAATGTAATTAATCAATATCACACGAAGAGTGACATTTCAGTTTTTATCTCCCAAAAATCAGCATGATTAAAATGTGACATTAAGTTACTACAACAGTTTAATATACAATAACTTAATCACAACTACAAAATGGTGCAGAATAAAGAAATATATGAATGAATAATAGCCTATAAAAAACCTTTGAGCCAAAAGGGTTCTTTCTTGTCATTATAGAACATTTTTTAGTATAAAAGTTCCCTTACGAAAAAGAAGTTTATTCAAGTGTGCCATTAGTATACTTCTTTTAAACTAAAAATAAGAAAGTATACTTTCAGTTTATTTTTCCTGTACTTCAGAAGTATACTATATGTACTTCTCAGAAATATACTTCAAATTACACGTAAGTGTACTTGACTTATACTGAGAGAAAAGCAAGTATATTTGTCCTGTTCTTGTACTCAATCTTTTGATCCAGAAATACTTAAAAGTGTATTCAAAGTATACTTGTAAGTATTACAGTAAAAAAAGTAAACTACTAGTGTACCCATAAATTCACTTGCAGTACACATGAGATACATAATTATGAACTATTTATTCACTTACTGTTACACTTAAACATATACTTTTATGTACTAAAAGTGGGCCAATTTAGTCCCAAGCGGTATTAAAATAGTACACTTACAAGTTTACTACTAGTACATAGTGACATTAGTATACTTACTACATAATGTATACTTAAAAATATACTTGAACATTACTTAAGTATACTACATAAAATGAACTTGAAATACACTTCTTTTTCGTAAGGGAAAGAACCCTATGCTTCATATATAGAACCCCAATGAACCCTTTTTTCTAAGAGTGTATGCACGTAAAAACTCATTTTCGTGTATAAATTACACGACAATACTCGATGCGTGTTATAAAGATGCATTTACATGAGAACAGGCGCAGAGATGCTTCGAGTTGAACACACCTTTTATGAGTGAGTTGCCGTCATTCAGTTATCTGATTCGTTTAAAACCCATTTTATATAATTTTTAATTATTCTATTTTATTTTATGATGATGATGATAAATCTGAGATTTATTTTGTGTGTGAATCCCCTGGCTGTGATTTGTCAGACAAATATATAGTACCAAATAGTTTGATGACATCAAACAGTTTTTGCACTTTTCAGAGAAATCAACAATTGCAGTTGGCATAATAGTTCTCTCTGCATATTAATCTAGAATAGGGAAAGTGTCGTATCACTGTCAAACATGTTTTAAGCATGGCGGAAAAACTAAAGACAGATTATACTCTATTGTCCATTTAAGACTATTTATAGTTAAGCTTGTGTTAAATTATCTCACCATAGTAACACACACTGTCTAGGCTGAATCATGAAGTCATCTTTTTTAACTCAAGACTGTACCCCCAGCCGGGCAGATTCCATGCCGAGGAGGAAGCAGAAAACAGCCCAGCTGACATACATTTTCCCCAGTCCCTTTGCCAACCCCCCTCCCAGTTAGTCACACACCACCACGCCAACACTGCCTCTGGCACACAGGAGCTGGAGCAGTACCAAATGATTATATACGCTTATTTTCATACACACACACACACATCGTCCCTCTCTCACGTAAACCCGTAGACAGTCAGGAAAACTGTCGCATTTAATACGACAAAGCATTATCATTAACACGCAATGTAGCTGAGGGAGGGATGTATTAATTATATGGATTTGTCATAAATGGATTCCATGTTGTGCACACAATAGTCTCACTTGCTGACCATGTTTTATGCGCACGGCCTCTTGTTACCGATTGCACCTGGTTTGCCAGAACAGAAGCAGGAAAAAAATCCACAAGCCTAATTAATGTACCGTGTCAGTAAAGCCTCTTTGCTTGTAGCCTGAAATCTTTCACTGCTTAATACAGGATAATTATGCTGGATTCTCCCTCTCTAATAAAGAAGAATGCTTTGAAAGCACTGGCAGGCTGAGCATCAGCCCCTCTGATGAGAGAATAAGAGATATCTGTGTAATTACTCACTTCTCTTTGTGCAAGTGGCAAGATTACTGTACCGATCAGACTAATGCACCTGAACCTATAGTACAGACATATACATGAGTACAATACAAAAAAGATTCTTTAAAAATGTACACACCTGTAGACACACACACACACACACACACCGGGGTAAGTGTGAGGTGCTAGTTGGGTGTTATGGTCTAAATACAATGCTAAGTTTCTGACAACACTTTTACATTTTTTTTCATCTACAAATTGGAATGTTTGAGGTAGAATAGTTGGTAACTGTGGCGAACAGGAAGAGGCAGAGGGACGTGAGAGTGGCGTGAGGCCGGTGGCATACTCTGCGTTTGAGCCAAGTACCAAGATCAGAGCTCTCTCCCCGGACAGCACGCCAAATATGTTTACCTATTGAATCTATCCGACCGATTTGTAAGTGTGAACTCGTGAATTGTACAATACAATCAGAACATATGTAACCAGGGCAAAAATAGCCTGTAGTCATGCTTCTCATCCTTAGAGGGCGCCCTGGTGCACCTGAGTAGTGCAGTATCGGAAGTAACAAGTAGCCTAGTTTGTTTTGTGTTTAAATAGGTCTGCGGTGAACGCGTGAGCTGAGGCACGTTAGAAACGAACACCTATTTACATTATTAGTTTACGCGAAAGTGAAAGGGGAAACCCCCAATTTGGTGTTCTGTTTGTTGAGTGGTCGGAGCAGTGATTCATCGGAAGGAAACTTTGTTTCTCCCGAGTGCCAGAGATTTCTATTTGAGACGAGCATACATTCCACCGTGACGGCGGTTGAGCGTGAGTGTTTGTTTAATAGAAATGTAGCATGTTATTTGAACTCATTATTACAGCTCATGTTATTATTGAGGAGAAATATAAACGACACTTCTGTTTCTGTGATAAAATCATGTCAGAGGGGAGAACGAAGAGACGTTAGTGCACGTGAGATAACCGTGGCTTTCTGCGGTGTATCGCTTCACAGAGTGGGTATCATTTTTGTTCATTCTTTTATTTTAATTAAAGAAAGTATTTGGTTAGCTCTGCACTGTTTGTAATGTCAAAGTTTATTGATAATCTGTAAGAGATGAGAATTAGTATAGTAATGTTAATTGTGGAGTGTTAAGTATATTTGTTTCTGTCTTACAAACTGTGTCAGTGGCTTAAGTTACTGTATGAGAATGTGTCATTAATCATGTTTATGTCTTGTTCTTTATTCAGAAAACATAAAAAAGCCACTACCGTTGTTTGGGGTATAAGTGCTCACATAAACCATTTTTTGTGTATTCTGTTTTATTTTCGGCAATATTAGCAAGAAGCTAAAAGGGGAAAATTAACACAATTGTATTGTGAAAGAGAACTCGCTGAGGGGAAAATATAGAGGTGTAACTGTTATTCTTTATTTTGGGTTGTTTCTTTGTACATTTGTGGAACATTGTAATTCACACTGTAAGTGGCTAGTTTTGTTTGGAAGGTTTTATGTTTGGTATTTTTCTATTGTAACTCGTATAAGCTTTTTTGTTTATATTCCTGACCACAAGCGGAAACTCCAAACATTAACACTGCGTCTTTCTCATACGCAGTTGAAGATAAAGAACCCCCTTTTTAGATGTTTGGTCATGTTTGAGTTTTATATAGTCTGCACATTTACACGGCCACACATAGAACAGACATTATCTTCATTTTGTGTCCTTAAACATAACAATATTGCTGGCCATACACTGATGAGAAAGTTTGCGTCTGGTGTGCGATACCTGGAGTTGCCCTAGGCGCGGCGCTGCGCTTCTCGTCCGGTGTGCGACCCCCTTAACTCTCATTAAGTATGAGTACTGTCTGCTTAATATCTGCAATCTCTTTATTTTGATGGTCCCCCAAAAGACATTCTACTGACAGCCTTAAGTATTCCCAGACTAAATGCATGTTTGAGCTGTTTTAATTAAAGGCTACTTGCACTGACATATCTTAAAATTGGCGTTGCCATTGTTTTGTCTCAAGATGAACACCACTAATGTTTTCTTTTCTTTTCTTTTCTTTCTAAGGCACGTTTATAAAAAGCTACCTGGTTGAACTAATCCTGCATGGCTTAGTCTAATCCCTGTCTGTGAAACCAGGCAGATTGTCTAAAGCGGAGCATGAAAAAATAAAGTGTAACCAAATAGTTTCCAAGAGCACTTAAGTATAAACATGAGACTGTAAAAGTGGACTAGAGAGTAGAAGAGTTTACCCGTTAAAAGCTTTGATGTTTAATGTACCAACAACCTCTTTAGTCCCCTTTAGAGTGGGGTTTACTGATGCAGTTTATGCAGGACAAAATGGGCACATATCTTGAGCTTGTGTTAACCACAGACCTTATTTTAGGTATTTAATCAAAAACCAATTAACTTCGCAATTCCGATGATGGAACCAGAAGTTCAAAAAGGATTTATCTTCAGAGTGATAAATGAAAAACCTGGAATGAATCGGAGCACCCAAAAATGGTTCTTCCATGACATTGCATGGACATTTAAGAGTGTTTAGTAGCAGTTTATGAATTGCAAATTATATACAGAAGGCCCCATAATCAACATGAATGTCATTATGTTCAATGTCTTCAAAGAACCATGGAATCTTGTGTGACTGTTTTACTAAGTGAAAGTGTCACTTCCCCGGAATTTCTCCGCACCAAACTCTCCACACCCCGACAGGTCTATCCCCACTCCTGCTAGGTGAGAAGGAGATGACAGAGAAGCAGAAATTGAAGTTTCTCAGCAGGTGGGAGCCCACACAGTCACGCTTTGACACTTGTCTGGAGGCTAAATATAAATGCTTGTTAGCTGAGCATAGATATATCGATCCTTTGGGCTCCTGGCACCTGTCGGGGTGTTTTCTTTCTTCACATGGTTGACGTGTCACCCTTTGCCCAGTCACTCTTATTCTTATATATTGTGTTTACTGTATGGTCCTTCCACAGCCCCTGCTGAGGCGCTGATATAGATGTTGTCAGCTCAGTCATCTGATCATATGCTGAACGATTCAATAATACAGAGCCTGATATGTGTGACAAGGCATCAGCATATCTACATGGATATGACAGACGTATGTAAAAGGATGTCTAAACAGTCTGAGGTGTGATGCACAGGTCAGCATGTCTGGCTGCTGATTTTTCAACACAGTCTCATGAAAGTGCGTATCTATACCACGAATGTCATTTCTCGTGGCATTTATATGCCAAAAATGGTTTTTGTGTGCATATGCTACGCACTGAAAACCCCTTAGGTAAGTTTAGGGGGGAAGGGGTGAGGAGTTTGTGCATATTACACGCCATAAAGTGCGTATCATATGCATGCGAAAAACGCGTACCAAATACACGCAAAAACATTTTTTTGCTGCAGCAGTTGCCTCAGGGCAGCAAATGGGCACGCAAGGTATAGCCTGCTCTGCTGGCTGCTGCACTGCATTGACAATATTTAGAAAATGAAGGATACTTTTTGGCTTCAATATCTTGAGAAAAGATGACTACCCGTAGCGTAAGCAACTTACGCTATACAAGAGAACTTCTTGTAAGAGAACTGGAAACGTAGAGCATAACATGGTGGAGAGATTTCCAATAGGGCCCCGCTCATCTGTAGGTCCCCTTCAGCCTGTAGCTCGTCACATGAGATCAAAAGCAGCAAATCGATACGCAAAACACAGGAATACCAGCAAGACGAATGGGCTTTGAATGTGGAAGTGAAGTGGGAAATGGATTTTTAAGTTGGCCTGGAAAGCTTTTGCAAGTGGCATTTAAAACAGAGGGGGACTATAAGGGAGAGGTCGCTCGGGCAGTAAAGAACCTCTCCGCCAAAGTACTGCGTGTCCATTATGATCACATTCATTACACAAGCTTAAGCACCAACACATGCCCTGGCTTGTTGATTCCTAACTAAAAAGAGTAATTGTAGAACTGTGCAGTCTGTGCTTAATGTCAAGTGTCAAGCTTTTATTGAAAGTAATAAATAAGCTTGATAATTGAACCTGCACTGATGGGACTACAAGGTTGTAACTAAATCACAATGCCAATTTCCTTATAACAAATTAGCCTCAACCTTGAGAGGGTTTAGTGTAAAAAATGAGTCCTATAAACTTCCAGAACAAACCTGAAGAATCTCAAAGAGATATAAGCTAATGAGAGCAATGACTTCACGCACAGTTCTTTAAAATGATTGAAGTGACTCCACTGGAACCTCGTGGCATATAGATTTATTCTCCACTCAGGGACAAATGTTTGGTTTACTGATGCTACTGATAAAAGTTGTATTGATGCTTTCCCTCGCTCATTATTAGTTAACTGAGAAAATTAAGTTTCTAGTTATTTTTTCAACTATGGGCACTTATGTCCCTGTGGACTTTAAGAAAGTAAACTCTCTTAAAATACTTTCCACAGTCATAATAGTTTATTCTCTAACAATGTCCAACAAATGCCACATATATTATACCTTTTTTTTCTGAAAGTGATGGCAACTCCTTTCAGAAATTATTGACCCTGCTGAAATGATTTAGTGCTGGAGAGTATTCTGTGGTGGAAATAGTGTTACAAAAAAAGGGTTTTATTTTTATTTAGATAAAATTGTTGACACCTTATTCTACTATGGTTTTATTGTGATATTTTCCCTTTTCAGGTGGATCACTATGCCAGATTTTAATGCTAGATGTATATGGTCCAGGTGGACATCCAAGCATGCAGTCCCAGGCCATTACTTCAAACTTCAAAATCCAGAGGTAATTTAACATTTCATTGTAGCGTTAAGCACTCACGCAAAGCGAGAACTGAATGTAGTCGATGCCGAAAAGCTGAAAATTACAAACCGGGTGTGCGAGTGCCAATACCCATCCAGCGTTCCCAATGAATAAAGTCTTTTGGATTACACCAAGCTCCTGCTGTTCACATTTGCAATTCCAACTCAAATCTCTCTCCGTGGCCTTGTTTTGAAATAAACATGTGTGTAGCCGGATGAGCGCGAGTGTGTATGTGGAACGTTAAAATGCTATTGGCACTTCTCCCTAATTTTAAAACGCAAGCGTTGGAGTCGAAAGAGCTCAGAGTGCTGACTCGGATGCAAACGTTGTTATGGCAAGTAGGAAAGGGTGGCCTTCTTCGTAAAAAAGTGTTTTAGTAACATTCCATAAATGTGCTGAGCATCTTCTCATAGTCTGGTCTGCATATCTGCTGAGGAGGTTTGGGGAAATGTGCCCCCGTAAGAGGTTTTCTATGCATCTGTGTCTTGGTGAGAAATGATAATGGGATATGTGGCATGTGATTTTAGCAGTTTCAGTGCAGCATCAATAGGAATAAACGCTCTGGCAAAGCACCTCACTCCTTTATTACCAGAACTCTCAAAGAGCATGCAGGATTCATTAAGTTTTCGTTTTCATTCACTTAACGGAAGTTGGAAGCTAAGAACAATATTATTAAATCTTAACCAAGACAAAGTCTGCCGTTTAAGAGTGAAGTCAAATAAAAACAATCCACGCACACTCCTCCACCTCGTGTGGAATCAGAAAGTATTTTTACCGCCACCTCAAACTGCCTCATGTCACCTCATTCATCTCTTCGCAAAATTCCCTCTTGGCCCCTTGCTGGACCCAATCCATTATCTTTCACCCACAGAAACAATATCCCAGACTGCCAAGCGGCAGACATGCTTCTCTCCGCAGGATGTGAGTGGAAGACGGGGACCTCTGCATTAACCTTTCAGTCGGCTCCTCAAAGAAACGCTTAAGTCCACAATTCATGTAAATCACCGCACCACTGTTGGCAGCTCACAGAATAGACTGGTGCCGATTTCATTTCAGTCCTTTTAATTAATGTCATCTAATTCTTTCCCCCCATTTCTTAATTGTGTCAGCATTCTTTGAAGAAAATCACAATGTGTAATAGCAGCCAGTGGGAGCACCTGACCTGGTTGATTGTTGAAACTTTAAACCCAGTAAGAAGACATTGTCCATAGGGTGCAGTTAAAGTGAAGGCTACATGCTGCCAGAGGTGACTGGATCATAAAAGCCGCTTTAAAACTATCCTAACAATGTTTAAGATGTTATTCCACTGGAACAAAAATCTCATTAAGGTTTTAGTCATTTACTCATTAAAACTCAAAACTGTTTTCCTCTCTCTGTGCAGACATAGCCTACAATTATTTCTGATTTCCTGAGTTTTATCGAAACGTCATTTCAGTGAAATGTAAGCTTTACACTACTGCAGGTATGACGATGACACAAAAACCAAATAGGATTTTTCCATAGGCTTTTGGATTATCGTAAAAAAAGAAAGATCAAAACAAGCTCTGTAATCAACAAAAGTTTAAGATACGAACACGTCTCCATTAAGATCATTTTCACAGATTAACCCAACTTTTATGAGTTTTGAAGCCTATAATGTAGCTGTCGGAAGTCAAAAGCTAAAGGTAGGCTATAAACAAACTACTTCAGGGCAGGGTCCCACGACTTCAACATCACCATAACTAAGCTTCCGACAACTCTTTCGTTTTTTTTTATCTAAATCATTTTCCCAGAAAGTTGTGTCAGGCGTTGTGCAGGATGCAGAAGACGAGGACAAAAGGAACTCAAAGTAAATGCTTCAATTACCAATTTAACTTTACAGCGATGAAGGGAAACACTCCAGGATTTCAGACACACTATACATAGACGACGACCGACAAGAACAGAAGCAACTAAGGCCCTGTTTACACGAGAACGCTCGCGGGTGAAAACGTAAAAATATTTTATCGGATGTGCCTTTGGTTTACACGGAGACGGCTTTTTAGGGGCTTAAAAACGCAAAAAAGTGAAACCACCCTCCAGAGTGGAAATCTTTAAAACGCTCCACCGCCACGTTCTTGTGTAAATGGTAAAAACGGCCGTCTGTAGTGGATACTAAAGTGAATTTCTCAGACTTTTGCGTCACCATCTGCATGCAGATTTCACACACAAAACGCTCGTCTAAACACAGAATGAAAAGTGATAACGCAACGCCACTTTTGCGTTTTCTCTTCAGAATCGTTTCCATATAAACATAGCCTTAAGCACAAATAAAAAATAAAAAGGTGAAGACAGGTAACACTGATGAAGATTACGATGAACAGGCTGGTAAGTGAGGGAGTGAGTTCAGATGTGGAGACAAGGAGAATTCTGGGTAGTGTAGTGCAGACAAGGACAGACAGGTGCAGACGATGACTGTGACAGTTGAGGTTAGAAAATTCAAATTGAACGAACTGATCTGATTACTCTCTGGAACCCCAATGCTTGTATTCACAGATAGGGCTTAGATTAAACCAGGATTAAGCCTTAGTTCAATTAGGACATTTATCTTTTATAGATTTGCCTTATAAACACACATTAGTGGTGAGCATCTTGAGACAAAACAATGGCTCTGACATATTATAAGATTTGTCCGTGCAAGTTGCTTTCAATTTAAAATAGCTCAAACATGCATTTTAGTTTGGGACTAGGCTTAAGTCTTGTCTGTGAAACTGGGGGTAAGTGAGTGAAATCGAGCACAGCGTCAGTTCAGACAGGCCACGTACTGTAGGCACAGGCTGTGATCAGCTGATGCAGTCAGCTGTCAAATCGCTCCAACCACTACTGTTCTTCTATTAGACTGGAAGGATGTATATATACTCGGCACTTCCGCCTGGGAATTATGCTTAAACTGCTCGCAACCCCCCCACCACCCTGACCACTATAAGCATCAAGCATTTTTATGTGCACCTTTTGGCTGTTGTCTTCTTTGTTTCAGATTATCAAGGCTTCAAAGTCCTAGAGCCCTGCGCAGGATTTTTTTCTTCATCCCGCTCCCGCCCACACCTGCCGAATTTCTGATCATTACCGCCCGCTCCCGCAATGTACTGCATGTGTTGCAATCACGACCGCTCCCAAAATATGTATGTCCACTCCCGCTCGCTCCCGCAAAACTCTGAGAATTGAATTCCGCACAATAATAGAGATCCATTGATTTTGTGTCTTATCCCGACCCGCAGGAAAAAAAACAACAAAAAAAACATGTATTTGTATTGCTATTATTAAAGAGATTCATGGGGTTGCTTGTTTCGTTTCCCTGGCCTGCATGTATCCTGACACGCTGATCAGGAAGATGATTAGTAGCCTGGCTATCTCGGACATCTAAAAAGCTTAGGCTACCGTGCATTTCTTTAGACATCAAGTAGCCTACTTTGATTTAGCTTTTGAAGTATTCTGTCATAGGCTTTATTGGTCCTGGAGTAAATGTGCAGAAAGCATGTCTGAAAGCAGCTAGCCTCGGAGAACACAGAAAGACAAAACACACATAAATGTCAGACTTGCCTTGCGTTAGGTTTTGTGCTGTAAATACCTCGTTTGAGGTTCTTTTCCACATCATTTATTGTCATCTCCATCATGTCGCTAGGCTACTTCCCGATCCCATGTTTTTTTTTTAGCCGCACATTGACGTCCCGGATTACACTGATACATCTACATGTTAAACCATGGCTTTGCCTTGAAGGAAAGACATTGCCTTGCCTAAAGCTACCTATGTCATTGATTATGGAGCAAGAACCCCCATAAGGAAACATACCGTCAAAGATTAATTGTGTTCATTAAACTCAAGTAAACTTGCCAAAGTGGACTTGTCTGAACTAGGTTTAGGGGGTATTTTTATATTTCAATTGGCCTTGTATTGGTTGTTGTAAAAAATGTGGTGCTGGCTTGTGCTGTATATAATGCAATGAAATTAAGTTTTCTGAAACTTTTAATCAATTGGTTCACAAACTGATTCCCTCATTCAAGCCAAAATGGCATGCATAAAATACCTTTTAGAAACCAATTTCAAGTGTTTTATTGAAAGTGTAATCTATTAAATACAATTAAAAAATCTAATATCATTAAAAAAGAAGTGTGAACATAGCTTGCTGTGTTTGTTTTAGGGAGACCTTGGTTAATAAGGCCAATATGAGACTTCAATGCAAAACTGCCTTTTTATATAATTATTTTACAAACATGCCTTTTTTTTAAATCACAAAGGTCCTACTTGCCTTGCTCTGTGCGGACCTCAAACCCGGGTCTCCGGCATGGGTGTTAGGCACTCTAACAAGGAGGCTAAAAACTAAAGCTTCTTGTATCACTCGCTAGAGTGCCTCTTAACATCAGGGAAGTTTTACTCACACAGAGACTACCCTACCCCACAGACCCCCCCATATCCCTCCCCCCCAAAACTCACTCCCATCCAGGTCATGGTAGCTACCAATGCAACCCCTCACCCAGGTCCTACTCTCATATGCACTCTGCAGTCCTCGAACCAGCATTGTAGGAGTCTGGCAATTTATTTCTTACCTTGAATTATTCTCCCAAAGAACACTATACATAAAGCTCTCTTTTTAATAATTTGGGCTTAAGTGAGTATATGTGGGTTATATTATATCCTGCCAGACTTCTTAGCAGATGTACAGGTCAAAACCCAGGTACCCATTGTCAGGGGTGAGTGATAATCGGTTCTGGTTTGTTCCACTCATTTTTCAAAGCAAACTATGCATCATTACATTTCATTACCTGCACTTTATTATGTACTATTATCAGGGCCAGAAAATGGTAGATGGGTAATAAAATGAAACCAGCTGTACAACCCACTCCCACCCTCGCATCCTACCTGAGAGACCACATCTCTGTTACAAATTAAAACTCTGTTTAGTCTGGGATGGCAGAGAAGCACACTGTTAGAAGAACTTGGCACTGTATTTGTGAAATTAAATATAATTTCTATATTCTCCATATGGAAGTTAATGTCAAGGGAACATCAGCTTGTGAGGCTAAAATTGTTGGTACAGTTTGGCAGGAGAATATAATAAACCATATTGTAAGTCAGTTGGTTTACTGTATGTCCACGTTCAGATGGAAATAAGCTAGCTGGGTGAGTTTGTTGTACTCCATGGGGACCAGCCAGGTATGAGTCCTGAAATGGTAAATTGGTCTGATGAGTTGTAATATGAGCTCTCAATCAGCAAGATAATGCTGGAGGGTTTGGCGTGTACTTGTAAATGGCTCACCAACGTGTGCGTACAAAAGTGCTAATTTTTAAAAAATATTTACACTGTCCTCCCTAGCCAGATTTGACACAGAAGTGAGGTTTATAAATTTAGCAAGGTGCTGCTAAGGGCTCCATACAATAGAAAGAGAAAATGACTGATAAGAAAGGCTATTTTTCTAAGTTTTAAAATATTATTCAAATTTATAGAATTCACAAACACCCTGCTAGCACAGTGGAAGTTAAACCCTCCATGTTAATGCTACTTTGCACTTATTTACTGGCTGTCATAATGCATTCCCTTCCATTTCTGCCTTATTAGTCTTTTGATATCTAATGGTTTAATCAAAGGACATTGACTAAGGGCTGGTTTGCTTTTTGGTTATGGACAGGTCTGTGTTTTTCCATAAATGAATGGTCAAGCAGGAGTCCAAGTCACTATTGATCGTAAAAACACAAATTATAGATTGAGAGGGGTTTGCATTTTGTGGGAAATGTAAAATTCACCTGGGGAAAAACAAACAGGAATTTAGATACATACAGCAGTTAAATGTAAAAGATTTTGCAGGGCAGCCAAACTTAGCTTAAATAAAACAGATGTGACAAATGTTATATTGATTTTCCTCCAGATATTTCTTTATATTTCAAATTAAAATAAAAAAACTGTTATCACACAGGCATGTATATATACATATATATATATATACTCGCCTAAATGATTATAGGAACCCCTGTTCAATTTATCATTAATGCAATTATCTAATCAACCAATCACATGGCAGTTGCTCCAATGCATTTAAGGGTGTGGTCCTGGTCAAGACAATCTCCTTAACTCCAAACTGAGAGTCAGAATGGGAAAGAAAGGTGATTTAAGCAATTTTGAGTGTGGCATGGTTGTTGGTGCCAGACTGGCCAGTTTCACAATCTGCTCAGTTACTGGGATTTTCACGCACAACAACAGATCTCAACCCAATAGAGCATCTTTGGTATGTGGTGGAACGGGAGCTTCGTGCCGTGGATGTGCATCACACAAATCTCCAACAACTACAAGATGCTGTCCTATCAATGTGGGCCAACATTTCTAAAGAATGTTTTCAGCACCTTGTTGAATCAATACCATGTAGAATTAAGGCAGTTCTGAAGGCGAAATGGGGTCAAACACAATATTAGTATGGTGTTCCTAATAATCCTTTAGGTGAGTGTGTATATATACAGTATATGTTGCTATCCTTTAAGTAAATAGCTGAATACAAGGTGAGTGCAATGTCAAAGCAATATATATATATATATATGAAGAGTTCAGATGCAAAAGCCTCTAAGTGCCATTTGAAATTTTCTTCTAGAATGATCATTTTTATCAAGCTTGTATATTTAAGTTCAGTGATTTCACTTAAATGGCAATGATAATTACATATTAATTGTTATTTAAGTGAAATTACTGAACTTAAATATACAAGTTTGATAAAAATCATCATTGAAGAAGAAAATTTCAAATGGCATTTAGAGGCTTTTGCATCTGAACTCTTCATATATATATATATATATATATATATATATATATATATATTGGTTTTCTTCAGGTCAACTAAGCTGTGTTTAGTTCTTCTTTTAAAAAAGTCTCAGATGTGAGTAGAAATTGCAGTCAATTTGGCATTATTTTGCATAGTCACTTTGACGCAGAAACACATTCTGATTTTATGTACTAAAGCAAAATGGAAAGTCTCGGCCAACATTTAAATGATCTTGGCAAACGGATTAGAGTAGAAACGCAATAATTATATAATTAGAAAGCTTTTTACCTAGAAGCAAAATGTGTTTCTGGGTCAGAATGACACAAAATATTGAAGCATTTAAATGCATATGCTAATCCATTTTATATATAAAAAAAGTTCCCACTTTTGCTGTTAAATTACTGTATATTTGATACATTTGTGAATTTTTTTGTAAATATAATGACCATTGACTGTTAGTAATAGTTGATATATATATGATTTATATTATATATTTAATATGATTTGTTAATTATACCATTCTCACTGCTGAAAAAACTCAATTCTCCGAGAGAGAACAGGTCAAGAGGTGATTCTCTTATTTCAGCAGGAGGTGAGAATGAATGGGCCAGGATCTCTGAGCCCCCAGAGTAGTGACACTGAGGAGGCCTGACAGACTGCTCCTCTGTCAGCAGATGGGCGACATCTATAATTCAGTCTGGAGACTGTTGCATGCTGGTTCATTTCATGTTCTATCACCACAGCTCTCCCACTGTCAGTGTAAGGAAACACAAGGGCCACATCTACCACCTTAGAAGTGACCTCGGAATCTGTATCACACATGCCTACCTGTCAGACATAAAAACTAAATGAGAAACAGTATAGCAGTATAGCAGTGGTTTGTGGTAGGCTTAAAAAAACATGTGTATATATATATATATATATATATATATATATTAAAAACAGTCGCAAGCATATTTGTGTAGCTTTATTTGTTCCTGCTAATTATCAATATCGTACATGTATATTAGTTTAGAAATTACTGTCCAAAATATACGGTAACATGAGTGATCTGAATGTGATGTATGACTATTAGTATTAATCGTCAATTTCTTGGCCACATTTTGGATTTGGGTGCAATTATACTATTAATTAACTATTAACTATGACTTTTGCATCAAACTCCTGATTACTGCTAATTAATAGTTAGTAAGTTATTTATTAAGTTTAGGTATTGTGTCGAATTAAGGAATGTAGAATATGGTCATGTAGAATAAGGCATTACTATGTGCTATAAATACTAATAAACAGCCAATATCTTAGTAAAATAACTAGCTATTAACCAACAAGTTGAGAATTGGACCCTAAACTAAAGTGTTACCAATTTCTTTTACAGACATTTTTTTTAATCCCCAAGTAAAACACTGCAGGTGTCATGACGGTCACTGGATCTTTAATGTACAGAGCTGAGTGGTCATTTAAAAAACAGCTCTCTTACAGATTACTGTGTCCATTTAATTTCCATTTGGATGTGACCGAAAGTAATGCAATCTAAGTGAGTTGTTTACTATGCCAAGAGTCTGTCTACCATTTTCTACTGTTTTAACTAATCTGGTTGCAAACATAATTTTTGACTGACAAGGTGTTAAGCTAATGACAGTGAAGAAGAGGAGTTGCCTCTTTCTTGGCTGTATTTCATGAATTAATGCCGGTTCCGTTCTGTTGATGATGAATTCTCAGTGTCGCATTTGGCCAGTGGTCCTGGCACTGTCCTAGATCCGGGCTTGAGGTTGACACGCATTGCATATGCAGACGGTGTGTGAGTGTGTGAAGGTCAAGGGGTGGCGGGAGTGACATCCTGTTTCATTTAATTCAGTTTCTTTGTGTACAGCCCCACTCCGAGGCTCTTTAACAATTCCGTCCACTTTCTAGGAGAAATGTGCATGTGTAGCAAGGGAGAATGAGAGGACAGTGAGCTGTCTTTCAGATTTGTATACTCCTTTAATCCAGAGGCGTTTGCTGACCCACCAAACCCCCACACATTCATACACAGACATGGGCTAATGCAATATTAACAGCCACTTTCTTTGACCGACCCAGAAAGGTCCTTTTCACAGTTCAGTCTTTTCTTCCACTTAATCCTTGTCTTTTATTTATTTCCAGTGAGCCCATGCTATGCAAATGTGTTTGAATGATTTAGATAATACTATGCAAAGTGAAAAATTAAAAATGCCCATATTTGTAAACAAAAACATTATTATTTTTATTTATTAAAATAATTATAAAAAAAATCCTGCAGTTTCAATTAATATATGCATATATACTGTCACATTTTCTAGGAATTTCTACAAGTGATTAAATCTAAATCACAATTAGCAACTTTAATGCATTATTAGGATTAAACTACATATCCCATAATCCCACGTTTTCTTTCAGGTCACATGATTGTAAGCAAGGAGCAGATGGTACAGAGTCATGTGATGTTGTTAGCCGGGGTTGAATCTGAGAGGCTCTCCTGCATCTGATTTGAGTGCTAAGGCTAAGTGCTCTCTCAAGAAAAAAAACAGGGTAATGTATGAGAATTAGCTTTGTTCAGTTTATTCTCTGGTTAAATGATTGCTCTTTTTTGCTGAGATTATGTCAGGTGGAGGTCATTGTTTAAGGATGGAGAGGAGGTAAGAGGAAGGGGGAGGGTAGGCCTGAAAGGATGCTCTGTTGTTACCGTGGCATTCAGAAAGAACAGTGTGTTTTGGGATGATTGCATAAATATGAACATAGTGTCCCAGCTGTTATGTGGGCTGAAGACTGTATTTATGAATTTTTTGTATTAGTCCTGAGTTGTGTTTTCTGGTTTATCATGGCTGGATTTGTTTTTGGAGAGCTGTTGTGTGTGTCTTGTCTTCTTTTGCTGGCCAGTCAAATTTGGTTGAATTTTTTGTTAACTGTTAAGCTGATCATTCTGTTAAATTCCACATAATAACACATTTTCCTTTTGGGTATCTTTTGTTTTGCAGTGTTGATCAAGTGAACTGAGCTTTGTTCACAATGCTTGTTGTGAACTTGCACATGATGATAAAATATGTTTATACTTCATTTTACACAATCACAGGGTTGTGTGTCTTTCAGAAATGAATCGAGAATTCCTTTTAAATAAAAAAAACTATATTACTGACTTTGGATCGAATTTGAATTTTAGCGTAAGGAAATTCAAAGTTTTGAAGTTAAAAGTTAATTTAACCTCATTTGATATTTAATTTCTATCCAGAAAATCCAAGTAAAGACAGGCTTTGAAATTTGGCTTGACATACCTTTAAAAAGCAGCAATGTTTGAAGGTTATAGGTATGTAGGTTTTACAACCCTGGCAAGTGTTTTGTCATTTACTCTATTATTGCTCATAATATAATGTTCTCTCTGCTGACACAAATGGGAAACTCATGGTTTCAGATCTGTTAAGAAGGAAGTCATAATTATTATGTTTTCTGCCTCTTTATCACAATAGCTTTTTATTTCTATAATTATTTTAATACAATTAAACCACAGCCCTTGATTCTATCACATTGTTTATTTATTTCACACTGATAAACAGTTTCATAGCAATTTCCAACATTTTGGGAGATATATGTTGCTTGCTCATGTGATGTTTATCTACCACAACCTGCCTATCACCAAATTATTTGGGGTGAAAATCATAAAATGTAGTTGCTGCTGACTGACAGTAAACTTCCTAAATGTATTTCTAAATGCAAAAAGCTTATGTGTCACTGCGTTGTTGAAAAGGATGAAAAGAACAAAATCAAAATAACAAAAACTTAGTTACTTCTCAAAAAACACAGACGGCTAATCACTAACATCTAATAATGGACAAAGCCTATAGGGCATCTGAAACTGAGGGCTGTACAGTATATACATAGAGAAACACTGGGGCTGTGTTCGAAATTATGCCCATACCCTCATTCAATATTCCCTGCATTACTCCTATAGTCCACTTAAAGGAGCAAATGAAAACAAGTGAGAAAATCGGACACTGAGTGTGCTGGAAGAGCTGCCGCTTTTGCATAGTTTGTGCTTGCTGTTTAACAATCATTTCAAAACATTGCAAACTGGCCGTTCCAATAATAATGAAAGAGATGTATCTTAAAATCTTTCATGGAAACGCCTGTATAAACGTTATTAAACTATTTAACAATCAATCAAAAAGGAATGTATACCTGTATGATATTATGCTTTTCACACATTATATCAGCAGTTTGGAAAATAGATGGATGGATAATTCAGCTCCGGGCGCCTTTGGTGATGACCAATAGATGCTAAATGCCAATAGCCAAGCCACTTTTATGGTGCATAAAACACAGGGTTGGCACAAACTAAACTGAAACATACCTGGCTGGCCACCTAAACTGGGGCTTCATAGACCTTCGAAACATCACAAGCTGACTTTGATATAGTGGTCAGAAGCTGAATTCGTACTAATCAGTTCACACATATGAAAAAGTTTGTAAAAACTGAAGTTTTATTGCAGTCAGACAAGGAAATGAAATGGCTGAGTAGGGTTGCAAACTCAGACCTCTTGTTTTCTGTTGCTGAATGTGTTTGTTTACAATTATACGAAATGAGAAATGATGAGAAATGATCTGGTGTCCACATCTAGACCACGGTCTGCTGATTGTTGACCTCTGTACTGACACTTCAGTAAATTTTAGTGTTTAAGCTTTCATATAGTACCTCAAAACCATGCCATGAGAGGTTTGATGAGATTTCAAACCTCCCCCTTTCAGATTGCTCCTACACCCCTTCTGATAAGACTAATTGCAAAATAAGTCAGTTTACCTCGCCATAGATCACATTTGTACAAGTAGGATGGATCACATCGCACAATCTCATTAATTAAAACTGGTCTTTTTGGTTCAAGTGAAAGATAAAACTCTAGAAGAGCAGCGCATTCTGGGAAATGAAATTAATTCGTATACCTGTCACGTTGCTCTCTTTCTCCACTTCACCTTATCAAGTAAACGGCTCTGGTCTTGCTGTCAGGCCAAGACAGTTCACAAAGTCCTACATGGGTTTTAAAGCAAACCTTTAGGCCCCTTTTAGCTGCCAGACATCTCTTTCTGACTTCAATTTTAAGAAACTGATGAAATAGCAAGAACCCATGTTCCCTACACTAGTGTGATTAAAATGCAATTACATCATGGCCCACATCTCAGGACCACTTTCATGATTACACTCGCTTTTGATTAGGTTGAGAAAGCAAGTTGACACAATGGCATCATAATTAAGAAGGCAATTGTCACATCTCGAAAAATGGTGCATCGTTGGACATAATTTCCCTGCCAATCTAAAGATTATGTTGTGCTTGTGACTCGGGTGAGATTGGGTTGTAATTACTTCATTGCAAAAGTAAGTAACTCGAAATCTGCGTAATTGGACTGCATAGCAGCCGGTTGGGAAAGAATCAGGCTGTGATTTAATATATGTACCCCCACAGACAAGAGGTTTCACCCAACAAGATAACAAGCCCTGTGCTTTGGAGATGTGTGAGTAATGAGTGGACAGGGGTTAGATCTAATTAAACTAATAATTATTGTAATAAAAAGTATTTAAAGATAAGGTATGAGACACAGGGGGAACTGGTCTGGTCCATGAGGCCAAGTCATTTTAGCTTTAACATTTTTCACTTATGTAGCCAGACAATTCAAAACCAGTCCGTATCTGGTGTGACCATTTGCCTCACACAGTGCAACACATCTTCTTCGCATAGAGTTGATCAGGTTGTTGATTGTGGCCTGTGAAATGTTGATCCACTCATCTTCAATGGCTGTGCAAAGTTGCTGGATATTGGCAGGACCTGGAACATGCTGTCATATGCTGTATCCAGAGCATCCCAAACATGCTCAATGGGTGACATGTTCAGTGATATGCTGGCCATGCAAGAACTGGGATGTTTTCAGCTTCCAGGAATTGTGTACGGATCCATGCAACATGGGACTGTGCATTATCATGCTGTGCATTATCATACACGGTGTCTGCCATCTGCCCTGTACAGTTAAAATCCGGATTCATCCGTGAAGAAAACACCTCTCTAAAGTGCCAGACGCCGCTGAATGTGAGCATTTGCCCACTCAGGTCGGTTAAGATGATGAACAGCAATCAGGTCGAGACCCCGATGAGGACGACGAGCATGCAGATGAGCTTCCCTGAGACAGTTTATGCAGAAATTCTTTGGTTATGCGAACTGATTATTGCAGTAGCTGTGCGGGTGGCTGGTCTCAGACGATCTTGGAGGTGAAGATGTTGGATGTGGAGGTTCTGGGCTGGTGTTGGTTACACATGGTCTGCGGTTGTGAGGCTGGTTGGATGTACCATAGATATAAAGGCTAGATGGCGGAGTATTTATCGTCATCACCGGCGGCCATCTTGTCACAGACAGGCTTTCTGGTGGGCTCTGTGGTATCTGATGTAAGAAATACTCTTATCTCGTTGAAATCTTGATGGATTTACAAACGGTTTGGTTTCTTACAAACGTTATTAACGTGGCTATAATTCTGGATGATTATTTATTTATACACTTATTATTTACAAGAATGCAGTATCATAACTACATCTCTGCCGTTTATAACAAACCAGACCGTTTGAAAATCGGTATAAAATTGTGCAAGTTACGGTGACTTAAAAAGTACATGCACCATTAAAACAATGTTACCAGAGCGAGCTGCCTGTGACAAGATGGCCGCCAGTTGCTGACGTCGACCTCCATTAGCTAGCATTTATATAGATATCTATGGGATGTATTGCCAAAATTTCTGGAAGATGGCAAGTAGTTTCAGAGTGTATAAGGAGACATTTTTTTAGATAGCACTTTTTATCCTGAATATTTTTTTCAAAGAGTCTCTAAATTGGTGGACCTTTTTCTTTAAGATTCAGTGTATTTCTTACCTGGATTTTGGCTATATATGGCTTAATGAATTAGTTGAATAAAGTTGATGTTTGAAGTTCAAATGGCTTCAGTGGAAGCATATATCATTAGTTCCCAATCATTTAGCTCATGGTAGGTTTATCTTCTAAAGCTTTGTACCAAAAATGTGAAATAAATTTTTTTATGGAAGAAATAAATCAGCTTTTTCCCTCTGCAAAACAATATATTTATTGGATATTTGTTTATTCTAGATACTACAGATTGTTCCATTAGATGAAATGTCATTTCAGATTTAGCTACTGTTCAAAAAAATCACATGAAATGGGATGAAATTTTAAAAAATGAAATTTTTTTAATTGAAAAAAATGAAAAAGTTTTAAGCTACATCCATATGTGGTTTGAAGTGGTTGAAGCTTCCTACGGTTCTGCCGCTGCTTCAGAAGAAGTAGTTGTCCAGTGCAGGGGCTATGCTTTGTTGTAAAATTTAAATAAGACAACATCTCTATTGCAAACCCCTCCATGTTGCGGCTGTTGTTGTTTTTGCCATAGAAACCAATGCAGATATTCCGGGGGAAAAAAACGAGCCACATGGACACACACATTGGATTTGAGAAGTCGTGATACGCAATGTGGACTTCAATAATTTTAGATCAGATTCCAATCAGATACACAAATAATCGGATTTGGACTGGCAGTTTGAACGTAGCCTTACAAACACAATGCTAGTCGCATTCACCTTGGTCTGTTATGCATCAGCTCCGATATCCCAGAGATTTGATAGCAGTCGGCTCCATTTTCACCTCATGTGATTAGAGGAACCCATTGATTGTATCATATTAGTTGAGTAATTGATTGTAACTGGTTATTAACCTCTAAGAACTTTATGTCCAGTGTGCCATTGAATGAGGACAGACCTTAATCACTCACAAATGGCAGCCATTAATGAGATTAGTTCCTGGTTCTGCTCTGTAACTTTATTTGTTCCAGGAGGCATTGACAAGGGCATCCAGATGCTGAAGTTTACTTTTCTGTTAATTGATTCCACCCCCCCTTCCCTTTCCCCTTCCCCTTTCTGTTTAACCACATTCTTTCTCACCTTAATAAATATGCTCTTACTGAATGTAAACTACAATAAACAAGACTTTTTTTAAATACAGTGAGATATCACTTTCACAATCCAGGATTTTGAGCTTGCATGTGAAGCGAGATCAGATATGATCTCAAAAAGACATTTTCTGGCTTTGATTATAGATGAGATTGCAGGAGATCTGAGATCCAATACCTGCACAGCCAGTCTGTTTTATAGATAAGGCTACTGCACACTGTTTCACTGTTTATGTGGTATACATCACTGGTTATTACTTTCATAAAGTGATTCCAGAGGATGACTTTGTTATCTGGTAATGCTTGAAGTATAGCATAATATAACAAGAGCCAAAGCCCAAAATAGTTTCTGCATATTATCAGATGGTGCATTGAAATGACACACACTTTGACAGGTTATGGAAAATGGGCAAATAATGTGACTCATCAATGACCTATTTTTACCATCTGTTACATTACTTCACATAGACTCACCAACACATGCATGCTTTAAACAACATATCATTGCATGTGGTAATGAACACCTGCAACACCTTGCACTGCAAGTCAAACATTTTTGAGTCATTGTGGATTTTAAATTCATCTGTCAGTGTGGACAACACTAACAAAAAAGTGCCATTGTATTAGATTTTGATGTTAAAGGATTAATTAAAAAACTTTCAAAAAAAAAAAAAAAAAATCCTGATAATTTACTTACCCATGTTGTCCAAGATGTCCATGTCTGTCTTTCTTCAATGGAAAAAAAAACATTCCAAGATTTTTCTTCATATAATGGACTTCGATATCAACCAACGGTTTTAAGATCCAAATGTCAGCCTCAATGCAGTCTCAATGAAACAATATGTCATAAAAAAAACACTTTTTATCTCTGAGATGCGCCACGCATTACGTCATAACTTTAGAAAGGTCATGCATGACATCGTTAAACATCCAGGATATGCACCTGCAAGGACCATTTTAAACAATATGGCACAAATATATGTGTCAGTTTATTGTTTCCCTTATTTCTCGGCTGGGATCGTATCAAGCCTTTGAAGCTGCAAGTATAATTACAAGTAGCTAACCCTAAAGCAAACCCCAACCCTAATCATAACTTAACTTGTAGTTAATTAATATTACTTAGTACTTATTTGAGTACATTGTAACAATGTCAAGTAGGTCATGCCTGAAAGTGATGTTCTTTCAGTAACCAAACTGAGTTAATTCACTGAAGTATTCATCAGACTGATTCAAACTGGTACCTTGTGAGTCTTTTTGTAACAATTAATTAGAGATCCTTGTTTGATATGAGATTTTTTTGTTTATTTTGTCTGACTTATTTTGTGGACAATATGAGAGAAATGTTTAAAAAGTATTGTAACACAATTTTATCTGAGCTAGATTAGATTTTGGATTCATTATATATATATTATTTTGCAACCCTGCATATTACCATGTGATGCCATCACTCAAGTTCGAAGAAAGACAGATGAATTCATTCAACCTTTATATCTACTATGATGACATTGTCAGACCCTGCCAAAGAGACGCCCTGTGTGTCCTTCCTTATCCCATTTGGGCCAGATATGCCATGATGAGTATGTTGGACTGTGGGAAACCCATCACCAGGATGTACTGTGGCTGTAGGGGGAAACATATGTGGTGTGAGGAGAGAACCAGAAGGTTGGAACTTGGAGATCCAGTGTACCATCTGTTTCACTCCCCTTCATGAGCCAGGGAGCCCTCGGAGCTCATAGTGAGATCATCTCTCCCAAAGTCCAACCCTAAAACAGCTTGTAATCCCAAAGGGTTGGTCATAACCATGTCCAGCAGTGGCATACAGCACTGGCAGCCAAAACAGCCTTAGGTCCCATGCAAATGTCTACATACATCACATGCCATCATTTCGTTAAATGGCAGAATTGCCGCCATTATGCATAAACCAAAGATGACTTACTCCAGAAGCTCATTTTAGACCCAAATTGCTATGTTCTTATGAATGCCATGCTTACACAGTGCAGAAATCTTTACGTATGCTAACTTAAGGCCTCAAGGTTTACCTTGACATATGCGTTTCCACAAATAGAAACAAGCTAGGATTACTAACTTTGTTTTATTCTGAGCTGACATTGAGTAAACTTTTTTTTTTTTCTGGACATTTTATTCAGTGAATATTATACTGTAGTAATATTTTACATTTGATTATTAAATTGCTGTACCTGGATATTGTTAGACTTACCTGGAAAACATAAATTACTGTTTATTTAATTTGTATCTTTGTTTAATTGTATTTATGTATGATAGTAATTTGTTTATTATTTTCTATGAAGATTCACTCCCCTACAAAACCCACTCCAATAATTCTAGAATGATTAGTTCCTCCCAAATAGAGCTATTTGTCTGGTGAAACTGTGACAATGACTGGTTATTTATGCAAGAGTAGGTGGATTTCCTTTTGAATTTATTTGAATTTATTTGTAAAGCTTTTTACCATACACATTGTTCCAAAGCAACTTTACAGAAAATAGGACAAATAAAAAAAACTATCTTTTGCATAAAAAATAAATGTATGTATAGGCTTTTTACATTACATTGATCAGTGTTATGCACGTGAGTAGGTACATTTAATTAATATAATGGTTCAATTTTATCACATAACTTGCATTTGAAATACACTTTTTGAGGATTGTCAGCCTCTCTTTCCTCCTCTGCCAGTGGTTGTGTGTATCCTGCTGTGTTGGAATATGCCAAATAATCTTGCATTTTTCACCCAGCTCTGCATCATTGTTTGTGCTTCAGGCTAACATTTGTCCAGACACCCAGACTCGCCATTCAAACTCTCTCCCCCCCCCATCTCTCTTTATAGCTCTTTTCCTAGCTCTTTTGATGTGGTGACTTGTCCTCGTACGATGTTGGTACACATGTTGACTTGCTGAGACGGTTTTACGTTTCATTCCCACATTCTGAAATTGAATTGAAATGAGTAAGACTGTGTTTAGCCCCTAAGCATCACATCAGTGGACTCCTACCACATCTCCTCTGATTGACCTCACCATGTGTTACTGCCCAAAATAAAGCTGTAAATGTAGCAAAATGTTGTTGTTGTTTCAGTACTTGTTTTTGCAATGCAAAAGTCTTTTTGCAACTCATTTTGAAATTTCGACACATACCACAGGATTACTTTACATGTCATAATTTCTAGTTCTCTTATGAGAGGTTCTCTCATACTGCGTAATATCTTACGTTAGAGGTATAAGCTCTGTTCCATGAGATATTGAAGCCAAAAATTGTCCTTAATTTTGAATTATGTAAAACGCATCGTGGCAGCATGCAGACATAGGCAAGACGGCCCGCGTGCCTTTTGGCTGTCCTGCGGCAACTGCAGTATCGAGAGAGGCCCTTGGCGCTTCGCGCCTACTAAACCACGCCGAGTGTGTGTTCGCCGCTGCCACTCACACACTCTCTCTTTATATATCTAAAAGAGCAGGGTCTTTTTAAAGTTGCCTCATTCCTATGGCTTGTGCGTGATTCCCACTATACGCTGATTTCATGCAGCCGCCATTTTGAAATCGAAAGCGAGGCTCTGGTGGGAAGAACCCTGGAAGTACAGATAGACAACAATGCCTTGGCTTGGACTACCAAGCTGAAGCTGCTGCCACAATTTACACTATTGGATGCAAATATCCAATATAGGATATGTATATAGTTCGTTTCTGCTTCTTTTAATAAATATTTTATTTATAAATGAATTTCACTCAATGTAGTCTAATGTATGAAAGAAATGTATGTACATTTTTAGAATAACAAATTTCTACATTAAACACAATACGCCATGGCATTCGCGACTCTTCTATGATTAAAGGTGACACTTCTGGTTTTCTTCCCACTGGAGCCATTTCAAAATGGCAGCTGCGTGAAATCAGCATATAGTGCCTGTAAAAGGGGCCGTACTCAAGCTTCCCAGTTCTCACCAAAAAGAACCGAGAAAGCTTCCCGGGGTATCAGAATGAGTGCTGAACACTATAAAAATTTGCTGCAGTACGCTCGACGTCGGAACTATGGTAAAAACTGAAGTAGCTCATCAACTTTGAGCCGAAATAGCTATTTGCAAAGGGGCAATAGAGCCTTTATCTCAAGCTCAGAGTGAAAAGAGTCTCTATACAGCGGATATTTTCTGGTACCGTAAAAAGACGGGTCTCAGACCTATTCTAGATCTAAGACATCTGAACAAAGTGCACAGATTTGCCAAGGGGACTGGTTTATGTCAATAGATCTGAAGGACGCATACTTCCAAATACAAATAGTGTCACGTCACAGGCGACTCTTGAGATTCGCCTTTGAGGGCCAGGCATATCAATACACAGTCCTACCGTTTGGCCTGTCTCTAGCACCCCATACATTTACAATGTGTATGGACGTGAATCTCGTACCCCTGAAACTTTGGGGCATGCAAGTTCTGAGCTACTTAGACGATTAGCTTCTAGCTCGATCGCACTCAGAGCTCATATACCCGCAGGACCATATTACTCTGACATCTTGAGAATCTAAGTCTCAGTCAACTGGGCAAAAAGTTTGCTGTCTCCCAGTCAGAGAATATCTTTTCTGGGCACAGAACTAGACTCACTGTCTATAACAGTGCAACTGTCGCTAGAGCACAGACTGAACATTCAGCGCATCACAAAATCCTTCCGCTGTGGCACTATGTCCCGCTCAAAAGATTTCAAAAAACGCTGGGCCTCATGGCCTCGGCATCATCAGTACTCTAGTTGGGTCTGCTTCGCAATGCGCCTGCTGCAGTTATGGCTAAAAGCGCGAGTACCACCTCAAGGTCGATCAGAAATGCATCTCAGCTCTGAAACCTTGGAGAGCAATCAACTGGTATCAGTCAGGTGTAAACCTGGGGACTTCCTCGAGTGTGAAGGTGGTGTCCACGGATGCCTCCACCTTGGGATGGGGAGCGCTGTGCGAGGGAAGACTGTTCTTTGGCCAGTGGTCAGAATGGGAAAAGCTCCAAACACATAAACTGTCTTGTAATGATGGCAGTCAACAACACACTGAGGCATTTTTGTCCCGAATAAATGGTCACCAAGTCTTCGTCCACTCTGACAACATGTCAATGGTGGCCTACAGAAATCGCCAGGCTGACAGGCTGATGGAATGCCTCTTGGTCGAGGCTCAGCACAATCTGTACTCATTGAGAGCAGCACATGTGCCTGGTCACCTGAATTTGGGACCAGACAGACTGTCCAGAAACAATGTTCCAGCAGGAGAATGGTCTCTACACTCGCAGACGGTCCTACTGCTGTGGGAGACATTCTGCAGAGCACAGGTAGACCTGTTTGCGTCCCAAGAAAATGCTCACAAAGTTTTTCTCCAAGAGCAGGGATGCGCTGGCCCACGTCTGGTCCAGGCTTTGAAAAAAAAAAAAAAACAGGCTTTGTTCCCAGTTCTGATGCAGCTGACAAGCACTGCTCCATGGCCAAAACCGATGAGGAAAGAACTCCTCTCTCAGGCCAAGGGATCGATTTGGCATCCTCGCCCAGAACTGTGGTCCCTGCACGCATGGGCCATCAACGGGTACCCGCAAGCTTCCCGGAGGGAATGTTAAACATGGTCACGCAGGATAGACTGCCATCTACTAAACAACTCTAAAATGGTCTGTGTTTTCTGGCTGGTACAAAGCTCAAGGCTTTTCACCCCTAGACTATGGGGTTACAGAAGTTCTCTCCTTCTTTCAAAAGCTACTGGATAAGGGCAGAACCCCGCCACGCTTAAAGAGATCAGTCCCCATGTTTGGACCTTTCCACAGTTTTGAAAGCCATGAAGGGTGCCCCGTTCGAGCCAATCCATTTGTCAGACATGAAACATCTGTCGTTCAAGATCAAACACCTGTCGTTTCTCATGGCTCTTGCTTCAGTGTGCGCATAGGGGATTTACAAGTGATCTCAGTAAGTGCAACGTGTATGGAATTTGGGTCAAATGACTCAAGTCATACTCAAACCAAGACACGGTGCCTAAATCCTTCAACACACCGTTCAGGGCTCAGGTTATTTCCCTGTCTGCCCTGCCGGTTTACAATGAGGAAAAGGACGCAAGCTTCCTTTGCCCAGTCATGGGCATTAAGTGCTTATGTGTCTTGCTCATCTGTTTTCAGACAGACTGAGCAGCTCTTTGTTTCATTCAGTGGACGTGCTAAAGGACTAGCCGCTTCAAAACAGAGCCTATCCAGATTGATAGTTGATGCCATAGCGCTGGCATTCACGTCTAAAGGCTTGAAGTGTCCTCTAGGTGTTAGAGCACACCCCACAAGAGGCATGGCCATGGGCTTGGTCTAGCGGGATTACCTTGCAGGATATCTGTATGGCGGCAGGCTGGGCCTCTCCGTCTATATTTTAGAAGGTTTTCTAACCTAGTGGTTCCCGCCTTACAGGCTAAACTACTTTCAGTCTAAAAATCAGTATCGTCTGCCCCGTTGCTTCGGCTCAGAATACTACAACCGCTTGAGCACTGCTCGCTGATTGATAAAATAACTCAATGGGCAAAAGTAAGAACCATACTGTTACCCAGTTCAGGCCGAACGTTTTCACCCTGACTGTGTGTAACACTGTTGATATGATTAGCTCCCTTAGGACTCTAACTTATTGGGAATGATGCTTCTAGCCTTTCTTCTCAGACTCTGTGAGTCCCTGGTGATTATGCAATATATGAGCCTTGGGCATCTGCCTATGGGACTTTGGTGTTGTATCCCAGCACGCACTGCGTTTTACACTTTGTTCCCCTAGCGTAAGATATCTAGAAAAAGATCTTTTTATATTGAAATGATGACTGTCCATTTCTACTTTTTCATTTCATAATTATGCCTTATTTCATAATTGTGCCTTGCGTGATACTTTCGACTTTGTCATATAATTTACTTTATCTCATAATGTTTTTCTCAAAATAGACTTTTATCTCATAATTTTGACAGATTCTCATTATTTTGACTTATATCATAACCATGACTTTTATCTCAATTTTTACTTTTTATCTCATAACTAAGACTTAGTATGTCAGAATTTTATCTTTTTATCTTATAGTGTTGACATTCTCATAATTTCAACTGTGCATTCTCATAATTTCTGTGTATACTTTATGAATTTAAGTAAATTTCTACTTTATATCTTATAATTTATGGCTTAGTAGCTGTCATAATTTCGAGTTGTTTTACGACATGGCTATAAATGGGCCTTTTTAAACTGATCTTACATTACCTAAGTTTTAAAAGTGGAAACCGACTATCTGAATGAGTGACAATTTTCATGAGCGTGTATTGTTTTTTTATAGATGGATACAAAGCTGGATGAAGTGTGCGTGGACCCATTAAAAGCATTAACTCAGCATACACAAGCTATGTGCCCGTTTATCTGCTGAGTGAAGCAAAACACCTAAAATGAAAGATTGTAAAGATATAATTTGCAGCTAAGTGCATCTGCATAACAAAGTTCTGTAGCTGCATCATTTGCGCTGCTGTGCCATTTTAAATCTAGAAATGGTCACAAACCATTTTTATGTCTTTTGAAAATTTCACATTATGTGTGCAGAGTTTTCCCAATGGTTTTGAATTTTAGTAGAAGCAATTCATCTTCATAACAAATCATAAAGTCATGTATTAAAGCAGCTACAAAAGCCTCACCGAATTTGTTGTTTTGATACAAAGGGCTTTGTGGGTAATTTAGGCAGCGGCCATATGCAAATGGACTGTTGCTTGTGGGGTGCACTCAGATGATGGCAAATTGGTATATCACAAATTTGAAATCTTTCCAGCCTGGATATGGTTTTGTGTGTCTTCCATTCACAGTGGAAAAACTGCAGAAAGAGCCTTTGGAAACCAGGTGACTCATTTTAAATACATTATGTGGCAAAATATGTTGGTAAAGCCAAATGACACATAAACAGCAGAGGCAGCCTTGCCTTATAACTCATCCAAATGCACTGAGAGAGGTTTATTAAAAAGAACGAAAAAATGTGTGGCCAGTCATCTTCGAGCTCTCTAACAAATGAAATCATTTAAGGTATCTGTTCTCCACTCCCTTTCTGACTCTCCTCCTAAATTCTACTCTCGCCATGTGGACAGACTGTTTTAAAGTGTTATTGATACTTACCTAGCCCAGCTGTCTTCATATCTTATAAATGTGAAAAAAATAAATAATCAAAAACAAGCCAGCCCATCTTTTCTAAAGAGACCAGCTGGTCTTATACAGAACCGGCTGTAAAAGTCTGCTCAACCACTTCCGGGTTTTTAGGTGCTACAGTCCATAGACACAGATTTTTATTATATGTACGCTGTCCGAAACAGTAGGTATCAATTACTAAAAATTGCGTATAATTTTTCATATCTGGAGTGAATCCAATACAAAATTTCCAAAGGCTCCAATTTACCCTCATTCTGAGGTTGATGTATCCAGATTACTTTAAATGAGAAAGAACATGGCCGCAGATGATAATTATCATGATACATGCCCAAACTATCTCTATGTGCTTTCTGGACAGCCATTTGTCACACTCTGCTCACATAGGTCTATCATTATACTCTCCAGAGATGCTGTCTCTTCCGAAAGCATGCACAGAGTAAGCATTCACAAAACCGGTTGAAACACAATAAATATTTTCTATGAATATGCAAATTAGCCCCGCCTCCACTCGCTGGCACCAGCTCAGAGCTCCATTCATTATTGGTCACTCACTGAGGTGATTGGTTACAAGGTAATTTGTGACATCAGAAACACCATGCGATTTCAAACAGCGGTTTTTGAGACTGTCTTTGGTTCACTGCAGTTTTAAAGACAAAATACTCTGCAATGGTGTTGATTTATGAATCTGCATCAAGACATATAAACAACATTAAAAGCTTGATTTTCACGACAGGGGGACTTTAAAAAATACAACTTTGAATTTTAATAACGTATTAGTTTATGTTAATATTAACATTAACTAAAAAATGCTGTAGAAGTTCTTAGTTCTGTAGTTCATTCTTAGTTCTTGTTAAGGGAAAATATGCAAGATAGTTTCACTGTCACACTAAACTGCATTTGAGTGTGTTGAATGTTAGTTAGGTTGTTTGTTGGCTGTATGAGACTAAGTTAGATTAACATTAGAGAATAACATACAGATCATGTTCTAACTTTTCATCATGTTGAACTATATAACATTGATTAGTTTTATATATACATTAATTTGCTCACCTGTTTGCTCAAGTAACATGCAACACTCGCGTCAAGTCGAAGTTAGTCGCGGACATGGAGCTCTCGGCATCTCGAAAGATGTTGATCTTCGTTTTAGCCCTCTTTTTGTCTCAAAGTCTGCTTGCCATGGTCCATAATGTTTGAACAAAACCCTGCTAGGGACGCTCACGCTGTTGAGCACGCATAATGGGGATAGACCAACGCCACTTTTGCGTCATCGAAGGGTAACGTCCCCTTTTGGGGGAAAACACCTCTATACTGTCTATGGGAAAACAAACGGATTCCCATGAGAACAGAACTCGCACTAGATCTGCAAAGTTTCTTGATAGCAAAAATGGCACAAACTTAAAGAAGCTAACGTTACTGAATACGGGGTTACAGAGGTGTCCCTTTGAAATGGTCGAAAACTGGATTAATGACCCTACAAAGCGGCCAAATATGGACTATTCAGACATCTAACGTTAATCACCAAGTAAGCACGTAGCATTTTTTTCATTAACACTCACATTATGACAAACTAGACGATGAATGGATCATATTTAACTTGATTTAAGCTATTGACATAGTCTAATAAGGTAACGTTAGCTGCTAACAGCTTAGTCTTTCTAATAGCTAGTCGACAACAAAACTGTCAATAGCTTAAATCAAGTTAAATATGATCCAAGTGACATGGCCTCATCGTCTAGTAGTTTGTCATAGGCTACTGTGAGTTTGTAAATGATAAATAAATAAATAAATAAATAAAAAGGCTACTTACTTGCTGATTCCACGAGATAGTGGTAACGTTAGATGTCTGAATAGTCCATATTTGGCCGCTGTGTGGGGTCATTAATCCAGTTTTCGACCATTTCAAAGGGACACCTCTGTAACCCCGTATTCAGTAACGTTAGCTTCTTTAAGTTTGTGCCATTTTTGCTATCAAGAAACTTTGCAGATGTAGTGCAAGTTCTGTTCTCATGGGAATCCGTTTGTTTTCCCATAGACAGTATAGAGGTGTTTTTCCCCAAAAGGGGGCGTTACCCTACGATGACGCAAAAGTGGCGTTGGTCTATAACCGACCCAGGTGTCCACGTCTGTCGCCATGGTAACTATTGCAGTACGAGGTCAAACCTGGCGGAAACCGGGGGTAACGCGGATATGACGTACTGTAATTGACTGGCGACCCCTCACCCCTGCTCACACCCCACGTTCCCTTGGTTAAAAATCGCAATTTTCTCACAATTTACAAATTGTTGGAAACATTTATTGTAAGTAATCAACTAAACAAAATATAACATTGGCCTAGTGTTTTTTTTGATATTTTACTGCAAAAATCCTGCATATTGTACCTTTAACTAAAGTAACTAACTAACCTTGTTATATTAAATATTTAAAATAGTGTTATGAAACTTTTTAACATTCACAGTGCTGTAGAATTTCCCAAAAGGCTTTCATTTTTGTTCATTGCTTAGTGCTGTTTCCCAATCCTGCTCCTGAAGGACCCCCCAACACTGCACGTTTTCTCTGTCTTCGTAATCAATCGCACCTGATTCAACGCTCATTATCATATATCCCCATGTGAGAATGAGCTGATGAGTTGAGTCAGGTGTGTTTGATTAGCGCGACAAAGAAAGCGTGCAGTGTTGCGGTCCTTCAGGGGCAGGATTGGGAAACACAGGCTTAGTGTAAAATAAAAGGACAAACATAAAAATAAAAATGGTTTTAGTTAGTTGGCCGACAGCATGTCACAAACAATGTTATATATGTACAGTAAACAGAATTTGAGATCTAATGCATTTCTAAAATACACATTATTGTCATTTGAGAAAGTCTCATAAGTGCTTTTGACTGACTTATCTGCCAAACAAACAATTCTCTAAAGATAAGCAACTCTGGCTTAAAAGAAGCAGACAGCAGGCTAATAATTTCCCCTTGTACTATTTTCAAAGCCATGTTTTTCCCAGACCTCTTGTTAATGGTCGATTACTAGGAAAATTGTGTTAAGCTATCCGTGGATAACAACAGAATCTTGTCAGGGAATTCTCAGCAAGCTACGAGCGTGAGATAGAGGGAGAGATTACGTTTAGCTCGCATCCTCCCCCTCATCATTAACAAGCTTGTTAAAAGGGCTTTTTTAATGATGGAATTCCAAACTTGATTGTTCACTAGTTCCTTTTGGTGGCTGTTTTGGAGACAAATCATGAATGAAAACATGACCCGGTGTGCTCTGCGAATAATTGTGAAACGGTGAGTCATCAGCTTAAAATAAGGAAGCCACTGCTGCCTTATTTTATAAAGGGGGCTTGTTAAGACTTTAAAGATTGTATAAAAGCACTCACAAGTGAAGCAACACTGACATCTCTCTACTTCCTTTTTGGCTGAATGTCTAAATGACGCTGGTATGTGGTGAATGTGTGAGTGCTGTGAAGTGGCCGATAGGAGTGGTGTTAAAAGGGTGAATCACTCGCATTAGCTCACAGACATGACTTAGGCCGCATCCTGGTATACCTTCATCGATGATGACCATTTGCTCTGATGAAGGTTACTTTTGGTCGAAAACTTGGCAATTTATCTCAATAATAAGTTATTCTTCTTGGTGACAGGGAAATTGTACTGTCTACATTTGGGTGGGTGAGTGCATGTGTCCTTCACTCTGTAGTTTTGGGACTGAATATCAACACCATTTGAGACCTTTTGAAGGGGCAGCTTTAGAGATTGAAGCTTTTAAAATGTAACTAGCAATCTTCAAGGCTTACAAGAATACAGAGTGACAAAAAGCAGTGGGACTAAATATCCCGAACAGCAACATCGTGTCAGCCCAGATCCGGCCCACATCTGGTATACATGTGGATTCCATATATCCATCTGGGCTGGGACGACACTATGTTGCTGTCTGGGATATTTTGTGGACTATGTTGTTATTCTATTCACCCTCATGTTACTTTTTTCTAGTGAAAAACAATATACAGCAGGTTGTACTCTCCATACAAGAAATATGAGGGGGGAAAAATAGAGTAGGCACAGATGGAAGCTCTATGGCTGATAAGATCCAAAAATGAGGGGAAGATGGTGAAAGATGTCACAAAATTGAATCTAAACACATTATTGCATGGCTATATCTCTTAATTATTATTATTTTTTTCATTTAAACATTTGTATTATATGTATTCCTTACATTGAGGTAAAGTGATCATGCTTTGTCATTGAATAATCTTATGGGGGCACTTTATTTTACACTCATGTTCCCCATGTACATTTTATGTACTTATTATAGTAATAACTGAGTATTAACTAACCCTGAAGCTACTCCTAAACCTAATCTTAACCCACCTTGGGAAGTGCAACCATCTTAGATAATGTTTTATTCATTTGTGTGTGTTTGTTTGTTAATAAAGTAATTCATTTACATAGAGAGTAAAACAGTTTTTTTTTAAATGGGACCCCTTGAAAACGGCCCCTGGTGGCATAATGTTGGTGTTTTTATTATTTAATAATTATTACAATTTATAAACTACATTTTTTGTATGAAGGACCTGTCTCTGGTCAGGTCTTTTTTGTTAATGATGGAGAGCCTAGATCAGCTAGGGCCAGATCGTACCTGCTTTAACCTAGCAGACAAGCATTTAGCATGATAAAACATTAATATTAGATCATGCTGAATGGTTAGAATAAGCAATTATGTTAATTATAGTTGTTTTTTTTATTTGCTGAGGTTTCCTTATTTTTCCTGCGTCAAACAAATGACACCCTCATGTGCTTTGACGCATATTCATGGCACCATGTCAAGATGATGTTCCCTTTGCTGCATTGTTATATTTAACAGTAGGCGATGAGCAGGCCCACACGAAAAATATACCCACAGAAAACCACAGAACAGGAGCAGCCGCCATTCACAAAGACATCTTTTACACCTTTTGTCTTTTTTTAAACATCCTGGCTTATTAGTTGTCATTCGATTTGAATTCATAGTGTTGTTATTCCGACATATCTTCAATAAATTATGGGCAGCTTAATAAGTACACATAGGCCTATGTAAAGATTAATCTCTTAATGGGGATTTTGCTTTATCTCAATGGTTATTAATTTGTTCAAATAATAATAATAATAAAAACATTTTAGTTGATTTAGTCATTTATATTAATTGCACTTAAGACATATGCCTATTTAGATAAATAAGCCCATAAGGAGCCATTTTGGGCCCAAATAATTTTTGTTTACACATCGGATGCATCATCATCCTGTACATATCTAAATAGGTTACAATTTAAACGTAAATGCACAATGTTGTAAATCTTCCCCCAGCTTCCTCTACTCTTAATGCGGGTTTATATTGCCCTAACAAACATTTTAAATATTGAAGATGGATGTTGGATTTAGGGACAAACATAATTTCCACACTGCTCTAACAATCCCACTAAATCTTGTTTATATGTGTTTGTTTTGGACAGTGTGCTATTTAATTCCATTTTAACCACATCTAAATCCATTTCAGGGAGTTCTGCAGTTTTTTCCCCATAAATTCCATTTGGGCATGTTGATGAGGAAGTCACGTCATACATACACAAGGATGCTTGGGAATCGAAACAGAGTTGCATGATTTGATCATCTAATGTTCACACAGCAACAGAAAGCAACAGAAGATGTTCAATCCTCGTGTTAAATATTGTTAAATTGAGTTAATTGAATTCCTACTACATGCAGTTAAGGTAATTTTATGTTTGTACAAAAATATAACTGTACAAAAATATAAAGCAGCACAACTGTTTTCAACATTAATAATAAGACATTTTTCTTGAGCACCAAATCAGCATATTAGATTGATTTCTGAAGGATTGTGTGACACTGAAGACTTAGAATAATGATCATATGAGTAAATTACAATTTAAAAATATAATAATATTTCACAACAATACCTTTTTTTTCCACTGTGTTTTTTGATCAAATAAATGCAGCCATAAAATACTTCTTTCAAAAACATGAAATCGTACCAACCCTGAAACTTTGAACTCTAGTGTATTTAAAACATTTCACAGTGTTAGGCCCTGTTTTGTGCTTATATAAACAAAGGCTATGTACTGTAAACATAATTGCTGTAATTTTATAACATTTTAGGGAAGTTGTGCTTTCTATAATATTTTAAAGCAGTGTACCACACCTCTAGTATTATGAAAAAATAGCTTGTTGCTTGTATCCTGAAAAGCAAAGCTATTTTTACAGCAGCTGAAAAAACGTAGCGGTCAAACCTGTTAGAAAATGCGATCAATCCCAAACACTGGCAGTATGTAACCATTTAGAGTCTTTGGCCAGATTGAGAGTGGCAGGTCTGACATCCTTAATGCCTGTAAATCACTCCATAAAAATATGGATTACAGGCTTTAAGACTGTGCACCGTGTTTACGGACTCTATTAATGATACACACACACTCAGGTTGGCACACTGTTTCTGTGTGTTAGTGTGTGCGTGTGTGTGAGCAGACCATGCGACAGCAATGTCCTGAGTGTTCCGCTTTGTGACTGCTCTCGTGCTGTGCTAAGCCTCTACGTGGTGATAATGGGAGACGGGCGGGTAGTGGAGTGAGGGGACAAATTCAGAATGAGAGGAAGTGATGAAGCATTCTGTCGGCCCCCTGTCGGCCCACAATCCTGCACGGCCTCTGATGGCTGTATTTATTGCTGGCCCACTTCCACCGCCCCCCTGATAACACGCATTGACAAACTCTCTCTCCCACACTTGCTCGCCTCAAATACGAAAAGAGACAGAAGACACCTCAATGGCAGCTGTAGGATGACACATATCCCCCCTCCCTTTCTTTCCCTGCTTCTTGCTTTGTTTCTCACCTCAAATCACCTTCTTTCAAGGTCTGAATAGAGTGAGCTCCTCTTCCCTTTTGCAATGCTTTTTTTTTTCTCCTCTCTTCTCAATAAAGCCCTTTTCACAGATATTCTGGAAAATGCACAGACAAACTGACCCAGGATTATTTGACTCTGGTTCGTTTTTGGTTCATTCATACTGCCAGTGATTTTCTGGAATCAGAGAGTGCGTTCACACACAACCTGTAAAAATCCCGTAAAGACATGTGAAATTGATGTGACGTAATGTCTCAGCAGCATCAAGTTTGCTTAGTAGCTGCGATTTCTTTCTCCAGAAACGCTTGTGCATTATTCGATCCTAAACTAGCGCGTCATCACTTCAGCGTCATCACTATGACACGGTATTGGTTACGGCATACAGCCACTTCGCGGCATCGATCCTAGGTAATGGCCTACAATCAACGACTTCTATAAAACCTGAAGAAAGATCACATTTCATTGGCAGAGGCAGTATTTTAAAATTGTAACCATCATGGCTGCTCATTTCTCTAGGCAGATTTTTTTTTTTTATGCCAATCACTCAAGCTGTCCATTACGGAAGCCCTGAACTGAAACATAAAAGCATTTTGAAGTTAAAGTTGAAACATTTCGATATTAAATTCGAAATATTTCGTGAGTATGAGAATACAGTCTGCTGTAGAAGTTGCGTGTGTGGTTGCCATTGTTTCACATTGTCTCTCTCTCTCTCTCTCTATATGGAATCTACACACGTTTCCTGGAAAGAGCAACGTTTTTGCAGGATATGGGTGATGTTTGATCCATAATTGACCTCATATATATCTTTTGTTCAAAAACAAATAATCAAATTATTGAGGGTCACTTGTACATCATTCTAGCTCTCTAAGTTCTTTCTTTTCTTTCTTGCTTTAATGGGCCTCCTCTAAGCTGGCATGCTATTTATCATTAAATATATATCCTTAGTTATATTAAATGTATTACACATTGTACTGGTTATATATATATATATATATATATATTTTTTTTGTGTGGAATAATCCTTAAAATAATAATAATAATAATAACAATAAAACTACAAGATTAAATCTATTTTGCTAAATGTAAAAATAAATTTAATAAAAATATTTTAAGTATATTTACATATGATATCCACTAGATCGAGTATGTAACTTTATCTACGTAATGACTTCATTGCAAGGTTTCATTACTAATACTGTATGACATATATTTATCACGTCCTGAAACACTGCCCAAGTACATTTTATAAAGACAGTTGGCCATGTCCTTCTGCCCCTTCCTGTCCAGTCACACGATTAAAAGAGGAACAGACAGCTGTCTAATTGTGAGTGACATACTGATCAACCTGAGTTAATCAACCGCTGTGTTTCATATATGAGTGACCTGTCAGTCAAATCTCTGCCCTGTCCATCCAGTCATGATGGAAGTCTTTGTGACATCAGACAAAGGGTGGAAAGGTTAACAGAACTAAGCTCTTATTTTATTACCATCTGAAAACTCATACACCGCTATTTTATTTCAACATCTTGTTTTTGCCGATTTGATCACAAGCTGATCTTAAGCTACAGTAATTACAGGTTTTGCTATTCAAAAGTGCAGTTAGTCGACAACATATCTTATTTGGTGTGAAATAAAAATATCATGTTTCAAAGTTGAATTAAATGCAAGGCAAGGCAAGTTTATTTATATAGCACATTTCATACACAAATAATTCAAAGTGCTTTACATAGGCTAGATTTACATTAAAATAATCAAAAGAAATAAGACTAATTAAAATGGTTTAGAATTTAAAAAAAATAAAATAAATTACAGTAAAAACAGTCGGACAAACAGTGGCACAGTGTTCATTCAGTAAATGCATTGCTAAACAGAAGTTTTGAGTCTGGATTTGAATGTGACTACTGTAGGAGCACATCTGATCTCCTCTGGAAGCTGGTTCCAGCTGTGACTGGCATATAGCTAAAAGTAGACTCTTGAGTGCTTAGAGTGAACCCTTGGTATTTCTAGCTGATGTGATCCTAATGATCTAGGCAATATTAGACAATATCTAATATGTTGATGAGTAATATAAACAACCAGGAATTATACTAAATAGAGATTCAAAGCAGAAAGCTATACGGAGCCTACAGACGCAAACCAACTGCAAGGCAGTCATTCACCCAAAAATGAAGAAAAGTCATAATTGACTTGCCCTCAAACTTGTATGAATTTCTTTCTTCTGCTGAACACAAAATAATATGTAACCAAACAGTTGATGGGCCCCACTGGCTTCCATAGTATGGGGAAAAAAATGAAACAAAAACACAATCATGTTTGGTTCCTGGCATTCTTCAAACTATCTTCTTTTGTGTTCATAAGAAAGACATTCATACAGGTTTGGGTGAACTATCCATTTAAATAAGAAATAACCAACAACAGCAGCATTGCAATTTGGCTTCATATCTATGAACTGTGCAAGCTAGCAAAAAAAAAAAAAAAAAAAAAATTATTAAAGAATGTAGTCAAATATAGTCAAAACAAAAATCGTAAAAGTAAACATCTCCCCGGATCTGAGTGAGCATGAGCAAATCATTGTCTGGGCTCGAAATCAAGAAGCACAGAAATGTTTTATTGCTGCCAAAAGTAATTAATCTTCCCGCTCTATGGAAATTAATCGGATTATTTGGCCACGTGGCCCGGCAAATTTCATCTTCCATCTCATTCCTCCCGCAGGCTTGGCCACCTCGCCCACCTCCACTCTCTGCTTCAGAAACAACACAATCTTTTCAGCTGAGACATCTGTCATTATCTCTCCACAGGTCCTCACACTTTCTTCAGCACTTTAGTTCCGGTTTTGCATGCAAATCTTGCTTGAATCTGCAGAAATGGCTAATAATAAATGTTGAATTATTTAAAATGTTTAAAAGTTTAAAAGTTGTTTTGTTTTTTGTCTTAATAATAATGGTTAATAATAATGACGGAATTTTCCTTTAAATCCCGCCTCTTGTCTTTTGTCATTTCTGTATTTGTCATCCATGATTCAGATGATGACATTTGATGCTGTATATGTGACATAATGGTACTGTAAACTATTTCATTAAGCAGGTGTTATCTCACTGTACACACTGTTCTGAGGGTGAGGGGGTCGACATACATTTTACCAATGCATTCTTTAACCTTTTTAACCATGTTACACACCCCTCACAAAGTTAGTATGGATGCAGATGACTGAGCCGTTCGCGAGGACTGATTCATGTTGAGTAGTCTAGTGTAACTGTGTCACAAGGGGTTTAATTCATGCTCACACTTACACACACACAAAGTACATGTCACTGTGGGGTGAAGTCGTGCCACAGATGCCCCATATCAGTTCACACCTTCAGCACTTTGCTAATGAATGTATCTGACACACAGTCCCAGTGCATGGATGAAGTAGCACATGAGCCCCTGTTAATTGCGCACTAGGCCCCATGAGTTTGATGGGTCAGAATTTAGATGACTCAAGACTAAGTTTACACGACAACAATATGCTTAAAACTGAGAAGTTTTCATTTGAGTTTTACGCATACAGTATTGTCAAAACGATCCCCATTAACACGGATCTGCGGAAAATACTAAAAACGCTGTATACTGCTAGGCCATTAGATGGCGACGAAACACTATAGACTGAACATGTAATACGCATGTGCATGACGTCATCATCTTCAGAGATTCACGTTTTTGTAGGCCCAAAAACGTGCACTTTGACGAAAACGTGCGTTTTCAGGCACCCACAATGCCATTGTCACGTAAACGAACGGCCAAAACGCATAAAGTTTTACATTTTTAGTTGAAAACTGTGTCGTATAAACAGACCCCTAACTTAGGTCAAGTAGAACTGTCAGATGTGGGTTTCATTTTATTGCACGTTTTTGACCTGACTACCTTATCTTTGAATACATCGGCCCCCTGAAAGTTCTGAAAATGTTTTTATTTTTTATTTACGACAACAACAAATATTATTGTCAATTTTAGCCAACCCGCACCATTTCTGTTGGCAATATGCATTAAACGGTGGCCAGTTCATGGGTGTGCTGCCAAAAAGGGTTAAAATATTTAGCTTAACGTTAGTTGATTTGTTTGTGATTTAATTGATTCTTTCTATTACAGTGGTTATATCTCTATGCATTCTTGTTTCTTTGTTTGCCTGTGCAGATTAGTTCCATTTGACTGCTCAAGAAATTATCGGAGGACCCAGAATGTCGTACGGATCCATTGACGCAGGCTCTTTTGGAAGCAGAAATCCATTTGGTGGGCCCACAAGGCAGGGATACCAGCCAGTAGGTAAAGACACATTTTTGTTTTATGCTCACAGGCAGGGGTTCTCTCTATTTATCATCAGGCATTGTTGAAAAAAATATTATAAATCATACTACGGAGACAAAGATTTTGGTCCCTCCTCATTTACTGAAGCATTATGCGTTTATTCCTTCTCCATAAATCATCATGGGATTAATAAGCCATATGGCTAATTTAGTGAAGTTCTGCCTCGTCGGAGTTCTGATGTGTTTAGTAATGAGTAGTATGTTGACAATTAAACACTGTCTTCGATAGTTATAATACAATGTCATGGTAACAGAAGAGCTTGTTAGATCTTTCAAAAAAAAAATAGCTACAGGTGAAAATATTGCATCTCAAAAAGAAATATGGAAATTAAAAATGGATAACACTTCTTTTCCGGGCAGAGTGAAACCTCAAGCCTTAATGTGACCGGAAATGCCTGATTTTGATATATAAACAAGACATACTGGTGTCAAGTGATTAATACCGGAGCAGCAAAACCAAGTAGCCTACATATTGGGTGACTTTTTATGTCACTCTTTAGTTCACACTGCAGGCTGAAACGACCTAATTCCGATTTTTTTGCCCCTATGCGACCTGTATCTGATTTTTTCATGACAGTCTGAACGACACAGATCCGATCTTTTCAAATGCGACCCAGGCCACTTGGGTATGTGGTCTAAATCCGATATGTATCCGATCTTTTGAAATGCGACTTCAATCTGAACGGCCAGGTCACATATATCCGACCCGCACGTCATTGCAAGCACCTGTAGCCAGCCAATACACGCTAACTCCAACGCGTTTCCTCACTGTTATAGGGCCGCTGCAGACGTGTCTCTTCCCCAGTGTTGTGCCTGAACGCGTTCAATGAACGATAGTGCATGAACGCGTTCATATTTTCGCCTGTATCATATTATTCACGTTCGCCCGAAATAAACATACTGTATTACTGCCTGATGAACATTACTGTGAACACGTTCATTCTGGTGTATGTGAACGTGCGCTCTCTGTCAGTATAACTTTGTACAGTAGGGTGCCAGATATAGAGCCTTCCAAGCGAAAACCTGGCTAAAACACATGTGAACATGCCTTAAAATGTAGCGAATAACCACCCAATCTGGCAACACCGCGGCCGCCGGTGACAAAGCAAGGAGCACCGCGGACACGCACTATCAATTAAACAGGTTTTATGACGAGGTCGGTGAGGATCGGAAAAATCTTACATTTATGTGCAAACTGCCCGTCGATAAAATAATTATTGTCTGTGTTTGTATATGGGCTGTGGCAATAATAATAATAAAACAAAAGCTCGCAACATATGGAAAAAAAGAACTATTCTGCAAACAACAAGTGACGTCTTGGACCGTTGATTACTCTTCTGCGCATGCGGGTCACTTCTGGGTCATTTCGCGTTCACACAGGAGATCACAAAAGGTCGCATTTAATTGGAAATGTGAACGGCCTTGCAAAAAAATTGCATTTTTTCAAAAAATCGGAATTGAGCATTAAGCCCTGCAGTGTGAACGTAGCCATAATCTGAGTTGACCTTGACCTTTTTGACTCAATTCAGCCATAGGCATAAAATAACAGGCAATGAAGGAATACTATATATAATGTACAAATGTTGTTTGCTTTTAATCACACTTTCCTCCAACACTGTGACTAGCTAGCAAGCTACTGTAAGTCATTTACTCCGTCTTGTCATTCCAAATATTAAGGATTAATTTCCACAATAAATAAACACATAGATATGAAAGTTAAGCTAACTTAATTATGATAAATTGATTGATTGTTGGATGGATGTATTGGTTGATAGTTAGGTAGGTGGGTGGGTGGATTTAAATAATGCAAACTAAGAAACCCTAACCTAACCAATCCTGCTAAAAACAAACAGACAAGAGAAACATTTGAACACGTTGCCTTCCTGCGGTTGTTGTGTAATGCAGATAGTGCCATGCATGACGGCCCGTGTCATATGTGTGAATTTAAAAGACATATTCAGTTCACATGAATTCATTTGCATGAATACAAGAATGTGCTGCTAAGAAACTGCATATGAAATGTCAGTAAAACAGCACGTGTCTTTTGTTGGCTGTTTTTGTTAGTAGCTAGAGTTTATGTTTTTATAAGAGCATGCATGCGGGATAAAGGGGTTGCGGCAAATGTAAGAAAACACCTTAAAAAAGGAAGACAACTTTTTTCCTCGCAGAGAACCTCTCACAATCAAAACATGCAAAAGCAAACAGCTTACTCTTTCACACAGCATGACCTGAGTAAATAATCACACATTCTGAGACCTCTCTCTGTGTGTGTCTGAGCATTCGGCTGCTGCCAGTCCCACAGGACGAGAGAGAGAGACAGAGAAAGAGAGAGACAAGGCTTTGATCACAGGCAGACCTGCGTTCAGGAGTCTGTCAGTTCTCGGTGTTTGTGCGCTCCAGCATCAGGCTGGCTGAAGAGTGGCTCAGGCGATGATCAAAGCCAGGGTTAAGTCTCTAATGGAGTTGTCAGTCGAGCTAATCTTTCCCCACCTCTCCCCTGCCAAACCTTTTAACTTGCTTCCAGTAGCATATGCATTTCTCCGCCATTCTCTCGTCCTCTCTCTCTGTCACTCCGTTTGCCGCTGTTGTTCTTCTTCCTCCTTTGTCCTTCTCTACTCTGTTTCATCTATGCATTACCAAAACTCTCTCCTGTTTTTCTCTGTCTGGTGCTTGCAAGATGTTTCCTCTGTTTTTCATGCCTTTTCCTCTTTTCTTCTTTCTTTCCTTGCTGGCATGTTTGTTTATTTTCTTTCTTGTATGCTTCATTTGTTCTTGCATTTTTTTCTTTCTGTCATCATATCTTCCTTCCTCTGTTCCTTCCTTCCTTCCTTCCTTCCTTCCTTCCTTCCTTCCTTCCTTCCTTCCTTCCTTCCTTCCTTCCTTCCTTCCTTCCTTCCTTCCTTCCTTCCTTCCTTCCTTTGTTTTTATTGCATCTTTCTGCCTCACTGTCTTTTTGCCTTCCCTCCATTTCTTTCCTTCTATTTTGCTTGCATTCCTTGATTTCCACCATAATTTCTTCCTCCCTATTTCAGCCTTCATTTTCTTGTGCTCCTTTCTCACTTCCTCCCTTCTTTGCTTTTTTGCTTCTTTCTTCCATTAATTCTTCCCTCTCACACTTACTTTTCCTCCATTTTTTATCATCTTGCACTCTTTCCTTCCTTCCTTCCTTCCTTCCTTCCTTCCTTCCTTCCTTCCTTCCTTCCTTCCTTCCTTCCTTCCTTCCTTCCTTCCCTCCCTCCCTCCCTCCCTCCCTTGAATCTCCTTCAACATTCCCCTCCATACTTTCCTTCCTTTCGCGCAATTTATTTCCTTTCTTTCTTTCTTTTTTCTTTCTTTCTTTCTTTCTTTCTTTCTTTCTTTCTTTCTTTCTTTCTTTCCTTCTTTCGTTCTTTCTTTCGTTCTTTCTTTCTTTCTTTCTTCTGTAAGTACGTCACAGCACAGTCTGGTCATATCTATTGGTTAACTGCACTGTTGTCACACTCCCCTCTCTCACCACAGAAAAAGAAAAGCTCTTGTCATGAGGCGACCATCTGATCAGAGCGCAGCACATGTGGTTAGCCCGTGTCTGGATGAGGCTTCAGCTTCTGCTGTGTTCATTAGGGAGGTTTGCAGGGTGGGTCTGTCTGTATGGAGAGACTAATGAATGGACACAAAAACACCAGCAGGGACCACACAGCCGTCATGAGCAGCCAAACCCGGGGCGTGCTCCACGTCCATGCTGGAATGATCCAAACAGAGGGAATAAATGAGCTCAGGTGTCATGCCTCATTCAGAGAGAGAAAGTGGAACAAACAGTGTGTAACCACACACACATGCAGCTACAAAACATAGGCCTGATTGTCTGTCCTGATCCATGTGGTGTGTGTGTGTAAGCCATCTCTACCTGTTTCAACAATTTTTGCCATTGTAATCAAATTACTGCACTTTTGTCTGATTTTGTGAATTTCAACCCTCTCAGACTTCCACGAGTGCAATTTCGTGTAAACCAGTATTATTGTCGATAGCCATATTGCATGTCACTGAGACCAAATGTGAAAGACAAATTGACTATGGAATAAAGGTCCTTTCGCTCACAGAAGTAATCAAGCATTCCATGATTACCTAAAGGCCACGTCGTGCGTCAATGTCTTGATTGCATTCTAATTGGTGGACTTGGGGAGGGAGGGGTTGGGTCTTTTAGCACATTTCAGTATGGATTGTGAGATTACATCGTGTAATGAGAGCAAATTGCATAACGTTTAGCGACAAGTTAAGTGCTGGGAAAGACTGGAAATGTCAAACATTGTGTGTTAAATACCCATTAACGTAACTGTCCAAGCTGAATAACCCAAACTTTATTATACGATGTGGGTTTTGTCTGGATCAAAAAGGTCTAAAATACCTGGAAAAAGCACTTCCATTTATTTTAATTCTATAGTTTCATTGTAGTACACATTTACTTGATTAGCAGTCAATCTGGTGCATAATAGTGACGTTAAAGGCATTGACCGTAAACTAATTTTAATATCTTCTTATCTGCATCCCTTTCTCTTAGAGAGGGTTGATTTAAAGGAATGAAGTATCCATGCATGTTCTATGTGAGGATACAGCTCCTGACCTTAATAATCTCCTTTGTGTGCTGTTCTGATTGAAACTTCTTAGTACTCAGAGTTGTGTCATGAAGAACCAAGCTTTAAATTTGGGTCTAGCTTTTCTGAGAGAACTGCAAAGTTCTCTTCACAGATTAGAGGAGTTGCTTGCCCCCAAATCCCCAGAGCTAAAGATTCTGTATGTGTAGAGTGTACGTGTTAGTGTATTTGCAGAAGAAAACTCAAAGGAGGGTGCAAAGCATTGCCAGATCCTCCCAATGCATTAACTGGAGCTGCACATGCTGTGCACGCAACCTAAAACACACAATGACTTCTGGTGTTGACGACTGTGAATAAACATGCCTGCAATAAGTAATGCACTTCAGGCTGGGTTTCTAAGTATTTTTTTTTTTTAAAGCAATCATCTAAACTGTATTTAGCAGTACTAAAACATTCTGTGATGTGCTTGGAGCCTTTTTTTTTACACTGATTTTTTTTCTCTTAATCATTATTTTTGTTTTGTACTCCATCCTTAAAACAACATACATTTTTTCTCGCCCCATTGGTTCTTGCTCCAAAGTGTTCTCGTTTAGGAAGGTCTAGGCTAGAAAAATAAACACAACCCTAAATACTCTACCATTCAAATGTTTGGGGTAATTAAGTTTAAGAAATTATATTTTTATTCAGACAAATTAAATGTATCAAATTTGAATGTGTAGACTTCTACATTGTTACAGAATATCTCTATTTCAAATAAATAATTAAATGCTGTTCTTTCGAACTTTCTATTAGTATCCTGAAAAAATAAAATAAAATCAAGGATTCCACATGAATGAACGTTTCGGTGCAGCGCCACCTACTGGTCCGGAGATATGGAAAATGTCTATTTTGCTTGATTGGTTTGTCTAAAAATCATAAATCTGGTCTCGTTAGATTCAGGGCGTCATGCCGAGTCGGCTGATATTCAATTTTCGCAGATCGGCCATTTTAGCTGTCGGACATTTTAAATTATGTGCTAAAATGCTGTTTTTTTCTGAACGCATGAACAAATTGTTACGAAACTTGGTATAGGTCATCAGTACGATGCCTTAAGGAGCCTTAAGCATTTAAAAATGTATTTATTTTTTTTATAAAAAGGCAGGTCTGCCTTTTTTTTTTATATAACTCCGGGTATGGTTGACTTATTTTCACGAGATTTATTTTCACGAGATTTATCTTGTTGGGTTCCTTAATCCTTGCCGAGACCACAAATACCAAACATGCTAGGTTTCGTCATACGGATTGTGTAGTGTTGTGATTTAGCGCTTAAATAACGCTTGCCAATATCTTCGAAACCGTTAGTCTGATCGAGATGAAACCAGCCTCAGAAGTTTGGAAACATAGGTCGTTGGCTAAACGATAATACTTTAATGCCAAAATATTGATAGTAAGGGGTAGTAAAATAGCTACAATAAAAATGGATACAGGATTTGTCGACTAAAACTATATCCTGTCTGTGCTACAACCGCTCATACATGCATTGCTTTCGTTAGTTGAGTCATTGTGCGACAGGCCTGGATCTTGCACTGCGGGGATAAGGACCCGTCTCACACTGTATCACATATCGTCTGACAGACTTCTCTGGCCTGTAAACCTCTCTCTCCCTTGGCTCATCTCAGCTTTTTTTCACCCTCTACAATACATGGGGATTACTTTCTAGTGTTTCCGATAGGGTGTGTGTAAGAGAGAGAGACACATACTGACCTCATGCATAACAAGGAGAAAGCTTTTGATTAAGTAATTTCCTGATTTGAGAGTATAATTGAACACCCTTGCAGAATCTGCATTTACAGCCTTGACGAACAATTCAGAAAGGGCAGAAGTTAATTTGTCCTTTGTCCCAGATATTTCAGATCAATTTTCTCACCCCGGACTAGAGAAAAGTGCTTTGCGGCTTTGTTTTTCGGCATTTTAATGCGTTTTGTGTCTGTTTATTTCCAGTGGCTCCTTACACTCACACTCTAATGTACAAAATCAGACAAAAGTGCAGTAATTTGATTACAATGGCAAAAATTGTTGAAATAATAATATTACAATGACCCCATCAATGGTTACGCTTTGAATGCCAGTCGTTTTAACTATGCATGTTTAAAGGAGTTTTTCAAGCTTATAGTTCATAATAGTTTAGAGTACTACACTACATAAAAGTATACATTTTATTTTTATTAAAATCCAAAATACAGTACACCTTAAAGGGTTAGTTCACCCAAAAATTATATCATTAATGACTCAACCTCATGTCGTTCCAAGCCTGTAAGACCTCTGTTCATCTTTGGAACACAGTTTATGATATTTTAGATTTAGTACGACAGTTTTCTGTCCCTCCATTGAAAATGTATGTACGGTATGCTGTCCTAGTCCTGCGCTGTCGATCGCATGCAGACACACTTACGTGCTGTGCGCTCTTGGACACTCGGTCTCTCTCGTGCTCTGTCGCTCGCGTGCAGACTCATTTTCAATATCTCTCTCGAAATGTGCCTCATGGAGGCACGTGATCAGACAGTGGTCAATGGAGAGCTAGATTGATTTTGCAAAAATAAAAAATCTTCGATACGAAGCGCTCTGTGAACGGAATGACGCATTTTAAAAATCGAATTTAATTCCGCCTGTCAAAATAAAAGTCCGCAGCACCGTCAAAATAAAAGTCAACACATCGGCCAATCAGAAAAACATCTCGGTCAATGCTGATATTTTAAAGTCAAATATCGGCCAATATATCGGCCCTGACGATATATCGGTCGACCACTAAATAGCACCATGGGTGACAGAAAAAATGTCAAAACTTCCCAACACAATAATCCTTGAATTTAGGTAAAGTGTTTAGAGGGATCAGGAAGTAGTGCCCTTGTGTTTCCCCCTCTTAGCCCACCCCATATGGAGGGATCGTGCTCGATGCAGAGTGGAATGAATATGGAACATCCATCTATCACGATGATGGAGGAGAGAGTATGAGAGGTGTGCGCATAGCTGGAGGCCAGTGGAGATAACAGTAAGGGCACAAAAGGTTGTTTCCCTGAAAAATGATCCACTGAGAACAGCTTATCACCTTTGTATTGCACACACACATAAACACAAGCACATCTGTCTGGAAGCAGTCAGATAGATAATGTCATATGCTTTTCGTTGTCATGTAAAATTCACACCTACAGTTAAATATTTTTATTTTTAGTCTGCTTATGCTGAGCTATTAGTCACTCACATGTGCAATGTCAAGAAGTCCCCGTTTTGTGATTGTTAACATAATTCATCATGTTTCAGCTATATTTCGACACATATATGATACTGCTTACAGTTCAGCTCACAGTTAGCCCTATATTGGTGCTTTGGTTTACTTTGTCTTTGGTGGAACCATCTTAATAGACTTGAATGGACATTTTTATTTTTCATATAATACATAAATTTTTCATATATATATATGTGTGTGTGTCATGAATATGATGGAGGGTTCATACATTTTTATGACAACTGTCATTAAGTGCCATATTTAATGACATATTTATGACAATTTATGTTGTCTTGTTAATGTCAAGTTGTCATTACCTAGACATTGACAGGTTATGATGTATTGGTTTTTGTTAAGTTGTCATATCAAAGACATCTCAAACAATGCCATATTTGCATTCAAAATGTAATAATAGCCAATGACACTTAATGACTTAATAAGAGCCAATGACACTTAATGACATTTGTCACAAACATGCATAAAACCTTCTTCATATTCATGGCATGTGTCATGTCATGATTATGAAGGTGCCATGTCAGTCTTATGCACACTCCTTCAAGTAAAGTGTTACCATACATGCATATATATTTTCCTCTTTACCTGCTTCTTGTACCAAGTCCAAACCCTAGAGTAGAATGTGCATCAGCAAAAGATTGCCTGTGATTTTCCCCTCTCAAGTGCAAGTGCATTAGGGCACAGATGAAGAGTTGTAAAAAACAGCACGTCAATTACAGTCATTTTGAGGGCAGAGAAAGACAAAAGCACAAAGACGACACATTTGTGTATGTGTGCGGGGCCTGTGGGTTGTACTTCGATACAGAGGTTGTGCAATTGATTTTGATTAAGAGCTCTTGATGATTACCTTTTTTCTACCAGGGTGTGCATGATACGTGCGTTTGATGAAGAAAATGGCTTTGCCCACACTCCCATTTGCGTGGCTCACGACTCAGTCTGTTTAAGCATAGCTTCTGTCCAGAAACATGGCGTGTTTTTGATTCTGCTTTGTTTGGCTTCTCTTAGCAGAAATATGGAGGCTCTCATGACTATGGGGTGCCCAACTAAGTTAGAAAAAAAACATCATCATGTACGAGAGATTTTGTAATAGGTTTTTTTTTTTTTTTTTTACCACAGGTAAGGGATTAAAAACATTACTTTTCTTAGGTTTTTGGGTGTTTCTTAATTCTTAACCACTTTATCAGTACACAGTATTGGTAATAATATATATATATATATATTTTGTACAGTGCTCATCCAAGCATATTTCAGAGTCTGAACTATTCGTTTTATTATCATCAATTTAGAAAAAAAAAAAAATTGTCTGTAATACTATTTTAGCATAAACAATCAATCACACACATCAACTTTAAACGCTGTGTTTACTAACCCTAATCTTCTTTCTCCTACAGCTACACAAGTCAGCCCCTCAGAGCTTCAAGATGTGTTCCAGGAAACCTCCTCTAACATCTTTCAAATCAATGCTAACGGTGAGTTTAAAAGGCCTCCAAATATTCTGACCTTGATTTTAAGCCATAAAGGATCATGCAAGTGCAGGGTTGCTAACTCTCACGCATCTGGCGTGACACTCACGCTTTCGGCATCAATCTCATGCTCTCACGCACACGCAAGAAATGTCACGATAAAATCCATTGTTTTCTCCCCTCGCAATCCGTTAATTTTCAGTTGATGACTAGACCACAGCGTATTAATGACAGGAGAGGAGTTTAAGCTCTAACATCTGCCTACAACATTCTCACGGCAGTATTTTCTGATCGTTGATTCACTAAAAACCTTGCACCTGATAACGTTACATCAGTTGTGAAAAGTTCAGAGAGAGTTTAGAGCGTAGGTTCAGAGTCGGAGCTTGGTCGGAGCCCATTCATGCACGTTTGAACGTTTGGACGACAATCAAGGTAAGCAGATAATAAAATGGTGTGCCTTGTCACTAGTGACGTAGCCTTGCCTTCTCAGCCTGTGTGCCGAGAGTACAGACTTCAACTTTAGTTGCAAACGTTGTCTGACGTGCGTTATGTGGGCTAGCTAATTGCTCAATAAAAATAGGCTCATGATACAAATTATGTTTTGGCAAATCGGGTAAGTGGCATTTTAAATTTCCCCAAATTATCAAAGGTTGTCCAGATTGTGTTGAGCCTGCCACACTGAAATGCGGATGCTGAGCGAACCTTTTCAGTTATTGGCTTAAACAAGACTGACACCACAGACTGTCACTTGATGGCACCCTGTGATGGGAAGTTAGGATCAGTTTACTGACTCACTTGTTTGATCTCATTCATTAAAATGAACAAATCTTTTTTCGCTTCATTTAAAGGGCTTTAAAGGGATACTCCACTTTTTTTTGGAAATAGGCTCATTTTACAACTCCCCCAGAGTTAAACAGTTGAGTTTTACCGTTTTCGAATCCATTCAGCCGATTTTCTGATATTTAGAAGAATATCAGTAACCAGACAGTTTCTGGTCTCATTGACTTCCATAGTAGGAAAAAAATATACTATGGAAGTCAATGAGACCAGAAACTGTCTGGTTACTGTTATTCTTCAAAAAAATCTGAAAATCGGCTGAATGGATTCGAAAACGGTAAAACTCAACTGTTTAACTCTGGGGCAGTTGTAAAATGAGCCTATTTCCAAAAAAAAGTGGAGTATCCCTTTAAATGTTATACATTTAACTGCTAAATTCCCCGATCACATCCACCTACGCAGTCTTTGAATTAGGAAATCATTATAATGCAGTCAAAAATAATTTTGAACATAAATAATTACTTTCCGAGTCTTTCGTTCATTTGTCACATGACAGATGCAATCAATAGATTGTTTATGAATGGATCGAACCCTGCTTCAGATACAAACCTTGCAGAGGCAGTGAAGCAGGCCAAACTACCACTGTGGCACATAACAGGCCTAAATTGTGAAACTTGTGTGTTGTGGTTTTCTGGGGAGGTGGAGTAACTAATAGGCCTATGTGTCCCTTTTGTTTTGAGATTTCTTATTGTGTAGATGTTGTTTTACATATTTGTAACTTAATCACCTCTATCTTTATTTTTATATAGCGCAATCAATAAATTAATTGTACATTTTGAAAAAATATTTTTGTTGTTGTTGTTGTTGTATAAATCAGGGTTTATACTAAGTAAACAAGTACTGACATTTTTAAAATTAGGGTTAGAGTTACCAAAACATTTCTCCGCGTGCAGTCTCACTGCAGATTTTACAGTCTCACCCCAAAGTTGGCAACCATGTGAAGTGAAAGTAACAAAATGAAATTGGCCTACACATGGAAGTTTCTGTCTGTTCTTTTCAGTGGTAACATTAGAGAAGAATCTTCAATCATTGGGAACATCCAGAGATACAGCAGAGCTACGGCAGAGTTTGTAAGTCAGCACACACACACACAGTTGCGCTTACACCATGGCGGGTTGCTATTTACATAGTGAAATTTGCAAGCGGAAATATTAAATCCTTCTCAAGCGAAGAAACGGATCTGCTCGTGCGCGAGATTAAAGCTCAAAAGCAGACCATATACTGGACATGCCGGATTCCACCATATCTTTATGTACACAATGTTAATCTTTTACATTGTAATACTATTATTTTGATATTTTGCAAGTTTGTGTGCTGCTGCGCATCCCTTTCTGTGTAATAAGCATAGTGTACAGTATGCGTTGTGGACCCATCTAGGCACATATTAGTATGTGCCCTTTCAATAGCAAAAAAATAAAAAATACTACGCCATAGACTTTAGACCAGGACTTTGATGGTCAATCAATGGTGCAGTCTATTTCAGTTGCCTCAAAATAGCAATGCAGCAACAATGTGCCTGAACACACCTTGTTTCAAACCAGCAGCCCATGGGCGAACAGATGGGCGCAAATGCATTTGCCATTCAAACAACGTGGCGCAAGACGTGAAAAATATAACTGAAACTAGCAAAATAAGAACTAGCCTGGTGTCACATTGTGCCAGGTGTTTGGGTTTTCATGACTTTCCATAGACATAATGATTTGTAAACTGTATACTATCCCCTTACACATAACCTTACCCCTAAACATACTCATAACAAAAAAACTTTCTGCTCTTTTACATTTTCAAAAAACAGAGTGGTTTTCTTCAGCGGGACCAAAAAAAATCCTCCCAAAAAACAATGATTTCGGATATCTGATTTATGTATATATATAGTCCCAGGACCTTTTATAGCAGCAGAGAAAAGCAGATTTGTGCTCCATTAGGATGTCATAATATTTTTCTCACAGGCCTTCAGTGGTTTTAATAGCTTCCCTTTTGCTGACTCTCTATAGAGCACTTTGAAACTGAATAACATCTGAGCACTCACTCTCACTGTTTCATCACCTTCCGCCCAGCATGTATTGTTTACTCGTCTGACTGTTTGTAGTCAGGATGCCACAATTACTAAATTATTTTCCGATGACAAAGTAGTTGGTCTGGAATTGCTGTTGTTTGAAATGCATTACACAATCTGTGTCCAGTGGCGGCTCATCAATTATATCAGCCATTTTTTTTGCTAATGAAAGCATTGCAAAACTAATACTGTTTTTGGTGTGTGCGGTTGTCCCCCACCCTCCCTAAGGCGCAACATGACATCTATTGTTAGCTATAAAGCCTTTGGGCAGATTGGCTGCTTAAAACCAAATGAGATAAGCAGCGACGTCTTTCTACTTCTACACCCTCTGCTGTTCTTGTGAAGTGACTGCACATTATACAAAGAATAATTGTGAGCTAAAATTACATCACAAAGGCACAACATTTCCCTTGTGTACTGCTGCAGTCTTGTCTTGTGTGGAATTGAATGAAGTGTAGGTTTATTGCAGACAGCCAGTCTCAAGCACACCTGAGTCATTAGCCAATGTGAAAAGTGTGGTGTGCAAGATATGTTTTTTTTTGCATCCACTTTATTAGCGTCTGCATGTAAATTCAACACAGTTGCACCTGCTTCTCTCGCTTTTTCTTTGTATCACTTTTTCAGTCTTTCTTTGCATCAATTCGGTATTCCCATTCAATTGCAGTTCCTTAAAGGGATAGTTCACCCAAAAATGAAAATTCTGTCAGTATTTACTCATCGTCATGTTGTTCCAACCCCGTAAGACCTTCGTTCATCTTCGGTCTGCTGGATCACTCCTCCATACTAGTCCATAGGTTTCTTGAGGGACTGAAATTTGCCGGCCTCAAAAAGTTATTAAAGACATCGTTAAAATAGTCAAAGTGACTACAGTGGCTCAATCTTAACTCGATGAAACGACGAGAACACTTTTTGTGCGCAACCCTCCCAAAATAACTACTTTATGTCAACTATTAATTTCCTTCTCTCTGGGCCTCGAGTCAGGTTTCTAGTTTATCAGCGTATAATCTGTTGTTGTACGTCACACGCATATCATACATGACCAGTGTCGGCTAATAGTGAGCCTATAGACCAACGCCACTTTTGCGTCATCGTAGGGTAACGCCCCCTTTTGGGGGAAAACACCTCTATACTGTCTATGGGAAAACAAACGGATTCCCATGAGAACAGAACTCGCACTAGATCTGCAAAGTTTCTTGATAGCAAAAATTGCACAAACTTAAAGAAGCTAACGTTACTGAATACGGGGTTACAGAGGTTTCCCTTTGAAATGGTCGAAAACTGGATTAATGACCCCACACAGCGGCCAAATATGGACTATTCAGACATCTAACGTTACCACTATCTCGTGGAATCAGCAAGTAAGTAGCCTTTTTTATTTATTTATCATTTACACACTCACAGTAGCCTATTACAAAGCTTAAATCAAGTTAAATATGATCCATTCATCGTCTAGTTTGTCATACTGTGAGTGTTAATGAAAAAAAAGGCTAGCTACGTGCTTACTTGGTGATTCCACGAGATAGTTGTAACGTTAGATGTCTGAATAGTCCATATTTGGCCGCTGTGTGGGGTCATTAATCCAGTTTTCGACCATTTCAAAGGGACACCTCTGTAACCCCGTATTCAGTAACGTTAGCTTCTTTAAGTTTGTGCCATTTTTGCTATCAAGAAACTTTGCATGATCTAGTGCGAGTTCTGTTCTCATGGGAATCCGTTTGTTTTCCCATACACAGTATAGAGGTGTTTTCCCCCAAAAGGGGGCGTTACCCTTTGATGACGCAAAAGTGGCGTTGGTCTATGTGTGACTTAGCTCTACACTAGTTTAACTGACTAGAGGCCCAAAGAGAAGGAAATGAATAGTTGAAATAAAGTTGTTATTTATGTTTATTTTTGCGCACAAAAAGTATTCTCGTCGCTTGATAAAGTTAAGATTGAGCCACTGTGGTCACTTGGACTATTTTAACGATGTCTTTAATACCTTTTCGAGTATTTTCTAGATCATAAATAGTACGTATTTTTACCATTCACGACTCATGCGTTGCTCTCCGCCATTTTGAAAAGGTCAAAGGTTATCTCATCTCGACAACTCGTGCTTATATATGTACACACATCGTGCGTATATTTAAACTAATTTAAACTATATCTATTTAAACTAATGATGTATTTTGAATTTGCACACGGGTGGGTGTGTAATTTTTACTGTTCTGTGTCCATAAACCGTTATTTCCACCACTTTAATCAAACCACTCTTCTATAAAATATTTAGATTTCATTTTAATTTCACACGTCTTTTTGTTTCTCGTTGCCCCTCGTATTGAGCTATTTGGTCCGCACACAGGACCCACTGCCAATCACACGTGCTCACGTCATTCTCTTTCTGTGAAACCTGGAAACTCGTGAGCTTAGAATTATAAGGTTCTATCTCCACTTTTGGTCGAAATTGAGTTTTTGACATAATCTAATCCATTAGGTGTTTATTAATGCCTGTGTGGTGTTATTTTTGTAAAAAAAGAAGCTATAATAGAAGATTATACTACATAACAGTTTTGCCAGCTGGGATGTAAAAAACTTTGATGCTCAATATCTCAGAACTACCCTAAACGGAGATAGAACCTTATAAATCTAAGCTCACGAACTGCATTCACCTATTTTCACTCTATAGTGGTTGACCAGAGCATTGAAATGATCTTTCACTTAAACTACAATCAAATGGATTTCCCCACACATTTTGCGTCAGTCCTCTGCGTGACATTTTATTCTTTTCTACACGGCCGCCGCTTCAGAAGTGCGTGACCGCGCACACATGCAGCTTAGAGGGAACATTGGTTTTAGCCAATGTTTTTTTCTTTGCTGTTTCTTAGTTGACCTTGAATGTGCTTCCCTTCATGCCAGGCTTACTGCTCTAAACAGGGCACTTGACAGCAACCCCTTCTCCCGCTCTCTCTCTCTATTGCTCGCTCTCTGACTCTACCCGTTTTCCTACTCTTTCTGCCCTTTGCTGCACCCCAGCCATGATTTTATTACAGCCAGTTTCCACGGAAACCTTGCAGTTTCAGGGTCATACCTCCCAGATGGCGATATGTCGCCCAAAGGCCCTGCCAGACTGCCCCCCACCCCCTCCTACCCAAAATTTCCTCACACACACAAACATTTGCACGCTCTACAAAGTCACAGGCAAGCCAAGATACAGACTTCCAGTGCACTAAAAATGCACTGACTCAGAGTGGACTTCAGAGATTGGCAATATAAGAGACAGATGAGGCACACGGCTACTGTTTGTGTGTATTTTATTGCATGACTGAATCTATAAAAATGTTTTTATTAAACTGTAGAAAAGGAACAATATCTTAGAATCTCTCGAGTAAGACAGCATATGCAATTTACTGTTCAAAAATTTGGGCTCAGTAAGAATAATACTTATTTAGCAAGGAGGCATTACATTGATTTACCTCTTTCAGGTAAATGATTGAGGTAAATGGTAAAATATTTCTTTTTCAGGTAAATGTTGTTGGATGCTTTTGACTTTTTTTATTTATCAAAGCATCCTGATGGAATCCTGATTCCAACAATATTGAGCAGCACAACTGTTTCCAACATCACTGAAAATAATGCATGTTTCTTGAGCAGCAAATCAGCATAGAATGATTTCTAAAGGATCATGTGACACTGAAGCCTGGAGTAATGATGCTGAACATTTAGGTTTACCATGCTTCACTGGATTAAATTGCATTTATATTAAAATAGAGAACAATTGTTTTAAACAGTAAAAAAAAAAAAAAATCATGGCCTTGGTGAGCATGAGACTTGCTGATAAAAAAAGTAAATCGTCATAAAGCATTTTGGAATAAAAAGACAATAATTGATTATTAAAAAATTGCTTGTTGTTGCCCTACTCTGAAGTGTTAGCTTGACAACTTACAACTCTTAAGTGTTTGCACACGTTCGGTGCATCTCATTCCAGTGAAAAATCACTTGGCTAATTAAATTTGACCCATCTTTGTAATCGTAGAAACACACACACAGCAAAACTAAGTGGATTAATCGTTCACACCCTTTGTTTGTCATTGTGCTCATTAGAGCATTACACATTCCGCTCTGCTGCATACGGGGCTTCTGAGAGACGCTTTTCGTCTTTGGAGTGGACGACACACTTCACTGTCCGTTCTCTTCTATGCTGAGGATTCTGTAGACAGAAGGTGAGCCTGCTGAGAAGCATGTGAGGACCAAAAGTTTACATTCAAGTAGATAGTGGGACTGTAAAACTCCCTTAAAAACACCTTGAATGTTGACCCAAATGGTGTGGTGTTATTTACTCTCTTATGACTTTCTTTCTTTTGTAGACCAAAGGAGAGTCCATACTTTTATGCAATGATAGACCTGACACATTAATAAATAAATTAAAACATAAATAAATATATGAAGAAATGTAAAAAAAAAAAAAAAAAAAACGTAAATAAGTAAATATACAAAGAAATGTAAAAAAAACAAAAAAAAAATATTAGTATTTATACTTTTATTTTCTTATTCATCTAAAATTTTATTTATTTCCCCTTTTATTTATGTATGTATTTACGTCTACATTAATTTATTTCCACATTGATTTATTCATACATACATTTATTAACATAAATAAATGTGAAAATAAATAAGTGGAAATAAATAAATGCATGAATAAATAAAATGAGAAAAAAAATAAATACGGGAAAAAATACAATTATATATAAATAAGGAAATAAAAGTATACATTTTTCATTTTTAATTTCTTCATATATTTATTTATGTATTATTATTATTTTTTTTTTTGTATTTTTTTTAATGTTTTTATTAATATGTCAGGTCTAACATTCCATTTACCACACTTTATAAATTCTGGGTTGTTTCAACCCATGTTTGGGTCAAATATATACAATCTTTTTGTTTAAAATTTTAAATGATTTTAACCAACGGTTGGGTTTGCCCATAATTGACAACCCAGCAATTTTGCTATATTTTTTTGCTTCAGCAGATGAGAGATTTTTCATTGTGATTTTTTGTACATTTTTGGGTGCCTTTTGTAGTTTCTGGGGCTTGACAGCCTCTAGTCACAATTCACATACTTTCATTGTTTGGAAACGAGCAAACTTCTTCTTTTGTTTTAAAAGGAAAGAAAGAAAGTAAGAGTTTTAGGTTTAAAAAAATGCATGAGGGTAAGAATTGGTGAACTATTCTTTTTAAGAATACAGTTCCACCACCACCACCACCACACCCTCTCACTCTTTTCAAAGACACAATACAATATGAATAATTAAGGGTAATTAGTTCCCTTGCCCCATAAAATCTACCATCGTTTAGCACACATTGCAAATCAGATGTTAAATTCAGTATATCCAATAGAACATTCTGGTGAATTGGCTAATCATGAATTTGTCTTATTTGTTAATTTCACTTACGCACCAGAAATGGGTATAGGGGTGGGTTAGGTTAGGTTACTTTTATTGTGCCCGTAGGTAAATTTGTTTTACAGTGCAATGACATTCTATGGCATCCAGTACAAAAACACACAACATAGAACACTCCACAACACATAAAGACAAGAAAATGAACACACATACTGAGTAAAGTGCTCTCAAGAAAGTGCTATTAAAACATTACTTATGATCTTTGTAAAATCATAAAACTCCTATACAACATTTCCGAAAAACCACCTCAACAATTTGTTAATCCTATTAGTCACATTTGGTACAAATCTGGTCTTATATCTGCAGCTTCTGGGTGGACTTACATACTCACGTTTTTCTTACTTTTTCAATAGTACAAATTCATATGAAAATGCCTCGTTGTTATATAGTTGCATTTTCCTTTGAAATCAGGTTTGTATATCTGTGATTACCTTTCTTGTATACAGGCAATCATATGTATTGTAATACTTTTGTAGAAAAACATACCCAGTATCAGATACGACACTATTAAATATGTTTCAGTAATGCAATTTTGGCGAAAGACCAAGCTTGTGTATTATTAATCGTCTGATCTCTGAAAGTTAACTGTGCATTATCCGAGCAATCAGAAAATGAACAGATGATTAAAAGCGACTTCTCCATCACCTAAAGCTTTCAAAGCAAAAAAAAGTGCAATTTACTTGCAAAGTCATCTAGTTCATTTCAGTTCTATTAAAACCCCCACTTAATCAATGTAGTGTGAAATATATTATTCATAAAACCAACATGCCAAATATGCTTAATGAAAAATGCGCCATAAAGACCATTAGCTAAATTAAGCAGCTTCTGAAACCTGTTGTGAATGTTCCGTCCCCGCACACAAATAACTAATCAAGAGTTTCAGTAGCCCTTATTGCCGGTATCATTTTTTTTTGAGCCATTGTGAGATATGTTGTCTTTGTCATTTTGATTATGTTCGGCATCATTGCACAAACTTTGCCTTACCTGAAAATGTCAGGATGGTGTCCGTCAACATGACTGATCCAGTATGCGTCATTACCCCAGGTCGGGATCAGTGCTTAATGGCACGTTACGATGGGATAATTGTTTCCTGCTCATTAGCCTTACATCTTCTCTGCTCAGTGGGCAAGTCAACCTGTGGACACTCAGTTCTTTTACAAAGAGTGCAAGATGTGTATACCATGGGGTGTGCATCTCCTAATACGCATCGTGATGCATAGCTAACGATACGATACATAGGCTACATATAAGCAGCTACCGATGTGATGCAATATGATTCACTACTCTTATGATGCGGCGCGATTCAATGTAAAATACGATGCAATGGATTAAAAATATGATGCTATGCAATATGGTATAGATAGTAAACTTTTATTTCTTTTATTCAGACATACAGCAAATCATAAAGTAGCTTAAGTGAGCGAGAATTCAACTGGTTAAGGTAGTACTGTAAGGAGATGAATTCTATGAGTTTTATAGACAATACGCTAGTTAAACACAATCTTAGCCTCAAGCATAGAGTATGCGGTGACATGTTAAAACATCAAAAGCCAACACCGGTTGCTTTTAGAGGACACGAGGTTGTAACGTTAAATCAGAGTGCAAAGGCATTGTAATTTCTGCATCTATCGTCAAAGTATTTATTGGTAATACACTAGAAATTAGTAGAAATGTGAATATTTGGTTAGTGTGTTGGTTTACGGTGTGTACTCCTAAATTTTCTGGTTGTGCACCAGTAAACTTTCAGTTGAGGGCCACTGTGCTCTTAGTTAAAAAGTTAGTCTGGACCCCTGATACTTTTCCATTCATCACAATCATAGGAAATAATGCATCACACAATTGAAAGCAGATCTCATGCACAGCTGACAGGAAAAATAAATGCACACTGGTTTTCATCACAACGGCAAAGTTTAAGTACGATGCAGTGCAAGAAGAAGGGTAGATCTTAGAGTACACTTGATTATATACAGTACATTACTGGCTGACAACTCTCTATTCCCAAAAGAAAGGATGGAAAATATAGGATATTCACTGGTCTTTTGTGTGTGGTTGTGTGTACTGTATCTGTAAGAGATAATAGGTGCTATGTTTATCCCTAGACTTGTTAAACTCACAGAAAGAGAGCTGGATTTATAGAAGGCAAAAAATAGAACAGTGTTTATTAGATTATGAATGCTTTCATGGTGCAGTATGATTCATATAAAGCATAGCATAATTAAGGACATGGTTCACTTAAACTCAGGCTATATGACCCGAACCGACCTTTTTACTGAGTACTCATCGTAAATGTGCTCTCATAATTTTTCACTGCAGCATTAACAGTGCCTAGTATAACAAAGTGCAGTCATGTGCATGAGCAATAATGAAGTTCTCTTTTAAGCATATTTTAAAACATGAATATTATATGCAAAAAAAAATTTAAAAAAAATTGGGCGACACTTTTGCCGTGAACGTGTTCCGCGCAAGTTGAAAAATTGGAACTCGAGCAGAAGATTCAAGATTCAAAATAGTTTTGCCAAACTATTTAAAAATGGCGAGGTTATTCTGGATACTCCATCTGACGCAGTGAATGGTGACGATTCTCTCTGACCAATTGTTTTCACGTCACATTTTAGTATCGGATCGGCTCGCTCACACCGTCAGTCGCTAGTGCGCCTCTTGAGACCAGGCGAGTGAGATTTACTCTCACAGTTTTTTCTAGCTGGCCTCGGATACACTAGCAAAGTTACTTAAAAGCCCCTTTTCCACCAAAGCATTTTGAGAGCTGGTTCGGAGCCAGTGCCTGTGTGCGAACCAGTTCTTTGTGTTTCGACAGCCAAAGAACCGGTTCTCGGCCAGGAGAACTGGTTCCAAAGCGGCACCAACTTTTTGCTGGACTAGAACCGTTCTTTTACCACGTCATGCTATCGTCGGGGTCTGAGGCGGGTTTAGATGTGTTCTAAATATCTTTTCTGACCATAATAAAGGATCGCAAAGCCAAGAGAAACATTTGCAGAAACACGATGGAGTCCGCCTTTGTAATTGTTATGCTTGAAGTTAACGCAAGCGTTTCTATTTTTGTAATTTTTTTTTATTGAAGACATTATAAGCAAAGAATAAAAGTCACAATATACGTAGAACAAATAAATGGAAAGAAAAAAAGACACAATTACAGGGGTACATAACTTATCAGAAAAAATTACATATCAAACGAAAAGATTAAAAGACTTACATATTTCAATTGTTTTTAAAGCTTTCTTGGTATACAAGTTAGAGATAATCCTAAAGTAATGTTGTATTTGCACGCGTTTCTAGCTAAGACGTATGGCGACGTACACAGTGACGTAACGACGTCGATCTAGTCAGTGGAAAAACAAATAGGTTCTGAAGCGGTTCGCAAGTTGAACCAACTCCGAACCAACTTTGAACCAGCACCAGTTCCGAACCAGTTCTTTTTTTGGTGGAAAAGGGGTAATAGTCAGTAGAATGTCTGTTGGGGGACCATCAAAATAAATTAATAGCAAATATTAGGCAGACAGCCTACCAATTAGAATTAGTTGACATGTAGTTGCACCGTTGCTTAGTAGAATGTCTAAAAAGGACTATTGAAATAGTGTTACTAGAACACACATTTGACAACTTGCCCCAACAGACATTTATCTCCTAAGCTCAAACACAAACGTGTGTGTGAACTTTGCCAGAAGTGGACATCTGAAAATTTCTTCTATTGGCTTCTATTTCTTTACCATTATTCAAATGTTTGACTGATTCTGCGTCTATTTGACCTTGGACTTCGACTGTTGCATCTTTTCATTGATTTAGTCGATAAGCTTCATTTAGCAAGTAACAAATCACCTGAGCTGTAGAAGTGACTCAGTCTATGTGTTCAGCCCTACAGGGATTCAGATTGAAGATGGCCATAGCCAGTCAAAGCAGAGGAAGATTCATATTCTACTCTGCCAACTCGACGGACACGAAACATGCTAAAATCAGACCATGACTAAACAATGTTTGGGAAAATAAACTACTGGGTTTGAATATGTGGGATGAGTAATAACAGAACTTTTCCACTGCTGCGTGTCTACCCTTGAGATTGTGTAGGCCATATTGCGTTTCACAAACCATTGGGGAAACACAGGAAGCTGTAATTGAGGGCGTATAGAAGGTGTTCAGTGGATCACAGTGTGCAATATAATGAGGTTGAGTCATGGACATTTCAAAGGGCTTTATTTGTACTGTGGTGACTAAACCAAGGCATTATTGTTTAGCTATAAAACAATTTATAGCTGCTACATTTTTATTGTTTTATTGCTCTGGTGGGAAGTTAACCGAAAGTGGTTTAAACACAGGAGAGTCCATTTTCATTTTTGAGTGAACTATTCTTTTAATATTCAAACTGTGCCGAGAGATGACCATAGACTGTAAAGAAAGATGGACGACGCCCCTTCGCTCTTTTCCATCAGAGAGAACTGAAGCCGCCAGTGTCTCGATATGACGCTGACATCTTGGAACTTGAGTCTGCACACTTGCCCTTTTCGGGACCAGACATGCGCAGTCGTGAGCAGGAAGTAAAGCCGCAAAATCAAGGCTGCGCCCTCACTCTCGCTGAATCAAACGCAAGCACACACCCCGTACTTTCATTAAGTGGCTTCTGTCTGCTTCGTTCTTCTCCAATGATGTCTGCTGATTGCAGAACCTCGTTAAAATAAGGTCAACACAACTACTTACCACATAATCAACATTATTAAAAAAAGTCCGCTGGTGCTTCAGTGACTACCTCACACTGAGAACCTGTCAATCACAGCTGCCAACCATGATGTCAGAGCGCCGTTTTTAACTAAAAACAAACTTATTTTAAAAACGAACACTTGAAATTACATCAACGTGATAGAAACTACAGTAAATGACAGAAACTATCTTTGGAAAAAGGATATGTGAAGTGTAATTTAATTGTTTAGTTGGTCTCACGTCCCATTGGATAACATGGGGGAGGCGGGGGTTATGAGCTATACTAGGACCGATCACAGGGGGGTGATCAAGGCGTTTTGGCTTCATTTTTGAGGGCTTGTGCGGCACGCTTGGTGATGACCTGTCAGCTGGAGATTTATCAATTATTACTTCACCACGCATAGGAATGACCCACTGATACATCCAACAAGGCACTATCAAATGTGTCATAAAACCCAACACCAACCTATTTAGCAATGCCATGGGTTCTCAGATTAAAATTATTGATGGAGAAAAATAAACGTTTTTAGATTTCAGTCATCGTTGTAGTACACCGTACACGTCTGGGCATTTTTTTCAAACAGAAAATCCTATGCTCTAAAATAAGCCGGTTATATTGTGTCCATGTTTTCAGAACTGTAGAGTAGTGAATCATTGCTCATCTTCAGCCTTCAAAAGGACTGATCATGTAAAAAAAAAGTACCCAAAGTCAAGCTTTATGGTTGAACTGTTCAGCCACGTCCCCCTATTCTCTGGCGTGTGATTAGAACGTTCACTGTGGACCTCTGCCTTTTTTGTTCACACAGCACGACTGCTGCTGCCTCTTTTGTTACAGGTGCTTTTCCGCTCGACTGGTCTCGTTTCTCTCTCGTGGACTGAGAACGACAGTGACATGCCCCAACCTATAACGAATGCACAGGAGATGTTTCTGCCAGACGCCTTTCTCCTCGTTTCCTTCCTTGCTTTTTAAATCAATATTTGAGTGGGAGGTGTGCCCGCGTTTTCCGCCACATATCTCTAGAGAGCAGGAGGTGCTCTGGCCGGTGGTCTTGGTTTGGGTTTTAAAGGAAGGGATCAGGCAGAGCAGGGCACAGACACTAAATCAATGGCCTTATCCAAACCCCTCGCTCCGCATGAGGAGAAAACGGAATTTCTATCAGGAGATTATATTTGTTCACGAGCTTCTGACTCGTTGGCCCCTTTTCCCCCCCTCTATCTTCCATCTAGCTCAGAAGTGGAAATAACGTATAGCCAGGCTCAAGTTTTCAATGTCTTTAATACTCTCACTGTTGCCTGCTATCCAGTCTCTTTCGGGCCACACTTCCTCCTTTTTCACCTCAATTCCAGAGATGGATTATTACGTTGAGGACATGAATGTCTCAGGGGCCCTTCACAGAGGATGCATTCTAGCATTAAAAATGGTTAGACGGAGCATAACAGAAAGTTAACCGAAGGTGTGTTTATGGGCGCATGAACTCCTATACAGTGAAAACCCCACCCCCTGATTGCTTTGATTGGTCAATGCTTTAAAATGGACAGTGATTCAATGTGCATCAAATCGAATGTTTTTAACTCGCGAAATCTTAAAAACTTGCTGTTGCTCTGTTATTTGGCATAAAACAATAATATGTTTTAAACATACAAAAGTGTAGCGGTGAAGAACTGAAGAATTGTCTCCCCTTTAATTCATGAATGTGAATATGAACTGAACTGGCCACATTGAACTTCCACAGGAAGTATAATTTGATTTTGGAATGTAATGACAAAAAGAGGAACCAACTGACCCTTCACGAAGACCGGCCCCCATTAGTTACTGTTGCTATGTCCGACAAGCTACGCAACTCTCACACCATACACCATGTTCTCACACAGTGAAACATGAATGAACCTAAGAAGTAATGTTGCTTTAGCCGTGGAAAGACATAAGTACACACCGTTTTTCAAGTTCAAATCCTCCAACGTTTATCTACTAACTCTCCTGACTGCTTTGTCAACTCAAAGAAATTCAGCAGGGGTAATGCATTCTGGGAAGTCTGTCTGTCTGTCTAGCCTATAAACCTTAAAACCTCAAGGCTTTTTAAACTTGAAAAGTTTCAAAGAAGTCTTTGTCAGCCAAAAACTCAGACATTTTACTTGTCTAGTTAAGAATTACAGTAATATATCTTTTTTTTTACTTTTTTTTTAGAATTTTCAGTTTATTTTAATTATATTTCTGTTCTAATTTTAATTGCATTTCTGAATCCTGTTTGCTATGTCAATTCAAATTCAATTCAATGTTTGGAATTGAGACAAAGGGTGCGTCTCATTCAATGCCCTAGCTTACTAGGTCGTCAACCAGTACATTGTGTACACAAATTCGGGCACTGGTAAGGACAGTAAGGACCAACAACCTTTCAGCCGTAAGCAAAAATGTTAGTTAGCTTATGTTCATTACCTGTGTAGCAATGTATGTGTATGCTGACATAATTCAATAATGGTTGTATTTAATATATATATATATATATATATAATGCTTGTCATTAGGTGTAGTGAGTTGGCTTGTGTGATTTAGGTTTCATACTTTAGAACTTACAATAAGGAAACATAGTGATCATCAATGCTCCCTGGATATCACTTACGTACATTTTGCATTGCAACGTTTCAGTGCACTGGATGGATTTTGCAATTGAAACTGCTTTTAAAATGGCTGAATCCCTGATCCCTGCTGACTGAGACACCTAAAGTCATTCCAAATTAAATTCTGAATGTCTCACAACCATGAAGTCCAGTAAATATGAACTGTTTCTTTAACCCTTCAGGGCCCCCTGTTGGTCTGGAGCTCTGGGCAAATGTTAGACATGCCTGTGCATTGGTCCAGTCTTTTCCTTTTCTTTCCTTTTGTGCAGTCATAAATTTTTAAATATTGCCCTCTATAAACCCAATTTATGCAGTCTTGATTTCCATCTGCTCTGTTAATGCATTCAGTACAGAAAACCTCTCATTGTGCTGTATACCTTTCCTCCGTTTGATTTGCTGTCTCTGTAAACAACGTCTAATCCTTTGATTCTCCTCCGGCGCGGCAGATTGACTTCTTTCTGGAGCCTAAAGCCTCCCTGACATCATCTGAGCTCTGCAGTCATGACACACAGTCCCTCACAATGTTGTTCCGCTGTCACACAGTCATTAATATTGATTTACTTAATTGTTTGAGGCTTATCCGTCCAATAGGGCTGTAAAACTAGCCCAGCCTGGAGAGCATTGCACCTTGGGATAGTTGATGAATCATTTTGAATCGTCTTCTGCGGTTTGTAAAGCATGATTACCTGTCTCTTCACCTCTCTCTCTCTCTCTCTCTCTCTCTCTCTCTCTCTCTCTGTCTCTCTATCCCTATCCCCTTCTCCCTTTCTTTCAGACATTCCACACAGCAGCAAACCAATAAAGTCATAACGAGCACAAGCCAGCTTGTTAAACAACTCACTGACATCATCAGCGGATCTTCACGGGTAAAAGTCATGCTTCTTTGACTTTTATAAATCTCTAATGTATCTTTCGTTACTGGAACAATATTCCTTTTATAATGTATATCCAGTGATTTAGGTTTCATCTGAACATGGTAGAGAGACATTCCACTGTCATGTGCAACGAAAAAAAAATGTTATAAAAGTGTTTAATGAAAGTTATTAAGTGTCCTTTTAAAAAATGTATGCCATTTTGTTTTCCTACAGCAAGACAGGCTTCGTCTGACGAGACTCAAAACAGAGCTATCGGATTCTGTACAGCGATATGGAGACCTGCAGAAGGTACACATGAAATATTGGTCTTCATTTATTTGTTCACAAATAACACATGCGATTAAGGCCCTGTTTACACGAGAACGCTCGCGAGTGAAAACTTAAAAATATTATATTGGATGTGCCTTTCGTATACACGGTGACAGAGTTTTTGGGGCTTAAAAACACAACAAAAGTGAAACCACCCTCCAGAGTGGAAATCTTAAAAACACTCCACGGTCGCTTTCCCGTCTAAAGGGTAAAAACGCAAAAGTCTGTTTGACAGTGAAGGCTGTACACAGGCGCACGGACTTGGTGTTGTTGTGTGGCAGTGCTTTACATCGCCACCTAGCCGCCTGGAGTGCGTACTACATCGAATTTCACTTTTGCGTCACCATATGCACGCAGATTTCCCACTCATAACGCACGTCTAAACGCAAATTTAAAATTGATGACGCAATGCCACTTTAGCGTTTTCTGTTCAGATCGTTTCTGTGTAAACATACCCTAAGACTGTGAGAGCTTTGGGGAATATTTGTATCATTTTTTTTTTTTTTTACTATTTCCATCATTTTAGAAACATTATATGTGCCAAATATGTCATTAACAGATCATAATATCATATTAAATGTGACATTTAAGTTTTTTTTTTTTTTACTAAAATATATTTATTTACCGACAAGTAAAATACAAACTAGATGTTCATTACATATTTTAAATTAGTAGTCACACAATTATTTCAATGGCATCTAGCTAGATACTTTTTACCTTTTAGCTTCCAGTGACAGTCTGTGAAATATTATTTAGCATTTAACGGCATTATAATTTTAGACAAAAAAAAAAAAAAAAACATACCCAAAAATAGGTTTTATATGTATATATCCTCTCATAAAGTTAAACAATTGCTTTCTTTTCCCCAGGGAGAGAGATAACTCTTTTGAGCGTGCTGAATAAGTGTCTTTACTTTAGATTGTTTGTAATCAAATACATTTTGTGTTACAATAGTTCCCATGTATTGTGTTACAATAGCTCAGCTGCTGTCACATGTCTGGCACTATTTGCATATTAATGTAATTTTTTTTCTTTTCTCTGACAGAAAATTGCAGATCGTTCGAGGGCCTTGCTTCCTTCTGCACAAAAGGACAGGAAACAGGTGAGTAGGCTTTAATATCTCAGAGTCCAGAGAGGCCACTTCTTCCTCTTTGTTCTTTCATGAGCTCTTCGACATCCCCGTGACAGTAAGATAAAGAGTGAGACTGCATGTGTGATTGCATGTGAATGAGGAGCTCTTTGATGCCCTTTTTCTCACCACTTCATTTTCTAGCAGGCCAGATATAAACTGTCAGAATTTCCTGACACATACAAACCTCAGCCCTCGTTTTAAGTTTATGTAACCACAATGTGGTTTGTGCTATACAGAACGTGCAGCCCTGTCGATCAAGAGGTTGAAAGATCTGGCCTGGAAGGAATATAGATGCATACTTCCTTTGTCATTTAGCAAGACATTTAAAGTCATACTTAACCCAAAAATTAAAATTCTGACATCATTCTGTGACAGCTCAACAGTTTTCACTTTTATGTAATGAAAAATAATGGCTTTACATTATCTGATTTTTTTTTTTTCATGTTCCACACAAGAAAGAAATGGCAACCTGGGGAGACTAAATGATGATAGAATTGTCTTTTTTTAGGTGAACTATTCCTTTAACCCTACTTTTTCCCAGGTGATATCTTAAATTTGGTTCTTAAAAAATAAACAAGATGTCTAAAAGAAACCAGATTCCTTGATAATGAGATGACAGTTCTAGTGATGTTCACTCTCATTGGAAGAGTTTCATTTGATGAAACTTTTTCCAGATCCCTTCAAACCTCAATTTTCAGTTCATCTGAGGTGGCCCAAGGATGTACTGATGATTAAAAGTGTTGACTGAATGGTAGGAATTGTGTTCAATATTACTTGCAGTACAACAGCAGCTCAGATTGGCTCAGCTGGTATGTGACTTTAGCACATACATACACACTACTGTGTTACAGACTTAAGTCTGCTCAATTTCGCTCCTATTCTATTCCCTCCCCTCCTGTCGTTCTCTGGAGATGTTGCTTTTATGTGAGACTCTGTCACCTGTAGCTATGTCTCTGATCTTCCTGTCTTCTTCCACAATCCCCCCTGGAAACACCCGACCAGAGCAATCAAACAGGATGTGTAGTTCCAATATGAACGCCAAGAACACATTCAAAACAAACAACATTCGGAGTTGTTAGTCAAGAGTCAGATGTTATTAAGGAGTTGTTTGATGGCAAGGTTCTACCGGAGTGCAAACAAGAACGGGGTTTGTTATCAGCACTGCCAATCTGTACTGTGAGTCATGAACATGACTCACTATTATGATTGTAAAAATCACAGCAGTGTTTTTATATATCATTTAAACATTTCATTTCAACAGATAAATCGTCATGAGTCATTAGTACTCATGACAATGTATATGTTTCCTCAATCTCAAGTGTAATTTGTAATGGATCCCATTGTGTTGAATAATAAGAATAGCACTGCACTGCTTGTTATGGGAGTCTGTTTCTGCCTTGTAGATATATCTTGCAATTGGAATTATTCCTCAGATTCATATGACATTTGTAATTTTTTTCTCTCACAATGTCACTTTGTATCTTGCAATTGGAACTATTTCTTAAATGTTATTATATTTTTCACTTAATTTGATTTATTTGATAAGATTTGTTTGAAATGGTGACTTCATATATTGCTGTTGTGTCTTTTTTTATTGTGTTGTTAAACTTTATCTCACAATTGCCTAAAGGAAGATCCAGGCTTGATTGACTACTAGGACATAGCAGAAAAATTTAATGTATGAAATAATTATTTTGCATTTATCTGCTGTTAAAATAAGTTCAACGTTATTTATGTGGGTAATTTATTCATTATGGTTGCTTGCAACCTCTTGCTTTTTCTATTTTCACACTTTCATTGCATCCATCACTATGGTCAGCAAAAATAAGGGGAAAGTCTGTAACATCATCCAGATTTTATGCTATAATTTAGATCTGAATGTGCTGATGCAAAGCTCCTTATAAACAGTTGTAATCAAAATGAGTCAACCTCCATTGCAAATCAGGTTTATTAACACAATGCACAGACTTTCAGCTGTTTGTAAAAGAACAAATAAAATAAAAGTAATTGAAATTTCTCAAAATTTTTCAACCCCTTCATGGCATCTTTAGTACTTAGTAGACAACGCATTCTCACCCCAAGGCGTCACCTTTGACCATGCTTCAATATTTGACGTTTTAGGCGCCCTTTAGCGTCACTTACATGACGCGATCCTACGGCGTCATCTAACTGACGCTAAAGGTAAGCGTCAGTTAGAGGACGCGGTTAGGTTTAGGTGTGGGGTGGGGGTAGGGTACACGCGATCCTAGGGCGTCATCTGACTGACGCTAAAGGGCGCCTAAAGCGTCAGATATTGAAGCATGTCCAAATGCTTCCCAAGGCGTCAGTTAAGTGACGCCTTGGGGGTGAGAATGGGCTGTAGTAGAACACCCTTTTTGCTGTTAAGACCTGCTGAAAACAAGATTTATAACCAGACACCAGCTTCTGGCAGCATTTCTGAGGAATCTTAGCCTATTCCTCATGAGCAATGGCCTCCAGTTCAATAATATTCTTGGGTTTGCGGGCTGCAACCGCCTTCTTCAAATCCCAACGGATATTTTCTATGGGGTTCAAGTCAGGTGACTGTTATGGCCACTGTAGAATCTTCAAGGAATCTTGTCCTGTTGGAAGGTCCTTCCTCACTGACTGGATGATATTTTCTCTTAGGTTTTCCTGATACTTCAATGAATCCTTCTTGCCTTTAACACACCGTAAGTTTCCAGTACCAGAGGATGCAAAGCACCCCCAGAGCATCACTGAGCCACCATCATACTTAACCCTCTGGGGTCTAAGGTGTTTCCATTTTTATGAGGATAGTGTCTGGCTTGGTCGAGTCAAGTTCTTCTCAGAAATCTGGTTGCAGCCATTGATAGCTTCTTTTTTCGGCCCCGTCCAGATAGTTTAACCATGCACTGTTCCTCTAACTTTGAACTTTGCAAACTATGCTTCCTACGATATCTCTATTCTTGTATCCTATTCCTTATTGGTGAAGGGCCATGATACCTTCTCTTAAATTTTTGGACATTCTTTTGACATGTTTTTCCAGCATGAAGTCAAACATGACACTCAACAAACCTAGCCAGTTCAGATATTTCATGTGTTGTAGCTTAAGCAAACCTGGTGCAACTAATGCAACCCTTGCTTAAGACAACCCCTGTTTTGCAGATTTGTGCTGTTGTGAGGGATTGTGTTCAGGGGTTTAAACAATTAAGACTGCAGAAGTCATTGAATGTTTCAGTTAAATTTGGGGAAACCATTTGAAACATTTGTTGTGTTGAGCTATTTCAATTACTTTTGTTTGATTTGTTAATTGCAAAAATGTTGCCAATAAACCTGATTTGCAGTGGGGGTTGAATAATTTCGATTACAACTGTAGCTGCAAATCCTATACTAGGAATTCAAGAAAGAAGTATGTGTCTTTCCCTCTTGTTTAGCATTTTAGTCTTTTGACAAAGGAAATAATCATTGGAAATAACCTGAGACCCATCTTTTTTAAAACAGGGGTCAAGATTATTTTAATCTTCATTGATTGGCGGAAAAATGTCTCCACTGATGTACATATTTAGTTTTTTGCCTTAATCTAACCATTTCAGTCTCAAGAATTTAAAGGACTTACACAGAGTGCTGACTTCTATTTGAACAAATTTTAAACAAAATAAAAAAAAATTAAATAATTAAAGCCACTGTGAAATGACTAAGTCTTCAAATCAGAAGTACTTTACATAATAGCACATATCCTCCAGAGAATTTAGATTAGTGAAACATTTCCAAGTAAACGCCTTAAACTGGGAATATCCCGTCTTGAATGAGTCATGCTGATCCTTTGACTTAATGTGATTTGGATCCATTGCCTTTATAGGAGACTCCTCTCTCTCCATCATAGGAAATCATGTGGGAACTGTACATTTTTAGGAAATGCAAAGCAAATTTGATTGTACTTTATGTAATCTAAATGTCAAATAAGACTATTTACATTTTTAAAAGAAATAATGGTAAGGGGCTTATTTTTTTAATAAGGCAAACTTCATTAAAAAATGTATTACATTTAGAATTGAATAAACTTTAGACTTAATTTCAGGGAAAAATATACATCTGAGGTGCAGATAGAGTTAAGAGGATAAATTATGCTTTACATCTTGTCAACAGATGAGAAAAACCTCCCAACTACAAGCCACTCTATGACCTAATAGACAATGATATCCTTAGTGAGTGGGTCGACAACAACCTTGCAAAGCAGATGATGTTCTCGGGGTGGCATTGTGCTGGACCGAGATGTATTGGATGTGCTAATTCTGAGAGGGGAGAATACAATGAGTCATCCAACACATTGCAAAAAATAATAACACGCCTCGGGCCTTTATCGATGTCATGCATATGCAAGTCGAGAAATTAGCAGATCAATGTGGCCCTCTCTTAGTGACCAACTCCCACCTCTTCAACCTTCAGGCTGACAGAGAGTTCAACCTAAATGACTAACAAAGGCGGCAGGCTGTTCCTTTGCGATTCTTCTGCTGCAATATGGTGGCGAGTCATTATCATTGTATTATATTATACATAGCCGTGAAATGTCAGTGCTTTGCTATTATATAAGATCTTTACAAATGATCTCAAGGAAAGCTGTAGAAGTTTAACCAAAGTCAAGTCTGACTACTGAGAACATCCGCAATGCTCTGATCCTCTGATGATGTAATCGGGCATTTCCAGGGTCAGTAAATATTCAGGGCTTCACACGTATATAGACTCATCCTTTGATTAAATACTACTATAGTACATTTTAAGAGTACGTTTTCACAAGAACAAAAAACGGTAAAGTTTTTCCTTTGCTTTTCGCGTACAGGTGACAACGTTGTCCAAACGATCTCTTTACAAATGGATTAGCAAAATGACTATAAGCGCTGTATATGTCGCCAGTAGTTGACGATGTCACTTTGTAAAGAAACACTATACGTCTTTAGACTGAACACTTAATACTAATGTCAGCATTTTTGGAGTTTACATGACAATATTGAGACAGCAATGGTATCGTTTTCAAAAATTTGCATTTGAAATGTCCAAATGTCATTGTTGTGTAAATGAATGTCCAAAATGCATAAAAAGTTCTAGCTGAAAACAGTGACATGTAAACAGCCCCTAAAATTAATATTAGAATAACTCCAAGACATTTTTAATGAAGTGTCTCAATTTTACCAGAGTTAACTAAAAAGTCCAACTGACATCGCCAAAAATACGAAGTTTTGTGTCAAGTAGTCTATAAACACTTTATTTATTCTAGAAAAATATTGAAATACTAGAATACTAGAAAATATTTAAAAAAAAATACATATAGCTGTTTACCAGACAATACACTGTAAAAAAAAAAAAAAGATCATTTACATTATCTCTTATTTTGTGTGTGGAATGGATAGAGCCTACAGACTCCATTCAGTGAACTGGTTGAAGATGGGCCGTTGTTCGGAGCGGAGGAGGGCGTTGAGGGTGATTCCCAAGCATTCCTGTCAGAGATCAGTGAGGAAGACGTGGAGATCCTGAGGCAAAGAGAAGAAGCACTGCTGCAGATCGAGGTACACCTGATTTTTTTTTTTAAATTTCATCTGTTTATTATATGAAAAGGGAACCGCATGAGATGAGTAAGATAGGATCTTAAGATGAAAAGATATCGGAAAACATTTGGAATGGGTCAGACATGATTTTACCACTTATTAAGTTTTGTTTTGTAGAAAGCCTTTTTTTTTAAGTTTATTTCGTTTTGTATAAATTGTATCTTCATATTAATCAATGTTTCATCAACAAATTTTCCATTCATTATGCTAAGACTAAAACAAAAATGCATTTGCCCACCCATCTAAATATAGGGGAGACAGTGAATAACCCCGATTTGAAAAAACTGTGGAGTGTTCCTTTAAGTTTAACTAAAGAAACCTTATTCTAAAATGTCACTGACTCACCTAAAATCTCTTTAGTCTTTATTGTCACTTTTGATCAATTTAATGTGTCAATTTAAATGAAAGCATTAATTTCTTAAATATACAGTATATGGGTCAATGTGATTCTTTCTTTTTAAAGAGCCCCTATCATAGCATTTGAAATGTTCCTTTTTTTGTTTTGGGAGTTCCCAAAAACAGTTTAACTCTAACCACTGATTCTTCACATGCTCGTCCCTGGGCAATGAAAACAAGTGGCTGAACTGTCTTTGCGATGTAGAACACAGCATCTTCTCGACGTGACGCTATTCAGCTGAAGTTTTTGAATGTGTTCCAGACTAGACTTCAAGTTTACACTCGCGTCTGCGCGCGCAGTTGTTGGGAGCGGCCAATGAGCTAATGTTTTGTATCTACGTCACGACGTAACAGCTAATGACTCGTTTCAAAAACAATTCATTTCATAGACTCAGAGTCGACTCTCACTTTTAAAAGACAATAACTTTACGGTGCACTTTCAGATATAAATCTTTGCAGGATGTATTCAATCCCTTAGAGCCATATTTCAGACTACATGAACAGTCATTTTCAAAAATCCATGATAGGTGCTCTTTAATAGTTACGAAAGCAATTTCATATGGTTCTGTCTATGAAGTTTTCTTAACAGGGTTGTATGTTCAGTGTATGTTTTTAGAACACCTGAAAACTTATTTTTTGTTATCCGTCTTTACAATCATTACGTGTCCTGCATTGTCCTTTTATTCAAGACTTTAGACTCTTAAAAAAAAGATCATTGGACAGAAAAGTGCTGCATCAATCACATTTCCATACAAACAGATCAATTAGGCCTGTATTCTTTCTGGACTCAATATAATCTTTAGCAACTGTCCTTTTACTAAAGCTTTCAAGGCAATTGTCCATAATAGTTTGATTTATTTTGCCGTCTAGTCGCGCACACAAGCAGAAGGCTTTTCATACACCATTGAAAAACAGCATCACATTGCTCTATTGAAGTATGTCCTGTCTGTAGCAAAACAGCTGTTTTCCTCCAGATGTGCATTCACACAGATGTGAACCAGCAATGATGGGATCATTCTGTTGTTCTTTGACATTTGTTTGGTCCAATTTCAAAGCCATTTGTTTTAGGCATACACAGTGCCCTGGTTGTCTTTGATGCGGGGTGCTCAAAGACAACACATTTAAATGAAATAAATGTCAGCCCGTCATGATTATTGACAAGGCTAGACGGAAAGCGAGTCACGCAGATGGCGCGTCAAAACAAATGTCTCTTTCTTGTTTGAATAGCAGGAGTTGAGAAATGAGAGAGGCCACACGTCCTAATGACCAATGACAACCTTGAGAAAGCCTTGAAATTAAGACATATGGCTCTTCCCTCTTGAAGACCTGTCTGAAGTTCATAGATGCTCGCTAAGGCTCCTACCGCGTCTGGCTAACAGACAAGCATCAAACTATCCCACATCACACAGCCCTCCTAATAAATTCCCATTCATCACACGGACAAGTCCTGAAAGGCTCAAACAAAACCGACAGGTTATTTTAGTCATAAATAAATTGGACGAGGTTTTATTTTTCTTCAGATGATCAGAAGGGTGATGAGGACGAGTCTGTGCACTGAGAGCTCTGTCGCAGGTTCTTGAGATGTCTCTGGCCCCGGGCCCAGCCGAGCTGATCATATCTGACAATGTGCTTTTCCAGTCTAGCATCTTTCCCACCTCCTCCCTCCCAAACCTCAAACCCCAAACCGCACCGCCTCCTCACACAACTCTGCTCAAGTGAATCACCAGCATTTGCAGCCCTTACTGAGCCCTATTCTCTCTCTCTCTCTTTTCATCCAACTCTCTCTCTCTCCCGTTCACTGTTTCCCAAGGGAAATGGAGAAGATGGAATGTCTGTTATCCGTGTAAAGTACAATCAGCACCCCCCCCCCCCATTCTCTCTCTTTCTTTCCAAAAGCTGATCTGTCCTCCTGAGTAGTTCACATTTACTCTGGCGGCTTGTGCGTTCAGGCGAACCCTTCTCCGGAGGACGGTGCTAAGGGACATGCACACACACAAGCCGGATAGAGGACGGGGGGTTATTCCGCATGCCGTTATGGATTCTCCGTCTTGATTTTCTATGAGGTGACCCACAAGGGTAATGAACTGTTCCTCTGGGATGACTAATTCAGTTTGCATTCACCCTATATTACAGTGAGACGAGAAACACATTTGAAGGGAGGAGCCAGGCACCGCCCTCCACCACTTATGACATCAACCCCAGACGCAAGTCTCTGACACTTTGGCACCGGTCATCCTTTCATCAAAAATGAATTAGTTAAAAAAAAAATGAAAAGCATAGGGCATGACAAAGGACAACTTTCAAGGAGAATCTGAATGCAACACCTGGCCCATCCAACAGAAAAAAATACAGACACGTGTCTCCCCTGCAAATTTGTGCAGCGCATCCCTTTTGCCCTTCAATGAAAAATGGGAGATTCCGACAGTAGTAGAGCTACAGTAAACTGTGCTAATGGCAGACAAGCACTGCTGTGTAGATCCTGCATGGCATTGCCTGTGAACCTCTACGCTAACTATAGGTTAAAAATGTCTATTTATAATATTGCATACATTTTATACCCTGGATACAACATTTTTGGTTGTCTGGACATTATCCATTGAGGAGTAATTATGATCGGTTCAGAAATCGTTGGGCCAATCAAATTGCCAGGGTTGCATGACAACTATGTTGCTCTGATTGGTTGTAGGTCTATCAGAAAAATCAGAAAAGACCTTTATAATATAAAGACCTTTATAGTTTGTCCCCAAAATTTCAAGGGGTTTTCAAGGGGACTTTTGAGAGATTTAGAGTCCCACTTTATATTAAGTGGCCTTAGAGGGATAGTTCACTTTGAAATTAATTTTTGATGTGTTTTAGCTTACCTCAAGGGCATCCAAGATGTAGGTGTCTTTGTTTCTACAGTAGTTTCAGTTTTTTGTATTTTTTAGACAAACCGTTTTTGTCTGTCTGTCATATAATGGAGATTTACTGGGCCCACCTCAAAGAGCATGCACAGTCCAAATTAAACATGATTTAATGACTCGTGAATGTAAGTACAGTACACATTGATGGCCTAAGACACGAAACGAGCAGTTTGTGTGAGAAATCGAACAGTATTTATAAAGAAATAAATATTTGACATTTATCGTGATAATTATTGATATCCCAAAAAAAAAAAATTGTGATCGTTTTTTTTTTTTTGGCCGTAACACCCAGCCCTAGCTTTAATTATTATTTAGCTTTATTTTATTTTTGATAAAGTTTTAGTTTAATAATTTTAGTACTTCAACTTATTTTATTTCAGTCACTTTTTTCTGTTTTTTTTTAAATTTTCATCTAATATTTTTAATTTTAGTTTATTCCATCAGTTTTGCAATGAATGCAAATTAGTTTTTAATATAGATTTATTTTAAGATAATAACAACACTTAAATTAATTAGAATTATAACACAGTTGCCAAGCAATCTCATGTTGGCATCTTAGCTCATTCATCTTGATAATGTACAGAATTACTGTTTAGACTGTGTTTTGTTGTTGTCTCAAGTGTTACATAATGTGAAGCTGATTTGGTACTGATCATCATGAATTTCCAGACTTATTCAATTTTAAATTGTATTTGCTTAAAAAATAAATAAATAATAATAAAAAATATATATATATATATATATATTTATATATTAAAAATAAATAATGTAAAAAATAGAGAACCTTTTATTTGTGAAGTATTTATTGAACTGGTTTATCAAAAATGCATTACTGTGTATATTTGTAAGTTACACTTTACAATAAGATACCATTAGTTAACATTATTTAATGCTTTAACATAAACACATGGGACCTTAATGTAAAATGTTACCAATACTGATGAGATTTTATTCATACTTCCAAATTAATTTGCAACTTAACTGAGTGCTATAATCCTGATGAATTGAATTATTTTCTTTTTGGCCACAATATATTATATCTAGTGTGTTTTTTGAGTGTCTGGACATTTAACTGTATATAAAGTATGAGCACATAGTCATGATGCAATCATGTGTTGCTATACTTGGTTCTTGTTTTTGTACTGTACATGTACATGGAGGCAGTGACATTGTTATTCTTATAACAAAACAGCCTGACCCTTGAGAGAACATTGACTCTGTGGGGGTGCTCTCTCTCTCTCTCTCTCTCTCTCTCTCTGCTTAGAAAGACCAGACCCCACACATTTTCATACATCTTCTCTTCTCAATTAAATCGTATAGGCATATGAAAAATCTATTTATTATTCAGAACCCGTGACAACAAGAAACATCATGCAATCAGTCTTATTCCCAAACAAACGACTCTTTTCATTCAATCAAAAAAATCTGTTAGAGCGATTACTGATTTAATCTGACTCACTTACTGAACCGCAAGTCATTAATTCTGTCATGTCCGACTGCTGTAACAACACTCTATACATAATGCAATACATAATGCAAATAGTCTAAATTGTCTAAAACATGGTTTTGGAAACCAGTAAAGCATGACAATTTCTCAAGTTACTGCTAAACAACAGCTAATACTTGCTTAAAATGTGGAGGAATCATTTTAGGAGCTATGGCTTTATTTATTTACATTGATAAACCTTTCTTTATTTTTACTTATAAAAAAAGTGTTTTATATTCGATTTTTTTAAATATCTGCTTAGTGAACTATAATGTTATCCTCTTACTCTTGAGTGTTTGGACTAAAATTAATGAAAGATGAAACTAAGAGGCTCTTTCTGGTCTTACATGGCTGAAAGTATTTTCTATCCTCTTTTAAACATTAATATCTATCTTGCTTTCTTAGTGTTTGTCATTGCCTTTATTGTGCATTCCTGGGATATAACAGATTTTTTTTTATTTTGTCACAATCAATAGCAAGTGCCGTTGAGCAACTTGTATTCTAGTCTTCATCTTGAACATGACATACACAACTTTTCCCCTTCTATATTTTCCCTCACTCACTCTCTCTCTACTCTCTCTCTCTTCTGTGGATAAGATGCAGACATGTATGCTTTGTGCCCTAAGACTGTGTGCTTTGAGTTTTGAGGTCCTTGGGCTGTGACGGAAAGGAAACATTTGATTTTACATTATAAACCGTTTATTCAGCAAGGGCAAAAAAAAGAGACGTTTCACGCTTAAGCCCTCAGCAGGCTGCGCACGGAAATGTCATCATTTTTTGGGGGGCTGAAAGCGTGCGCGTAAATCTGCTTAACAGTTTTTCTGCTGTGGCACTGACACCGCGTCCTGTTGCCCGTTGCCTTTGGGCCGTAGAGTGACGTGGAGAGAATCTCATATCAGCATTAAACACATTTATCTATGAGAGTGAGAGAAATCGAGAGAGAGAAAAAAGAGAGACGGGGGAGAAGGGTGGCGGCAGGGATTCTGGGAGAAAGATGGAAGGGAGCATTAGGAATGAAAAGGCAAACTGTTCTACAGTTCAGTACGCCACCAGTACATTAGAGCAGAGGTTTAACCTTTACAGACCCAGAGAGCCACCAACAATCTTTTTGCCAACCCAGGAAACTCCAATAGAAATGGTACCTTATGTACAATTTAACTGAACATTAAAGTCATCATGCAACAAAATTGACAAATATTTAATTTATTTTACAGAATGTTGCAGTGCATATTATAAGTGATTTATCCATGCACATGCATATGCCCTTGTAATCTAAAACATTTTGATAAGACTCACATTTGAATGTAACTCTACACCCTCATTTAGTATACGCCGTTCTATGAATGTGGAAATGAGTCCCGCCTCCACTCACTCACACCAGCTCAGAGCTCCATTCATTGATGATCACTCATTGACGTGATTGGTTACAAGGTAGTTTGTGACGTCAGAAACACCAGCGATTTCATACCGCGTTTTTGAGACTGTCTTTGGTTCACTGCAGTTTTAAAGAGAAAGTGTATTAAAAACACCACATAGACATATAAACAACATTAAAGCTTGGTAAACCACAGGGGGACTTTAAAACGTTAATCTCCCATCCCCCTCGAACTGACATGATCTCTTCATGTCTCGGTGAAGTGTTGGATTGAATATCATCATCAAGTGACTGCAAACTGGCATTCAGATCTGCCTCCCCTGCTGAAAAATCCAGCTAAAACCAGCCAAGGCTGGTCTCCCAGCCTGGTTATAGTTGGTTTATCAGGCTGGTTTTAGAGCGGTTTTGAACACTTTTTCAGCTGGTCAGGCTGGTCTTAGCTGGTCAAGTTGGTTTTAGCTGGTCAGGCTGGTCTTAGCTGGTCAGGCTGGGAGACCAGCTTGACCAGCTAAGCCAGGCTGGCAGACCAGCTTGACCAGCTAAGCCAGGCTGGGAGACCAGCTTGACCAGCTAAGCCAGGCTGGCAGACCAGCTTGACCAGCTAAGCCAGGCTGGGAGACCAGCTTGACCAACTAAGTCAGGCTGGGAGACCAGCTTGACCAGCTAAGCCAGGCTGGGTGACCAACTAAAACCAGCTACTTCCAGCTTAAACCAGCTAAGACCAGCCAACCAGCCTAGGCTGGTTTTAGCTGGATTTTCAGCAGGGTCCATTTAGTTAGCAACACCCAATTTCCTATGATCCAAACAGCTCCATCCCTGAATGACAAAATCAAGCTCCACCTTACTATACTATACTTCGACGCCCCATTGACAACCTGATTTACTTTTGTAAGCTGATGTGTTCCATATGAATCAATATAGGCCTATTTATTGTCACACTTTACTTTACGCATTGGGAATTGGTTGAAATGTTTTGAAATGATCATAGTATTATTGTATACCTTTTAATTTATTTATTCATTAAGTATTGATTTAGAAAACTGTGGTTTTTAAAGGTGCTTTATAAATACATTTTGATTTGATTTGATTGTTACAGAAGTAGTAGTAATACCCTTTATTGGTATGTGTGTATGTTTTACTTCCAGGTTGAAAACGCTGACATTGAAGCAAAAAAACACTTTGTAGAATAATGTTATATGGCTAGTTTTTCCAGTTTGTGGTTGATATCCTTCTCTGCTGAGCCCAAATCATTTTAAACTAACGCTCACGTTGATTGTTTTCACAGACAGCTGGATTTTTAGTGGCCTTCTGTCGGAGCATTGTCATTTAAGACCATTTTCCGTTGCTCAACTGCACCAACTCCACCTGTTCCTTGAATCCTTTGAGCTGCAGCAATCAAGCAATAAATAAGCTGCCCATTTGAATGCACTGAGGCTGTTAGACTGGCAAAGATCAAAGCTTTCTGTGTTAGCACTGCAAATACAGCATAGAGCAGAGCACCTCCCCTCTCTAAAACAAAACCTACACGCCGTGCATAATTAGCCAGCGTCTCCCCAGGCACAGCTTAGCTGGCGTACTCTTCTCCACCACTGTCAGAGCAGCGGTGACGGCCATCAGTACTGCTATCGCAAACACAATATGCTCTTGAATTTTCTTCTTGTTTGCAAAAATCAGCCATTTTATGCGCAGCCCCTTGACATCATTCTTAAGGTTGCTTTATGATTTGGTTTCTTGGTGAAAGCAGCCTTACGTGTCTAATTATGCCCCTCAGGGTGACGCAGGCCACTCAAGAAAACTCAAGAACGTTTAAATGAAGAAAGAAGAGGTGCGCAGACTATCGCTTAAAGCAGTAGTTCACCCTGCTTTGACAATTCTGTCGTTATTTATTTACCCCCATTTCATTCCAAACCTGCATGTTTTTTTTGGACCAATTATTGTGCCGCTTTTCAGATACATCGACAAGGATACAAACTCAAGCTCTAAAAGAGTCAAAATTTAAGTTGTTATTCAAAAAAAGCCTTGGAACAACACACTACAATAATGTAAATAATGACAGAATTTTACTTTTTAGGTGAACTTTCTCTTATTAAGAAGTCAGATAGCACTAGCTGTAAGTGGTTTAGTTATTGAAATGGCTAATTTTGATCACTTTTGTCCTATTATACAGTATAATATGTCTCTATGTACTTATGTACTAAAGGGCAGAAGTTATACTATTCAGTCAACACCCGTATTTCAAAGCTCTAGTGAAGTGTGTATTGTTATTTAAGAGTAGAAATTAGGGCACATGGGTCTCGCAAAACATGGGTTACTGGATGTTTTTGTGAGAGCAGCACAACCTGACACTGAGCACAAGCTTGGGAATCTGATACTGAGTTTGAATGACATTTCAATCTGTCTGTGGCTGGTGTGGAGTAGTTCTGCAGTTAGTACCACTGTTTTCTCATCAGAAGCTGATGAAAGACTACCCCGTCTACTGTATGCAGCCGCCTTGAAATACGTCACTGGCATGGTTTATCCATCCTGGCTTTCCGAATATTGGGGTCTATAAAGGTTCCAAGTAGATTTGATTTTCTAAGTTCAGATAGATTGCTAAATATATATACTGTGTATACATATATATATATATATATATATATATATATATATATGAAGAGTTCAGATGCAAAAGCCTCTAAATGCCATTTGAAATTTTCTTCTTTAATGATGATTTTTATCAAACTTGTATATTTAAGTTCAGTAATTTCACTTAAATGGCAATGATAATTACCTATTAATTGTTATTTAAGTGAAATTACTGAACTTAAATATACAAGTTTGATAAAAATCATCATTAAAGAAGAAAATTTCAAATGGCATTTAGAGGCTTTTGCATCTGAACTCTTCATATATATATATATATTAAAGCAATATTAACAAACAGAACAAGTCGAGACATACAAACAGTATAAACAATCTATCAAAACAAGGAGACATTATAATACAGAATACATTAAGAGAGGAGATATGAAAGAAATGTAACATTATTCAACAATAATCTTAAAGAAAAAAAGATTAAGAGAAGAAGTGCTAAATAAATATTACATCAGCTAATTAAATATATGGTTGTGGACAATATAGGCACCAAAATGACATTCCGTGATGCCTAAAATGTTGTCACATTGTGTATTCTGTTGATACTGAATACTTAACTTTGTTCATCTACGAATTCTTGAAAAAAATGTTTTCAACTGATAATGTGCACTAAATCAGTATATTATGATTTCTGAACGATCATGTACATTTACATTTATTCATTTAGCTGACATTTTTATCTAAAGCGACTTACATTGCTATATATGTCAGAGGTCGCATGCCTCTGGAGCAACTAGAGGTTAAGTGTCTTGCTCAGGGACATATTGGTGTCTCACAGTGGATTTGAACCCGGGTCTCTCACACTAAAGACATATGTCTTATAGATTGCACCATCACCACCCCTAATGTGACACTAAAAACTGGAGTAATGATCCTGAAAATTACATTTAAATTACTCTATACTGTGTAAATTACTGTTTATTTGATCAAGTAAAGGCAGCAGTATATAATAAAACACACACACACACACACATTTAACTTTTTTTACACTTAACACACACACTTTTTTTTTTTTTTAATGCAGACCATTTATCTTTTCAATGATTTAGTCTCAACAGCAGCCCAAAAAACCAAAAAAACAAACATGACAGTAAATGTTGATGCAGCCGTTGTGGTATTCATAGAGGGTTGGTCTCCGAGTTTGAGTGAGAGTTAGACTGGCATTTTGGAAAGGTAGGAACAGCTGTACGCTCCGTTTGGGTGATGGGCCTTCTGAGGAGACGTGCAGCAGGGGTGGACGGATGGATGACTAGATTAATGACAAGTGCTTCAAGCAAATTATGACTAACACATTTGCAGCATATGTATTTCTTATAGCATTTAAAAAGTGCATTGATGTGGCAGTGAAGTAAGCAGTGCACTTGAGAAAGCCATTCAACACTGCAGAGGCTTTAATAAAATGCCACAAAAGATTTCAGGGTTTCAAACAGCATTTCCTAGATTTAAGTTATTTAGTTTGAATGATAGCTACATTTATTTTCATTACCACACAAGTCATCTGCTTTCGATTAAATTCATAGTAAAAATAGTGACATTGTTTCTTGTAGTCTCTTTGTAGTTGTTCTGCAGTATTTGGTAGTATCGTAGGGCTCCGCATATTTGTGTTTTTGTTTACAACACGTTGTGCATCATAGCCAATCACATTTCTGCTGTGAGCGTGAAAACAAAGTTATAGTGCAGTTTTTATGTGTCCTTTTTAAAGCAATATTTATTTAGTTGTACAATATTTGAAGATATTTAAGGAATGCATTTTATTTTATTAATTTATTTATGTTTATTATTATTATTATTATAAATATTATATATATTTTGATGATTATTATTATTATTATTATTATTAATATTTAATTTAGACCGAATATTTAAACAGTATTTATGTAAATCATATGTCAATTTTATACTTACATTGTTTTCTCTCTTCAGTGTCATTTACTGAAAAAAGGAAAAAAAAAACAAATATTTCATTTTTATGATATCATTTCCAGTCTGGCAGATAGATTGGAATGCAGGCCTTGAAAGAGTTTACACAGACATATCTCTTCAACCCTCAAGTTCATTTTGTGTCATTTTTGTGTTGATTAAACTTCACTTTTGGCAACATCATAGACTGGTCAATTATCTATGTGAGGTAGAATGCTGCAAAAATAGGACCTCCACTGTGAAGAATTGTCTGTCTTACAGGGCATGTTGTCTTTTTATGTCTTGTTGTAGATATGACAGTACCTGTGATGATTTATGATGCAGCTATAATCTGATATTCCAGTGCGTCACCTCATTTGTGTGTTTCACCCACGCATTAGCTCCCCACACAGGCCAGACTAGAGCAACTTTTATCCTGTACCACCAAAACATAATGATATTCTCTCCTCACCATTTTCACCATTGTTTATCATTCCCAGCATATTTGCATTGCACTTGATGGGCAGCAAATCTTGATATTAATGGGGTAAAATAGAAAAAGAGGGTGTTTTCACTATGACAGTATCAGTCTCTCGCAACTTTCTTGAGTAATTTTGACTCGCTCTTTTTTACACTGACGCTTCAGTTCATTCACAGGTCAGGTTGAGGTCTGGACTTTGACTGGGCCAGTGCAAGTGTAGTAGATTTGCTGGTGTGTTTGGGATTATTGTCCCATTGCCTGACCCAATGTTGACCAAGCTTTAGCTATCCGACAGATGGCCTCACATTTGACTCTATAATACTTTGGTATTCGGAGGAGTTTGTGGTCAACTCAATGACTGCAAGGTGGCCAGGTCCTGTGGCTGCAAAACAAGCCAAAAATCATCAGCGTGATGAACAGTTGGTATGAGGTGTTTGTGCTGATATGCTGTGTTTAGTGTGCTTTAGTAGGCTAACATGGCACTGTGCATTGTGGCCAAACATCTCCACTTTGGTCTCATCTGTCCTGAGGACATTGTTACAGAAGTGTTGAGGTTTGTATATATATATATATATATATATATATCGTGTCCCATTTCATTTTTTTCACTACTGGTGCTCTGATGGTCAGAGCTGATTGTCTAGCAGTGTGAGGGAACACTGCTTTTTCGCTAGCTATTATGAAGCTATCAACCACCAACTGACTGTTCTAGGTTTATATTTCTCATTCTATCAATGCAGTTCACGATATACTTTCTAACCCACTCTTGGAGTTACACATGCCCAGCTGGCAGCTTCTAAATATGGAGATTTCAGGTTGTTAGCCCCAGGGGAGCTTTGATACATGCTGCGTTTAGTTCAGGACTTGAAATCAGAAACACAGAGGGTAGTCATATCACATTATCTTCACCCAGCGTAAAACGTCAGGATCATCTAGTGCACATTTCAGCTCTTATAAATGCATAAAAACACTGTATTGTTGCTTGACCACAGCTCCTTTTACTGCAGTAAGGTTATCCCTTTCCTTATCCACCTTTATATAAGGAAATTTGATTTAATTTCATGTTCCGTTTTCAACATGCTGGATGTTGTCCGTTCTTATTTTCTGTGAAGGGGTAAATATTTTAGGGGTACGCATTGCAAGTAATGCAAAGCTAAATGAATGAATGAATGGGTGGATGGATGGTTAAATGGTTTGCCAGTGGTATGAGAAATAAGTTCAGTATATATAGTTAGGTAAATTTAGCTAAATATATTATATAACATTATGCTTATATCGAGTTATTTAGGGTCTGACCCATTGCCGGGAGTGCAATAACAGTGTTTATTCATTTAGCATGGCTTCCAGAGAATAAATATGCACTTGTTTGTAATAAATGAATTTACTATCCTTTGAAAAAAAAAACCCTTAGCAAATTTTCCTCAGAGGTTAAGTGCTAAATCATAAATGATTTAAAGTGGCCATGGTTCATATTTTCTTACTGCCTATACTTTACATTCTTGTATAAGACTGCCCATGTGTAACTTATTCCCATAATGTTATTTGCACATCGTGGATAAGTCTAGACAAAACAAGAACAAGACATTGGACACACTGGTACACTCAAATGGGAACTCAAGACACACATACATTTGAACATCTGACCTATCTTCCACCCAGGGCATCCTGGATGTTATTGCTTGATCGTGTGTGTGTGTGTGTATGTGTGTGTTTACATAATGGTTACTATTAGGCTTGTGAAGAGAATCATAGGGACATTTGAAGCCTTCAGGTCCTAAAAAACAACATTTTTAGCCTGTGCCCAGTCATTTTGTTGGGCCCTTTGCTTCAGATCATCACCTTTTATCAATGACACTGCCAGGACTGCACAGTGTACAGAAACTCAGACCAAATTCAATATATTCTTTATTAAGAGACATTTATTTTGTTTATAGCTGCCACATTGTGTTACCTTTAGCAATGATTGCGTACTTTCAATTAAAGGAGACATTTAGCAGATGTGTTTATCCAGAAAAACTAAAAATACACTTATTACAGGACAATTCCCCTGGAGCAACCTGGGGTTAAGTGCCTTGCCTTTCAATTACCAGCCCTGAGCTTTAACCACTGCAACCCAGTATTGTATTTTAAAGGTAATGTGTGTCATTTTGTTTCACTGTTGAAATATTTTTCCCTTACTTTTCCACTACTTTATCCAAGTATAATATGCAGATATTACAATAAGTAGGCCATTTTTTTTGGTTAATCTCCCAAAAAGTGGAAAGGTGTAAACTCGATGATTATTTGCCACTGTTCAGTGTTATTTTTAGTAATATTTATATACCTTTATAGTATTTGCTAACATTTTGGAATATGCATTTATATTTTTAGTTTTCATTACTTTAAGTTTGAATAATTTTGTCTTGTGCTTTTGTCATTAGCTTTTCATGTCATTTCAATATAGTTTTTTTTTTGTTTAGTCATTTTAGTAGGCTACTTGACTTAATATGATTTATTTTAGTTCATGCCTTCCCAACATATCGAATATTTTATTTGTACGTTTATGTTTTTCATCTAATTTATATATTTTGTTTTATTTCAACTTTATTTCACTCACCGAAAACTTTTTTTTTTTGTTTGTTTTAGCTTCAGAATGATACTGTTCATGAAAATTGTCCAAAAACAACAGTTATTTACTCCTTTGTTTAGTGGTGCTAGGAGCAATCTGTAAAAAATTCTTTAAAATTAAATTCTTCTTCACAAAAGCAGTAATGTTGGTGCATCTTTTACCAGTAACACAAGAGGGCTCTCTTTTTTGAGAGATAGAGAACGTCATATTGGACTTTTATCCGATTATTTCATAATATTTTACACATCTTGTCCATCCATCACCTGTCAGCATTTTTTAAAGTGGACACAAACCACAAATAATCTTTCAATTCACCGGGAAACCTCAGCTGCCCTGCGGTAAAGTCAGTCCATCACTACAGCTCTTCACATATCTTTCTCTCTAAGCTTTCCTCTGTGTTTTCTTGTCTTAGATAGGCCTTCTGATGGCTTGCAGTCACTCTCAAAATCACTCTTGTCATTCTGTGCTTCTGCAAAACTTCCTGGCATGTTGCATTCATAGAAGTGTCAGTCATCTTCTGTTTGGTAGAGTGTTTTTTCCAAGACATCTATAGTCTTATCAGTCCACACATTTAATTGTGTGGCTGCTGCGGTTCCTGTCAGCGGCTTTCACTGAAATGTGTGTACGTTTGTGGTGCAACGCAGACCTGTGTGTCAGATGCAGCAGATGTCTGACATTTTGTATCTAATGAAACAAAGGCAGACCCTTTGAGTCCTATCAGACTCATGTTGCCGCTCTCTCTGTGTCCATTTATCTCTGCCTCTATCCTTTGTTTTCTAAATAAAAACAGGATCATGTTTGACATGAGCAACTTAATCGCAGCACAAGGGAAAAGAGCATCGATGTGAACCACATGACTCTTGCTGTTCAACATTACGATGGCTAGGTTTTGCAAATTCAATTAAGCACAATTCTTGTTTGTCAGAAAATGATTGAAATTTCCAATGTCATTAATAATGAATTTAATTTAATATGATAGATTTTGACTTTGGTAAATTGTGTAAATAAATAAATATATACATACATACATCTCAATAGTAACAATATTATTTTTACAATACCTTTTAAAGCATTGGGGTCAGTAACAAGACAAAGTATATTGTTAAAAACATATCACGGTTTCCACAAAAATATTAAGTAGCTTATCTGTTTTCAGTATTTCAACATTTTACTTTAATTGGCTTTTTTTTTCTTATCTTTTTTGTTTGTTTATGCTTAAAGCAAGAAAACAGTGTGGAAAGCAAACATAAACTTCCTTCTGGCTACTGAAAATGGTAGTGTTTACTCCTTAGTTCAAGCAGGGACATAAGTCACAAAAGAAGTTGCCATAGTTTTGGGACTCTTTAGATCTATCTCCCTGATTGATCTGGTCCAGGAAGGAACAGCTGTGAAACTTCCAACTGCTTAGTTGACTCATGTTACCCAAAGGACTGAACCGCATCTTGACCACTTGACTACTCGCACTGGCCGTCTGTGGAGCCGCCTCCTCAGCACACAGTCACAGGGGACAGGGCCACTGTCTGGGGTCTTCATGAAAGGGTGACATGAAGAATAACTGTGGGTTCTGGGTCATAAGGGAGCTCTGGAATGCTGTGTGCTTTTATAACCCTTATAAATGATGTAAACTGGCACACCACTGCCCTCAGGACTACCCAGACTCCCCCTGGGCAGAAGGTCACAGAGTGCTCTCAAAATCAATATGTCACTGTCTCGCTCTTTTTTATATATAAAGGAACTCAAACATTCTCATGTTTATTTAATCGAATTGATAGAAACCATAGATTTATTTATGTTGGTGAGTCTCATCCATCCATCCAACAAGATTTTTTAGCTTTTTATTCAAAGAAGATGGATTAAATTGACCAAAAGTGACAGTAAAGACTTTAACGTTGTTACAAAGTAATAATAAAAAAGTCTATCTAAATTTTTTTGCATGTAAAGTTGGAACTGTAAAGTTTATTTAGGTCATTTGAATAATTTCGTATTTCATCAAACCCAAGCTGCTCCATTTACTCCATATGCGGATGCAGAGGTGTTTACTCTGCACATTACAGTAAATGAACTTATGATTTCTCTAACTTGATGTGTATCATGCTGTTTTTTTCTTCACCATCCTTTAAGTTCCTCCCTTCTAATCAAGCTTAATGACACTCCACTTCCTGCCGTTACTACACGCTAAATTGCAGTAACTTCTTTGTGGGTAAAATAAATATGTTTCTCTGTAATGGTGTTAACGACCAAGGACAGAAAAATGCAGAGTGATGTGTGATTTACTAGAGGCCATTTTGGCTCCGGCTAAACGGTTTGTGCCAAGAGCCAGGATGGCTGCCAGTTTCTCAAACAATTGCAGACACCTGTGATGAATGGCTCAATGGTTTCAGCTCCAGTGACCCAGCTGCATTTGCATGGGGTTGTGTATGGAGACAAAAAGGCCTGTGAGCACGAGACTCGGGGTTTAGAAAACTCCATGCTGCTTCAGGCCTATGTAGAAGGATTTGACATGAAACAGCAATAGTGGAAGTGGTTTGTTTTTAATTGTTTTGTTCTCTGTGTTGTATGTTTTTAAAAAGTTATGTCTGAGTGTATTATGATAGTTTTGCACACTTTCATTCATCAATATTTCTTCATTTAAATTTTGATTCATCTATTGAATAAATTTGAATTTTTTGAAATATTGATGTTAGAATCTACTAATTTCAAAGATTAAGGCCTTTTCACACCAAGAATAATAACTATAAAGATAAAAAATAATGATAACTGTATAACTGTCCACACCAGAGGAAGAGTGTTCACCAGTTTTGTTCTCTGCCACTTTAAATGCTCGATCTCTTCAAAAGTCCCCTGACATGGGGTTATTTTATTGTTTTATAATGTTTCCTGGGTTGCCCTTATAATGTTAGTAAGTTGTTTAGATTAAAAAATAGTCATAATTTAGAAATAAAAGGCATTTTTCCTAGCCTGATGTGCTCCTCCTGCGAGCAACATGTTCCCCTTGTTCTGTTGTATAAAGTGTTTGTAAAGGGTGATTTATACTTCTGCATCAAATCAACGGTTTCACACCGTCATTATATATATATAAATAGTTTGTTAAACTCTGTTACTTGAACATTTTTCACTGTGCTCCAAAATTTCTTTGTGTGGTCCTACATTTTTTTCATTTAGGAGCATATGTGCTCCTTGGGAAAAACCTTAGCGTAGAACCCTGACAAACTAACACATGAACCATGAGATTGCATAAAGACTTCTTTAGAGCACTATGATGTTTGCTTGACTCACCTCTGAGCAACATTTGTTTTGCTTTTGCAGAGAGACATGCTGGACGTTAATCAGATTATGAAGGACTTGGCCAGCATGGTGCATGAACAAGGAGACACCATAGGTGAGATTGTGTGTGTTTGTGTGCGTGCGTGTGTGTTTGTGACTCTTCGTTTCCAGTTAAAAGTCTATTGACCCATCCTTGTTTGTCTGGCCTTTTATTGATAATCCCCCCACCCTCCATATCCATCCCATAATCCCCTGCTGTGCTGATCTGAAGTTTCAGGGGAGAAAACAAGACATCACCTTCACTAGCTCAATACATGACAGCCTGAGAGTTAGTCTCTCTACAACGCAAGGCCTCTAGAGGAGACTAAGATCAGAGAAGATCCTCAAAAATTCAGTTTATAGATAACCGGCAGAGAAAGACAGGGAAAGCATGATTCAGGAACTGACGGTGTTTTCACATAGTTCATTTTGAAAGAACCAAACTCAGTTCACTTAAAAGTGAACTAGAAAGGGAACCATCTGAAAGTGAACTCAGTCCTTTTGGTGAGTGGACTCAAAAGAGAACCTGGTTAGCAAATCTCATAATGCATTTCCATTGCCTTACCTCACATTATGATGTTATGCTTAAATTCACTTGTAGCATTTAAAACAATAGATGTGTTCCACTTATTCCTGCTCTCCCCTATTTATTGTTAATCACAGATTGCTGTGCGTGCACACATTGGTATTTCATTCACTTCAGTTTATGAAAGGCTTGTGTTTGAGAACATCAAATGTAAAATATTTTATAGAGTTGATTATGAAATGGTTACATAAGATCAGAGACCCTTAGCCATGGCCTCTCTGTTGGAAAATGCCCATTCCTGTTCTAATTGGAGCCCATCCAGTCCGGTGTCCTTTCCTCCGGCTGTTTTAATTAATCCTGTGTGTACTGTACATTCAACAGGCCAGATGAGGAAAGACACTATATGGTTCCTTCAGGAGAGGATAAGGATGTGCTTTGCATAGTCTTCATTCTTATTTAACACTCTCATGTTCACAGTGGCTCATGCGAAAAGGCGAGAAAATGGTGGAGTAACACAATTAGGCGTTCACAAGAGAAAAGGGATGTTGACACTTTCCTCATCCCCAATTTCTTTCTCGCACGGACACTTAACATTTACACAGGGAAATGATGTCAGACATGCTGAAGTTTATCACAAGTTATGACTAGCGAAATAGCTAGATTGTAGTGGGATGCGCGGTATACAATAAACCAGCCCCATTAATGTCGTTCTGCCCTTTAGAAGGACACTTGAGGATATAGGTGGACTACATTTTGATTTCCTCTGTGCTACTTTGGGACTTCTCATTACGCTACATGCATTATTATTTACTTTATTTTGACATTTTCTGTTTTTCTTCTCCTGTAAACTTTGTTTAGAAGATGAGGCATTTGTTCTTTTCCAAAACCATGCCTATCTGGGCAACATTCTTGGGTATCTTAATATTTTATTTTATTATGCCACTGTATCTAATTTTGACCACACTGTTGGGCAACATCACAAATTCTTAGAAGGAAATGTTCTTTATAGAACCTTAAAAGGTTCTAAAGCGCTACGTATTTGGAACCCCTAAAATGCAATCCATGTGAATGATCACAAAATTCAAGATATGTGGGTTAACAAATGTATTTAATCAATATCAGACGAAGAGTGCCATTAAAGTTTTTATCCTCCAAAATCACCATGATTAAAATGTGATATTAAGTTATTGAATTAAGTCATTTAATTAGTGTTTAAATTATTTGAAACATTCACTTACATTCATACTTTAGTTGTAATAGAGCTAATAGAGGAAAATGTATGTTTTAATATTTCTATTTTATATATATATTTTTTTTTTGTAAATGTACATAGCCGTTGCACCCAGACGTGAGGTTTACAGGCCTTCCACAGATCTGTGCATGAAGTAAGGCCAGAACAAAAGCCAGCCTGACACATTTCAGTTATGCCAAGTGTCCATTAGAGTTATAAGAGCCTGAAATAGAAATGGCTGAATTGCTTTTTACCATTGTACCCAGGGTATTTATTAGATGGTCGTGGTTGAAGGAGAAGGTGGAGATGGACAGATGAATCAAGTAAACAGGTGCAGAAAGTTTGGATTGGTGCTTTTAGCACAGCTTTATGGAAAGGTGAAAGGTGGGCTTCTATGACAAAGCTTGACATCGTGGCATACCTGACTGAAAAAAGTCATGCTGCGCTAGTTGCTGTGCTGAACTGTTAGTTGTCCAGCAAATGCACACTCACAAACAGGACTATGCTATTTACTATTTTAAATGAGTATATTTTATAATATGTTAATAGGCTCCTTTTTAAATATAGTTATTTAAAATGAACTAATATTCAACACAGTTCTTGAACAGTTTGTCAAAACTTAATTTCATTGCATGCAATCATGTTTAATTTGTGAAGTTAATTTAATTAACATTGGGATTACATGTATAATGTTTTTTTTTCTAAAATGTAATACTCGACTAAATAAAAAATGTATAATTTATTTATGCCTTGCTGTATACCAATGAACTCAGTTGCCAGTGTTATATGAATATGTAATTTAAGTGTATTAAAAGCGAGCAAAATGACTTGCCTTAAAAGGACTTTTATTGTATATGCTGTATAACACAGCTCACACAAGTCACTTTCAAACCAAGCAGCTTTCTGCTGGTCAACTTCAGTTGAATTCATCTTAAACATGAATGAAATCTGCATGGGGAACTTTTTCCTCCTCATGTGAAACTTCATAACGCAGATTCCTATTAAAATGACCTGATTTTGCCTATAAATTTTGCAGAAATGTGGCCTGACATGTACTGATAATATGCATATATGCACAGACATTTACTAAATCCTGTTGCTGTTTCATCTAGTCAGTTACTATTTTGTATCACTCTTTTGTTTGTTTAATTCGTACTGTATCATATGCATATGTTACTTCCATGTTTACATTTCCTCAAGTGTGCTTGTGTTGCCACATCTGTCCTACTGCGCTGATCCTGCTCTGTTTATTTACTGCTTAAGCATTGCTTATTGTCAGTGTACATAGTGCGCCTATTAATTCCGTAAAGAGGTGATTTGATTCTGCAGCTATACGAATGCTAAATTGTTCAAAAATAATTGGATGTTTGTTTTACGGCTCAGCTAATTGGTTGATTCTTTAATTATCTCTAGCCTAATGTCTTCAGGAGTATTCAATGTGCGCACGTGTGTGTTGAGTAGTGACCAACTGAGGAGTCTCTAGATAAGAGCTCGTCAAGCCCGTTCATTTAGAGTCATTGTAAAATGTGTCCCTGTAATTCTTAAATGAATTGAGGATGATGGAAATTAAAAAGCAACCATTATTGTGTTGTTTTCGGAGCCTGTTTGCCCATGTTTGGCAGTCGATAAGGTTGTATTACACAGAGTAGGACTCTGCATATAAAAGAAGGATTTAACAGCCTCTCCTGTGAATTTGCTAGTTTAAAGCACAAACAGTACAGGCCTTTTTGGATCAGTGCTACCCACTTCATCTCTACGGTCGTTATACACAGCTATTCACTGTATTTCTGTTCCAAAATCTAGCTTACTTATATACAAGCAAAACATTAGCTTGGCAACATTTCAGGCACTGAAAATAGCAAGTCATTTTTATTTACTACTGAGAAAAAATTCTGTTGATACAAAATCTAGTCCAATATGTATTGATTGATTGTATTGTATTTTTGTAGGGTATCAAGCCATGTATTAGTTTTATGGTAGCGTCGGTGAAATATAAAATCCCATTCATTACTATTCATCACTATGATGATGTAGAATCCAAAAGAATGTGTGATTTCAACTTGTTTTGACCATTCCTTGATTCTGATTCAAATGATGTCATTTTCACTGCTTCATATGATGTTATTCATTCCCTCATAACATAATTTACCTAGTTTGTGCCATACATTGGTCTGATTTTTTTTGTTGTTGCTTGAAATCATTTGTGTTTTTCCTTTCATGGCTTAACACTCTTTATTGTGGGACAGCATGAATGGAAAGAATACTTTACTTCTGCAACCAAGGCTGTTGAAAAAAATAAAAATAAATGGGGCGGTCACTGTATTGAAATCAACTTGAGCACAAGTCGAGTCTCTTCTGCGCTCCGTGTATGGATGCATTTGTGCCACGTACACAAGTGACAGATTACGGAGTTGCTATTTGAAAAGCTTTGTAAATCATTTCACTTGCAAAGTTCCATTTCAGGACGCTGCTATAGAAAATAAATGCTTGTGTAGACTGTAAACAACTATACGTTTTGGAACTGCATTGCTTAGTAACTTTGATAAAATTCCATTTAGAATGTCTTCTTGACATGAATGACACTAATAAGAGGTTGGTTGCCCTGCAGGGTGTCTTTAGCAGACATGGCTGATGATTCATCAAGCACAGAGCCCTCTTTTCAGTTTCACTATTGAAATATTGATTGATAACTCTCAGTATGATGTGTCATCTCCCTTCAGTGTTTCTAAATGAGCCATTTCTCATTTCCACCAAGATTCTGTGTGCCTATATTGGTTGTAGATGACAGGCCAGTAATCTTAGATGGAGACAGAAGAAATGTTCACGCTGGGAGGGTTACATTGGTCACTGGAGAAGGTGCTGAGCACAGCCCACACACACTTACAGATGGTGCTTTGTGTAAACTTTAGTTTGTTTGCTGTACTCTAAACCTTATTCTTGCTATTTTTCACATTTGTGACTCAATGAATCTTGTTGTTCAGGAGAGCGGGCTTGTGATGAGAACATAAACTTTAAAAAACAAGAACTAGATGGAAACTACACTGCCCGGCAAAAAAAAAACCAAAAAAACACGCAAATGGTTTAGAGTAAAAAAATCGATGCAGCTCTTGATGGAAATAACATCATTTCCATCAAAAGGTGCATACATTTTTGGTCAAGGTCTTGTATTGACAATGCAAGAGTCAAACACTCTGTAAAGTCTACTCCAGGACATCCTACTTTCAATGATTTTAAGGCTCTGGACTTAGAGACGCCAATTCATGTGAGAAAATGATTCTTCTCCCTGCTCCCTCCCAACCATTCTTTCACAATTTGATCTTGATGAATCTTGGCTTTGATATCCTGGAATATGGCCATTATGTGTCTTCCTATATGGTTCTTACACTCTAAAAAATGCTGGGTTGTTTCAACCCAATTTTGGGTAAAATATGGACATACCCAGCCATTGGGTTATTTTTTAAATTACATTTTTAACCCAACATTTGGGTTTGTCCATATTTTACCCAAAATTGGGTTAAAATAACCCAGCATTTTTAAATGAAAAGCTACACTCTCCATCAATTAGGGTACACTCTCCATCAGAACTGTTGCCAAACAAATTAAATGCATACATGCAAATTACATGCCTACAATAATGATCCAATCTCTTAAGTATTTGCTTATTCAAATCCAAACATACTTTTTTTTTTTTTTTTTTTTTTTCGCTGGGCAGTGTTGTGGTACAACAGCTTCTACAGGTTTAATTACACCATGGAGTGACTGCTCTCCACCCAGCTCATTTAAAACAGGCAATTTGCCTCTTACTACAGAAGAAAAAGAAAGAAATGTGGTATTGAAATGAATGTCAGGAAGGTGGGATGAAAGATTGAAAGTTAATAGCATGTTGGAGCTCTTGTTAATCCATTAAAATAACGTAAAGACTAATAAAAAATAGCGGAAAAGCGAAGACAAATACATCACTTCCTCGCACAGGTTTCCAGCTTCTTTCCATGCAAACCCCCTTCACCTCCCTTTCCACATCTCACGGCGACGGCGCAGACCAGCACCAAATCAAATCAGAGAAAGATAAACAAAACTTCATTAGTTCCTCCAGCTAGGCGGAGGTGAGGTCTACAGTGTTCCCCTCAGCTGAGCCTGCCCTGCTTTAACCCCGCTGTAACTCCCCCCCGCTTCTGCTTTCGTTCTGCTCTCCTGTGTGGTGAACCGCACATTTGCTTTTAATTGGGAAGGGAATTGACTTTGCATTTGAATCAATGTTCACACTTGCTCGTATACGTACATGCGCATTGAAACAAGACGACTCATTTGGATTATTCAAAGTTAATAATTGGCTGACTTTCCTATGAATCAAGGAAGCAAGGACATAACTGAGTCTTTGTGTGTTTTCAGCTGATTATCATACAGTGTGTGTGTGTGTTTCTAAGCATAATTATCTGCGGAAAATGTCTTTTTGTGATGCGTTTCTTATAGAATATTAGCTTATCTTGCTTTGGTACTAAAAGAGATGCTACAACTATTTGTGTATGCTTCAAATGGTCACACTACTGATAATCATTAAAGTACTTTCACAGACTTTTAGAATAACACTCTCATTTCACAGACCAGTAAGGCAGTAAATGCTTCCCAAAACAATGTAGAATTGAATCTTAATAGTTCGTATGGCACAATTGCATCCTGCAAGGCTAAAGTGATAAAGAGCACCTTATAATTCACCTAAATGACACCAAAACTAAACATTTGCTGTTTTTAGTTGTAACTGAATGTGATGCCCTTTTTATTATTATTCTCAATATGAATGAAGGTTATGCAGTGAAAAATGACATTTTTGGACGGTTTCCTCTAAATGCAAAGTTATTGTATGGCTTCAGAACTACTATTTTGGTTGTTTTTAAATAATGTAAAATATAAAAAAAAAATATATATAAAAAAAATAATCATTTTATATATTAGTATTTAATTTTATAATTGAATTGTATAAATGTATGTTGCTTGTTTGGCTGTAAATGTTGTTGTATGCAGGGCCGGCACTAGCCATTTGGGTGCCCTAAGCACAAATGCTTGGTGGTGCCCCCATACCCCCCACCCCACCCCCCAACCACCCATACCCATGTATTTTAGCATTGACCCTGCATTCAGAAATACAAGACAAAATATTCATGGATTCTACTGAATCATTAACCATCATACAAAAATATTGCACACATTAGTCTTTTATATAATATAGGCCTATGTGTCACTGGAACATTTAAAACTCAAAACTCTATTCTACCTTTAAAAGAGGTCTGATGAGGCACAATATAATAATTCTGTACATAATTTGTAGGGCTGGGAAAAGATTAATCGTGATTAATCGCATCCAAAATGTTTGTGTCTACATTAATGATATAGGCCTATGTGTGTGTACTGTGTATACTTATTTTGTATATATATATATATATATATATAAATGCACATTTGCATGTATGTATTTAAGAAATATTTGTTATTTATATATAAAATATTTTAATTTATATATAATATAAATTATCTATAAATATATACAGTATATACATGCAAATATTTCTTAAATATATATGTGCATATGTGTGTATATTACAAAATAATTATACACAGTACACTCACAGATCATGTAGAAACTTTTATTTTGGGTGTGATTAAGCTTTTCCCAGCCCTAATAATCTAATCTAATAATAATTCTAATTGCAGTTTCACCAACAGATGTCGCCCTTGGGCCTTTGACCGCATTATCCGCATAGAACAACAACGAAAAAACGTATCTAAGCGGTCTTCCTTTTCTTCTCAAACAAACTAACTGCATCTTAAACAGCCCAAGTTGAAAAATTCCCCCGGACCCCCGTTAAAATAAAAGATTCTACATGCTGAGCAAAGCCCTGGATCATTTGCACAACTACTAGCGACGCCCCCCTGGACATGCATACACGAAGCAAGGGCGCCTACAAAACTAACACTTTTATTTAAAACATTGTCTTAACTGCAAGCGAGTATTATCCCGCTGTCTCTTCTTTTCCCCTTTTCCCCCCGACTCTTGGTGCCTTTTCGAGGCCATGTCTGATGTCGATCAGGTGTCTGCCAAATTTGACACTGATTGAGGAACAGACCACTGCAAGGTGGGGAAGGGGGGGCACCAGAGGGAGACTGGCACAGGAGATTCACCTTTTTCTCCAATTTGGTCTAGCCTAGGCATATTGCTTTTGTATTGCTTTTGTATATTAACATGCTTTAGACATATTTTATTTGTTATTTATACTAGTAGCCTATTGTGATGATTTTTCACGACCCAGATTTTTTGGTGCCCCCCCAAGCACTTGGTGCCCTACGCGCAGTGCGTGATGTGCGTGTGCGGAGCGCCGGCCCTGGTTGTATGGCATCTCTAGTTTTGTGTTCAACAGAAAATCAAATAATAGCATGCTGGTTTGGAACAATTTCAGAGTGAGTAAATAATGACACAAGTTTTTTTTTTTTTTTTTTTTTTGGCTGAACTCTTCGTTTCAACATGGCCTTTTGTGATGATGGTGTATTGAGACCACAAAATGTAATGCAGCTTTAGTTTTTGGCAGCGTTAACATTGGGCACTTTGCTCTCTAATCCATTTCTCCCTGGGAAAGAGAACATGAATGAGAGGGTTTGTTAATAAAGGTGTCTGGTACACCCCGTGCTTGTACATTCTTTTGTGTGTGTGTGTATGTGTATGAGTGGGTCACACATTCTCTTATGAATTTTAAGGTTTTGCGCACATAGGCTGAAAATCATTTGGTAAAAGTCTGAATAACCTGATCACATTGTAACATTGTGTGCCTCAAAAAAACATGACGACAACAACAAAAGTAGGCTAATGCTTGTTTTCTCTTCACAGACAGCATTGAAGACTACATTCAGACCACTTCATCACACGTGGACTCAGCCAATCAGGAGCTTGCAAAAGCCAGTCATTATCAGGTATGTTATTGACTTCTTGGAAAGCTACTGCATTATGTCACACAAAAAGCAGTTCGGTAACAGTCTATGAACACAATTATTGTTACAGGTTTGTTTATTAGATTTAGTTGACAGCACACAGTGAGATTTTCAACATGCTGTCATTCATTAGGCGCTCACGTCAGTATTCACCCTTTACCAATTACCTGACTGGTAGACCATAAACCTATTTGAAAATGTGTCATTGATTGTTCACTTGCTCAGTTTAAGTATTTAGTATTTTTTTGTTGAAACAAAATGGCTGTGTATTACACCTTTGACAATACTGGTGCCATGCATAATGGATGTTTTTATTCAAATTGACTTAATTTGCATTCAAAGTATTTATTTTATCAGCCATCAGTTTATGCATTCCCTTGAAACCAAATCAATTTTTTTGGCTTTATAATCTTGAACAGGGTTGGAAACACTGTTAGGTGACATTATACATTAATTATTAATTATTAAACATGTACAAAGCACGTTGCTTTTTTGTGTTGCCACTTTTTGTTGCTCATTGAACAATTTTAAACAGTTGTTCATCTTGATTGGAGATACAAAAGGGATTTTTATACTAAATAAATTATCTATTTCAACAATCTACTCGATCACAACAACAGGTTACATATGGCTATCTTTAATAATATACTGACAAAATTGTCATTGGCATAATGAAAAATCCCCACTTTCTCAAATATTTTTTTTAAATCCAGATACAGTAAAAAATAGCAGTATTAATATAATGAAAAAAATAGTAATACTGTGAAATATTATTACATTTTAAAATGGTTTTGCTTTTTCTGTATTTTAAATTGTAACTTATTCCTGTGATGGCATAGCATCATTACTCCAGTCTTCACATCTCACATGATCCTTGATATCATTTTAATATGCTGATTTTACTCAAGTAACATTTCTTATTATTATCAATGTTGAAAACAATTGTGCTGCTTAATATTTTTTATTATACCGTGCTACACTTTTTTTTTTTAATTAATGAATGTATGCTTCCAAACTTTTGAATGAGAAGTGTTCATTTTCTTTTGGATATTTTGGTAACACTTTATTTTGATGGTCCCCTTTGAACGTTCTGTTGACTATGAGTAACTTTGCGACTAACTCTCATTAGAGTAGACTAGTCTGCTTAATATCTACAAATTCTTGATTGTAATGGTCCTCCAACATACATTCTACAGACTATAAGTAACTTTTCAACTACATGTCAACTTAATCTAACCCTACCAGTCTACTAATACTCTAATGAGAGTTTAGACAATGCAATGCAATGTTACTTATAGACAACCAAATGTGTTAAAGGCACCATCAAAATAAAGTGAAACCAATATTTTTTCTCCACCTCATTGACTCCCCCAGTCGGCCTTATAGAAATCATTTCAGCTCATCCCCATTTACTTCTTATCTCTGTTGTCCAGTCATAGATGTGTGACCCTTTCCAACTATGCAACTTTTTCTACTGTACTTTGACAACCCCAAACTTGTTTTCTTATATTTCTGTCTGATTAAAGCAGTTTTTAAACTTTTCGCATCATTCTTCTCTGGGGTTAACAATAAAAACACTGGCTAATAATGGGTGGTCATGCAAGTGTGCTCTCACACATTCATGCGTTTATGTTTCTTCACCGGTTCCCATCTATGTGAGTTTGTGTGTCAAATCAAATGAAGGTCCCAAAGGGGTGCTTTAGCGTTCCTCTCTTGGCCGTAGTTTTCTCTCCTCTTCCTTCCTCCACTTACAAGAGCGCAAGGGAGTAACTGAGTGAGTAGCAACAGCTTTTGGATTAATTGTCATTTCATTATCTCAAGGAGAGCTCAGCCATGACCAAACTCACGCAGAGCAATTTAGCACTTCGTCGGTCCCGCTGCCGCCCACCCAGAAGGGAGGAGGGAAGCGCTCCTGGCTTAGGGCGCTACCCCATTTCCTTTCGAACATCTCCCATAAACCCACAGTGTTGAACATTACACACGCAAGTCAATTAAAAATAGCAAGTCATTTTCTTTCTGTGGCCCAAAATGTCAGTTAACCGAACGCAGGAAATAAATTGAATCTATAATCCATCAAGCCAAAAGCAGTTCCTCTCCGCTCATGGAAGGTCTGTAAATGACAAGAATGATGTTGTATCAGCCCCATCAGAGTTCAATGGACCACGATGGAACATGATTGTTCATTACCATGCTGCTGCTCCAAACTCTAAACTCAAATGAACAGACAGTGAACAGAGTTCACACCATAATACAGACTCTAGACTTCAATTACCATTATTCATTTTCTCCCTCTCTCCATTACAAGGCCGTTTTGTGACGTGGAAAAGTGCTTTAGTTAAGTTAACCTTAACCTTAGTTAAGTTTATTCAATTCAGTTCTAAGGTCAGGAAGTATTTTCTTTTACAATTTTTTTCCCCGATATACAGCTTTATACAATAGTGGCATGACTTTTATAATTAACATACATTTAGACTAACTATTTGTAGTTATTTTCTCCATTTTTGCTCCTCAACGCAAATAGAGAACATAGCCACAGCAGAGGCTTTGTGAATCTCTAAGAAACCCTCTGAATTAATGAATTAATCAGATTTTTTGTAGTAATCATTTGAACAAAAGATTCAATAACTCACTCAGTCAATTGAATTATTATTATACACATTCACTTTTTATACAGTTTATATATAATTCACTATACTCTGTATTTACCCATATAGTTAATTGATTCACTCATTAAACCAATTCAGTAATAAAGAATTGACTGTACATATGAGTCATTAAATGTTTGGTTTTTGGTAAAAGAAAAAAAAAATAGTAAAGTTTTTGAAAGAACACTCTTAATGTCACCAAGGCTACATTTATTTAATATTTTATACATTTACAATGCCGTTTTTCTTTTTTTTTCTTTTTAATGCAGTTTATTCCTTTTATGGCAAAGCTGAATTTTCATTCTTCTTTGTCACATGATACTTCAGAATCATTATAATATGCTGATTTGGTGCTCAAGAAACATTTCTTACTATTATTATTGTTGAAAACAGTTGTACTGCTTTATATTTTGTGAAACACACGATATATTCAACAATTCTTTGATGAAGAATAAAAAGTTCAAAATATTTTTTTTTGTAACAATGTTAAAGTCTTTAATTTTTACTTTTGATCAATGTATTGCACTGTTTAACTGTTTAAAAGTTTTCTTAATTCTATTAGATGAAAATGTTGATGCATTCATTAAAAAGAAGTGGAGAGTCACTGCCCTTGCTGAGATGAGACACAAAAATGGACATCTAGTAAAAAAACAATAACAACCACTTTTGGGCAACACATTGACATCACATTTTTTTCACAGATTATTGGTTACACATACACTATTAGAAGAAATGGTTCTATTTAGAACCAGAAATGGTTCCATCCCCCGCTTCATATATCGTGAGCTTAGAATTATAAGGTTCTATCTCCGTTTAGGGTAGTTCTGAGATATTGAGCATCAAAGTTTTTACATCCCAGCTGCAAGTATAATCTTCTATTATATCTTTATCTATTAATCTTTTTTTTTTTCTTTTTTTTTTTTTTTTTTTACAAAAAAAACACCACACAGGCATTTATAAACACCTAATGGATTAGATTATGTCAAAAACTCAATTTCGACCAAAAGTGGAGATAGAACCTTATAATTCTAAGCTCACGATATGGAACTCCAAAATGGTTCTATATAGAACCATTTTTTTTTTTTGGTTTAATGTTCTATTAGCCAAGTATGGAACCCTAGGGTTCTATATAGAACCCAGAGGAACCCTTTTTTTAAGAGTGTATAGAACCTTTTATAGATATCTATATAGAACCTTTTCTTTCTAAGAGTGTAGCTCGTATCTGGTGTACTAGAACATTTATATGTGTGTGTGGGCCGCGTTAGGCTGTATTTATGTCAGTTGGATGATCTCGTGGCCTGCAGAGTGTGACAGTGAGCGTGGTGTTGGATTATTATTTGCTATCTGGTTGTACATAAGCCGCATGCTGTCCCGATTGCACTGAATCCATGCAGACCAGACGGCTTATTTGTGTGCCCAGAGCAGATTCACAGCTTCAACATACCCTGCGTAACCCTTCCTCCCACACACACGAAACATAAGGGAGCCAAAGCGTGATCTAAGGGGGCAGAATGAAATTCAATTTGTTAGTATCACTATTACTGTTGTGAATACTTTGGGTTAGGGACTTGATGATACCTACCTATAATCATACAGTTTGTGGAGGAGAGGTGCGCTGTTACTTTTATGAGCAATCAGACTTTTGATTTTCCCCTGGTAGATGATAAAATTGGCAAACAATAAAATGTAATCCGAGTTATATCTGCGGACCATTATATGTCGCCTTTGGCTAGTTGGGGTTTAAAAGGCAGCTGTAGGCTTGGTTTAACAGACAAGGCTTAGATTAGGCCTGAGTTCAATTAGGACATTTTATATATTCCCGTTCTCTTCCCAAGGCGTCATATACTGACGCTTTTGACAATATACATCCAACGCACATGGCACCCTTCAGCGTCAACATGAGACGCAGATATATATGGGCCAGAAGGCGCCTCCTAGTGGTCTAACCCTAACCCTACCCCAGACCTAAACCTACCCACAACCGAAGCGTGCTATATTGACGCTAAATGGTGCCATGTGCATCGGATTTAGACGCATTGTTAAAAGCACCACTATATGACGCCCTAGTATGAGTATGTGTTGGACATTTAGGTAGCTTTTATAAATGTGCCTGTTAAGGACACATCTGTCGTCACAACTTTCTGCATCATAACCGTCCCCAGAGGGGATCCCCGTGGTGACGCAGAAGTATAAATCAGCCTTAGTAACCATGTAGCAACACTCTAGCAACCACCCTAGTAACTTATTAAAAAATTATTCTAACAACTTAGCATCGGTGAACTGTAGCAATGCCTCGGCAACATGTTTGCATGAAAAAGCATCACCCACATCTTCTTCGGAAGATGAATTAATTTTGTTACACCCAATATTTGCTGATGCATGTAGTCAAAATTTGGTGTATGAATAAAAATAGGCTGATATTATAACGAGAAAACATCTTTACTCGTTCTAAACAAGTGAATTGCTCTTTAAGTTGAAAGTTTGTCAGGTTTGTGAATGCAGAAAGCAGCTGATCAGTGCTATGTCATGCTGTGATCGGGCACCGCAATCATGCTGTGTAATTTAGGGAACGGTGATGAATGGAGTTCAGATGGTTGTGATGACTGCCACATAGGCCTGTGTGTAATATTGGAGCTGAAGTGTAATGAATATGTATGTGAATGAGGGGACGTTGTAGAGAGTTTAGCAGAGGAACATTATTCTCCATGAGTTGGAATTTGGCAATGTTGGGATGCAATAGCCTAGCTTACTTCTAAACCTACACTACAGCGATTGAAACAGATGATAAGACTGTAGTATTTATAGGGATGTACTGATGCAGCCATTAACTGATACTGAAAGCCCATAATAATATATTATATTATTATATTCCCTTTAAGAATGTAAATAGATTTGTTTATATAGTAATAATGATTCCTAATGACTTAATCAAAGTTATTATAAAATGCTACCTTTTTCAAAATAATCAACACCAAACTTTCCAATAACTGCCCCTATTAACAATTCATTTGAAGCAGCTTCTGCATTTTCTACAATTACGAAAACTGTAATTCGAACATTTGGCAATTTACTAGAGATGTCCCCATAAAAATAATTTGCTCGTCTTCTCAGACTTATGTAGGTGTCAGGATCAAGGTACAACATTAAAACCCTCCTTGTTGATCTGTAACGCTTTCTTCTTCCACTGAGCATTCATGCTTGTGTACAGCAGCCTAAGACAAAGAACATGCTAAGAACGACGCTAAGTGGGGATGTCAAGTTCCTGTTTATTTGCTGTGTCATTTAAACATTATAATCAGGAAGACTTGGATTCTGAATTTTTATGTAAATTACACGTAAGCCGATTACAAGCCAGGCAGTGGCAGTGCAGACATTATTTATTTTATGGACCTTCAATTTTCTGAGCAGATGAGATAAAGGCAGAATAATATTATGACGGTAATCATCATGCTGCGTTATTATGATATTACAAAGATGTTTCTCATGTCACACAAGGCAAATTACTCTCTACCCCGTTTTTCTCTCTCTTAAAACCAATGCCGGTCACATGATGAGTTGGTCCAGCAGAAACAGTATGTTGCACTTCCAAGTGGAAAATTGGTTTTCACATGTTCTAATGTAAAACCATACTAATTTAGGGGAAAAATGCCCAAGAATTAAATGACCCTCCGCCTTCATCCTCAGGTGGAAATTAGTTATACTAGTGGCCTAAATAGTAAAGTAGTTCTCATGAAACCCATTACAATTAAAATTATATTACACAGTAAAAAAATAACTCTTATCCTTCCCAGGAATACAACTATATTTTTTATATTTATATATTCACAGTTATATGAGGGAGGCTCAAAAACATTAAAATGTTAAATTAATTTTCAATATTTAAGAGATTGTTTCAGTGAAGCATATTAATGTTTTTGAGCCCCCCTTTATGCATTTTTGAAGAAATTAATACTTGTATTTAGCAAGGACACAGTGAATTGATCATAAGTGAGAGTAAAGACTTTTACTGTACATCGTAAATATATATATATATATATATATATATATATATATATATATAATATTTAATGTAATGTAATATTAAATATTATGTTAAATATACTATTAAATATATATATATATAAATATATATATATCAAATAAATGCTGTTCTTTTGATCTTTCTATTCATCAGAGTACTGAAAAGATAAGTATCATGGTTTCCTCAAAAATATTTAGCAGCACAACTGCTTTCAACATTGATAATAATAATAATAATAATAATAATAATATTAAGATATTAGAAAACATTAGGAAACAAGATATTAGATATTAGGAAACAAGATATTATCAATAATGTTTCCTGAGAATCAGCATATTAGAATGATTTCTGATCGTGTGACACTGAAGAGTAGAGAAAAGTAATAATGTTTCACGATATTGTTGTTTAGGCTACTGTGTGTTTATCAAATAAATGCAGCATTGATGAGACTTTTTTTTTTTTCAAAAACAGACCAGTGCATTTTTACACTTTTTAAGTGAAATTGTTTAAGAACTACATCAAAGCTTTTAATGAAATTACCACACATATTTACAGTAGTTTAATCATTTATAGCAAAACCCTAAAAAAAAACTTTTTCTATATCAAGGTGCTTTAGTTTTAGTGCTTCTGACTAAATTGGGTACATGTAGAGGGAGAAAATTCATTTCCCTTTTCCTTTTCTTTCCTCTTGTTGGCACTTCACTCCATCAGCTTCCCTTTCATCCTTGAGTCATTTTTCCTTTCTCGTTCTCACTCAGTGAACGTCTGCACCCTCCATATCCACCTCGCCTCCCCTCCGCGGCATCAGGAAAAAATCCAAGATCCGAAAAGGAGCAACAGTTGTATTGTCACCTAAAGCTTTATTTGTTCCCTTTTTACCTGATTTATTTTCCTTTTTTCTCTGAATGACAGAGCAGGCCTAGGATAACACAGAGTGAAAATCAGCGCCGAGAGACTGTATACTGAGTGATAGAGCGAATGAGGGGGAGGGAGAGAGAGAGCGAGAGAGAGCGAGAGAGAGAGAGAGAGAAAGAGAGAAAGTTTATAAGGCGCGGTTTTGGAGAAATGTAAGAAAGAAGCGAGGGAATCTATGGTGACCAGCTGCAAGAGAGGAGATAGCAGAGAGAGGCTTTTAATTCCCAATCCCTACAGAGCCTTTGAAAATTACCAATCTTCTTATCACAGACGCAGGGCTGCTTATGCAAATTGTTGTGGAGTGGAACGTTTAAACGGAAAATTACTCGACAGCAGTTTTTTTTTTTCGTTCCTCCCTCCTCCCCCCTCCCCCCCCACATGCACACTTCCACATAGAAAGCCTGTTTCCAGTCTCAGATAAGAAGATGAATTGCTCTTCGCACTTTGAAGCACGTCAGGATTTAAAGACTCTAGCCTAGCTGTAGCCTACAACTGGTGCTCATTCTGGCTTTGTCGATTTAAAAAAAAAAAAAAAACGGAAGGTATTTCAAAACAACACAGAATCTACACTCGGTCCGCGTAATCGATTTTTTTTTTTCTTTTTATTGAAACGCACTCAGCAAGCAAATTCTATTCACTGTTGTTTGTTTTCCCCTCACTTGTTGGTTGCATTGGTTCTGAACTGGATCTCAGACATGACAAAGCAATAGATACGAAGGGAGGGGGTTCCAGTCTTAAACGTTGAAAGTCCAAATGACACTTTCGGCAGTTTTCCAAAATTATTTTGAAAATAGAGCAGGGCTTCCTCCCGCCGCGGCGTCTTATCAGAGCTGAAGAGCATCAGAGAGCCAGATGGGTTTTGCCAACGCTGTTCAGTCAGAACTCGAGCGTGGTGGAGAATGCAGCTCTCTCATGCTTGTCCAACCGCTCTTGACTTTAGGCCACAATTCAATTCTGTCTTTGAGAAATCATTTTCAAAGCATGTCTCTGTATTGAGGAGAGCGCCTATAGAGGTCAATTGATGGCAGCGCCTTCATTTTGTATTGGGGTATTGCGTCAGTGGCGAGAAAATGTTTGGAAATGATGGTGTAATTTTGTTCTTTTATTCCATGCAGGTCCTTTTGTACCTGGCCCGTTGTACTGGATAATGACTGTTGATTTATTGATTTTAACGGTGGTGTGCGACTGAGAAAGACTTTATTTTATGGATTTTTTTTTTGTGTGAGTGCAAATCTACGTGATATTACTGAATCTTTCTTTCTGTTGTTATTAGTCTAGCTGGATGGTATCTGAATGCATTTTCAGTTACTGTGTCCATTTATGTTGTATTTAACTAGTATTTTCTATATCTTGAGAGTACACTGAAAAAAAAGTTTCACTTGTTAATTACAAACAGCATGAAATTATAATGTAGACAAGATTTAGAAACTTGTTTTACAGTCTAGTTTGTTTTTGTTTATGCCATCTTTGCATAATTTACGCACCCCCATGTTGTTTTAAACTTGTGTGCCTTTCTTTCTTCTGTGGAGCACAATAGCAGAACACTGACACAGCATTATGTTGTACTGAAAGTGAATGGTGACCAGGGGCTTTCAGGCTCCAAAAAATAATAAAACAAACACACAAATGCTATGTGTGTTTGTGTGCAGCTAAATGTCTCCACTGGAGTTCACAACTCAATAAATGTGAATATTTGCAGATTCAAGTGTAGAAATAAGAATTGAGAGCTAAAGCAACAGGAAATATTTGTAAGCAATGCCTGCAAATCTTCAGAAGACCTGGAATATAATGCATGTTGTTGAATGAAATACTTTTATAGTGCTATAGACCTTATGTAGCCCCACCCCTTTTTGGTCATTGGTCACCATTCACGTTGTATGGAAAACAACTATTTCTGTGTTAAACTGGGAAAGTTAAAAATGACAAAAATTTGTTACAAATTTCATTTTTGGGTAAACTATGATTGATTGAACATAACATCTCAAACTTTTTTCTTCTTTTATTCTGTCTTCCACAGAGGCAGCTAAGGAGGAGGAAGTGTTATCTGCTAATCGCTGGAGTCTTGCTTCTTACTTTGCTTATCATCATTATTGCAGTTTCAGCCAGAAAATGAGAGCAAGACCACTGGTAAGCAATGTCTGTTGTTCCCAGTCTGTAACACCATTAGAAAAAGAAAGTGAGAGAGGATACAATAGGGACAGCACAAGGGGTGTAACGATACACGTATTCGTGTTGAACCGTTCGTTACAAGGCTTTCTGTTCGGTTTTCGGTACGCGTTTTTAAACCGAACAGTTCGTTGGGCCATTTTTCCTGCTGACCAAAATTTCATCATTTCAAATGTATGCGCGTCGCAAGCATACTCATAATGTGAGAGACGCTGGCGTGACCATAACATTGCCCAACATCAAATGGCAAATGTAATGTTAGTGGAACTAAACTGCTACTTGTTATTGTGTGGTTGACGGACCGAGCCAATCTTAATCAAGCAGCACTGTTACTACATAGCGAAATCCAGTAAAGGAAAAAAATGAATTCGCCACTGAAGTAATAACATTACCGCAAGATCTAGTGAGAAACTAGATTCACATTTCTCTGTTATTAACGTATGACAGCGCTGATGTGGAAACCAGGAAGAAACATTGTGCCATGAATGAACTATCCAGTGTCCACAGATCACCATGGATTTACTGTAGTAACACTAACTGTAACCATGGAAGTTTGGCGGGAATAATAGGCTATAATGCTTTCAAGTAACATAACGTCGGGTTTATTTTGACATTATGAATTCAATTGCTGCTCTCAAATGTTAATCTAAACTAAAATAAATCTGGTTTATAGCTACTACAATATTACATTTCATTTTGTCCAAGGAGCTATTTTTATATGCTTCTAAGAAAAGTAAAGTATAGCTCCATCATTGCTCAAAGTAAAAAAAAAAAAAAAAAATCAACTTTACGATGTTAGGTTTAATAAAAAAATATTATTTAAAAAAATAAATCAAGGAAAATTATCTGTCATTTCTTTTGTTTTGCTGTATCGAAAAATTTACCGAACCGTGACACAAGTGTATCGTATCGAACCGAACCGTGAACCGTTACACCCCTAATATATATATGTCTGTGTGTATAACATATAATACATACAATCAAAGTCTACATATACACGGGCTACATATATACGAAGACTAATGACTGCATGAACGACTAAACAAACAGTGAACCAATCAAAACGTGACACACAAAACATGGAACAAATCAGAAAATGACACGTTCGGCAAAAGAGGCACATGACAGGATCACATGATGGGATAAAGCAATAACGTGACAAACAGGAACATATAGAAATCAAAGACATGAAAACATAAAGTAAACAAAACAGATGTGACTATAGGATAGTATTTATTATATTAGCCTAAAGTAGCAATTTAAGAAAAAATAACTTGCTTCCTCATTTCCTCATTAATTTTGACTGTAGCAAGTCATTAAGAAATCTGTTGTCATCACTGAATATTAGTAAAATATCCAAAGCCTCCAGGTGCCACTTGTTTAAAACTTTTAAAGATGATCATCTCCATGAAAAAAAAAGGGTTTCAAAACAGTCTTGCTTACCTAATTGTTTCTTGACATTTGTGTGACCTGAACCGACGTATCAGGATGCTATTTTTCACCAGGAAAAGCCAATGCGTGAAAGCGCTTCAGACTAATATTTCACTCATGGGCAAGCCTCTCTGAGGGGACTGGGATTTTATCAGTTAGATGGATTACCTCCTCATTCATCTCTGAAAGGCCAACTGACAATTACACTCTTCTGTTATTCATTCATCCTCACAATCTACTTTTATTCGTTCATTGACTCATTCATTAGTTCATTGGTTTTTCTCATTCATCTATCTGTATGAGGAGGAATAGTGTTGGAAACTGGGTGAGGACTGACTCCATTTCCATGATATGTTTATCTGTGTGTTCGATCTCTCACGGCCTCCCTCGGGGAGAAGAGGCTGAGTGACAGCCTGTACTCTCTCGTATCGATCCGCACCCTGTCCACTCTCCCGCTTTTCCTCTGGCAACACGCACACACCTCCTTTTATGTGCCGTGTGTGAAACTCAAAGTAGATAGCATCTTTAATTAAGTAGCTCTTAACTCGCATTTGTGAAATAGAGTGAAACACTGAGCATAAGTTGTTTGAACTTTAGTGCTAAGATCTCATCTTTTACCAAGCGCTTGAGCAAATAAGAAGAGTTGAGAGATTTTGTCACTAAAAACATCACTCAACTCAAGCATGCTTGGCCATATGCACTGTTCACAAATTGAGAACTCGTAAGTGCTAATTGATGTAGAAATTTCAGTATTCCAACACTCCTGTTGTTTTGACCTACAACTCATTTATGCTGTTATTATGTCTTTTATAATTCAAATACATTTTTTTTTAGAAGAAGAAACTCGTAAGTGTTGCATTTGCTGTCATGTTACTGTATGTGGTTGCTATGGTGTTCTGGATATGTTTTTTTAGGTTAGGTTAGGCTAGGTGGTTGACGACTGGCTCAATTCAGGGGTCTCATTAATAAAGCGTGCCTACGCACAAAACGGCTGGAAACGTATGTATGCCAGTTGCCGTGCAAAGGTTGTGGTCTATAAAAACAAACGGTCAAACCTTCAAATGGTCTTCGTTTCCTGTTTACACTTCTGGGCTATACGACCCCAACAATTGATTGAGTAATTGTACAAAAAATATACATTTTTAATCATAAAAATAATACATCAATTTTTTTTTGGGTTTACTACTCATCTATTCATTAATGCTGTGTTTTTTGGAGATATAAAGTACTTTTGTATCCATATACCACACAATTCCTCAACTACACCATTAGCTTGCATATGAAACATTTTTTATGATACATTACATTTATGCTCTAGTACTAGGCCTTCATTTCTGTGTAAAAAAATTCTGATTTATCCCATGTTTTTTTTTTTTTTTTTTGACACATGAAGAAAATATATTTAGTTTTTTTTTTTTTTGTTGTTTTTTTTCACATTTCCCATTCATTTCAATGTGGGGTCATATTGACCCCGAATACCAGAAGTAAGTAAGTAAATTAGTTAGTTAGTTAGTAAGTTCCCTTAACAGAATCAGTGGCCAGTTGCATAAACTGCTTAGACTAGTCTTAAAGTTAGTCATCATCATTATTATTTTTTTTCATTTAAGACTAGTCAATTATAAAAGTAGACTGGTCTAATTTGAAACTGAAAGTAAGACTGATTACACCTTGTCTCATTACTAGTTGGTCAGAGTAGTTCTTAAGACAGTTCCATTTCGACGTTTATCTAACTGCCCCCATATCAGAGGTTCACAGGTGAGATAAATGTTGATTGTAAATTAAGGTGATCTGATAATGTTAAGGTGTAAATAGGATTTTGTGATCTGATTACCCCAAATTTATGTTAATACCAGGTGTTCACATGGCCTTAAATGCTTAGAATAAGTTAGAAGTGACAAATTTGAGGGGTTAATAAGTGAGAACCTTCACAAAAGCAAAGGAATAAATAGGAGCACTGGATTATCGGAAAAGTGTTGGACTGATGTTGTTGGAAACAGACAGGGTGGCAGAGGGAAGAGCGCAGTGCTTAATATATCAGTTTAATGATTCAGCAATGACAGAAATAACCAGAGAGCTGCTTTGCCTCTCAAATCAATAGCCCAGCACTTTATGGTGCTCTAAATAATGCAATAACTGCTCCTTGACACTTATTCCTGCGAGTTGTGTTGCCAGTGCTGGCCTCACATCTTGTTTACAGACTCATTTGGGTGAAAGGGATCTTTCAATATGCATGTCAGCAGGATGAACTAACTACAGCCGTCCTGTCAACTCTGAGCTGTTGAAATTGATAGCAATTTGAGAGCGGTCCCAACTCATTTAGTCACCAATTGCTTAAAATGAACCCTCAACAGCAGACAAAAGACTATTACTGCGTTTTAATGTTGTGACTGTTATGCATTATCTTACAGAAGCATTTAAATCCCCATCTATCTGCCGGTTTGATAAGAGACGTGATAATCTTAAAGCATTTTCTGACCCCATGGTGTCTGGACCCCTGTAGAGCATCACCTCTTATCTCATGTCAGCGAATGTCTAGATAGAATGTTATTTTTGGTGGGTGAAATTTCAATTTTGTTTAATGAATTGGCACATTTGTTGTTATGCCGGTGGCTGAGGGAAGAAATATGGTTTATGGTCAGCCATTTTATGCTGATATTAGTTGTCAGTTGTCTCAAATACCTCCATCCTTACACAACGGGGCATCCCACAAGCTCTTCACTGACTTGTTTTGAACTTTTAGTGTTGCCAGATCCGCTGAAGAGAATTAATATCTTTGAAGAGATTGCTTCTCGGAAGTACATTGCTGCCATAGAAATAGAGCCTTTAGTTGAGAATCCAGATTAATTGCAGACAGAAATATAAGCACAGTGTAAACAAAGAATTCAAAGCTTATAAGTTTTTCCAAGAGCTTTTTATTCTACAACATTTTTCATAGTACAAAAAGGACTCCCGTTCTATTACAAGGAACTTTCATTCATCTCTGTATCACCCATTTTTTGCTTGTTTGTGTTTTTTGAGTGTTCGCACATGCAGCTCACATAAAAACAACAGTCTGTGTCCAACCTCACGTAGTCTGCCTCTTTTTGAATGTGGCAGAAAGGGCGCAAAGCCAGCACACTTCCCCGTTTCTCCCCGGCACAGAACTGCACGCCCGGGCCAAGTCTCTGTTTGACCCTTATCATGTCTGTGACTGACCGCTGAGCGCAGGATTAGTGGGCAGACCTGCGCCTGTGTGGGCAGATACCATACCCTCCACTGAAGCAGCAGTCAAACCGTGCTGCCAGGCACTGTCACAGAAAGAAGGGACATAACAGACCCAACCCCACCCACCACAGGCATGCTGGGAAGGGCTGGGGGAGGAGGGCAGAATTTACCTCTGCTTATCCTTAGAAGCCTTTAATGTCTCTCTTCCATCACTGCTGCTCCTGGCTTAGTGTGTTGCTTTTGCAATTGTTGACTGTTTCAGAGGAATAAGGTATTATAGGTGGTGGTGAAGCTTTCCGAGTGGGTCATATATATATAGCAAACTTTGTAGTTTTTTTCACATGCTTTTGCAACAGGACTCTGAAACCTATTCATTTCAACGGCTTGCGCCGCGCGAAGTCGTTTTGTCGCTTTGTCGCTTCGTCAACCAAAGAGCAAGCAGCTCTAGCTAGAACGTAAACAAAACAATGGGCACGCCACACACACTTGTTTAGGCCAAATAGTAGGCTAACGTTACATTTTGAGTGGATGACGAGTGTGCGATGCCGAAATGGATGCCAATAAGATTCTGAATGGAAATTTTACTTTTAAAAGTTGCGAAATTCCATTGACAAGACCAAAGTTATCTGTGTTTTGTCGTTGTGAACTGATTATCATCACAGCACGTCCAGTCTGAAATACCACTTGATGATGGCCAAGCACACACACACACACAGCTGATGCGAATTCTCCGCCCCTCGTCAATATCAGAAATATCTCGTCAATATCAATGCCAACGTTAAAAAAAAAACAAAACAAAAAAAACAATTGCACAAAGCAAGCCGATCCACTTTTCCATGTTGATAAGAGCATTAAATTGAGAAAAAAGTTATGGGACAAAAAGAAATCAAGAGACATTTAGATCAGATTATAATTAATCGCGGGTTAACTATGATATTAATGCGATTAATCGCGATTACATATTTTAATCATTTGACAGCACTAATATATATATATATATATTTATATATATGAAGAGTTCAAATGCAAAAGCCGCTAAGTGCCATTTGAAATTTTCTTCTAGAATGATCATTTTTATCAAGCTTGTATATTTAAGTTCAGTGATTTCACTTAAATGGCAATGATAATTACCTATTAATTGTTATTTAAGTGAAATTACTGAAAGTAAATATACAAGTTTGATAAAAAATCATCATTAAAGAAGAAAATTTCAAATGGCATTTAGAGGCTTTTGCATCTGAACTCTTCATATATATATATATACAGTATATATATATATGTGTGTGTGTGTGTGTGTGTGTGTGTGTGTGTGTGTGTGTGTGTGTGTGTGTGTGTGTGTGTGTGTGTGTGTGTGTGTGCAAAATGATACCAGCTGCACTTTTTTTTGCTCTCTCATCTCTCTGACAGTGAGTTGACACACAAACCTTCCTCCCCTCATTAGCATGAATATGGTTGGTTTTACAGGGCTTGAATTTTGGCATGGGATTGTGTGTATTGCACATAATTTTACTCATTCCAACAGATTTAAAGCCACCTTCCAGTACTAAATTGAGTTCTTTTCTCTGCTTATTGCACTTAAAAAGTCAAATAGACACTAAATAATGTCAAAATGCCGGTCTTTGGGTATTCATTATCAATTATGTTTTAAGTGAACGTAAAAGAAAGAAAATGTATGTGTAACAGTATAATGGATCCGTATGGCAGGTTAAGGTGACAGCAGCCTAATATACCTGCTTCCAATGAGATAATGGTAAAAATATCTACAGTATATGGCAGTTTTCCCCCATGGTATCGATGTCTAAATTGTGGCCAATTAAAATGTTAAGTGGCAATAACTACTAGGAAAACCACCACAGGCCGGTGAGCAAAAAAGTTAATGAATGAATGAATGAATTCATTCATGAATTCAATGAATGAATTCAATGAATTTAATGAATTCAGGAAGTTAGCCCTGGACATATATCTTATGTTTTTCAGATCCCTCTGAACCTTTATAGTGGAAAACATCATTCAGTGTGTAGCTAGTTCAATCCCAAAGTTGCCTGTGGTTTCACTTTTTGTTCAGTATTTTTTTTCTTTCTTTTTTTTATCTGACACTGAACAAGCTGCTCTCAGCTAGTTTTTGCTAACGTTATCTTTTTTTCCCTTCTTGGTTAGTTTTTTACTTCTTCTTTCTTCATTGTATTTTAACTTTTCATGTTTTCCGGAGTGTTTGAATGTCTTTTTTTTTTAATAATAACATTGAAGTGTACTAGCACAAGTAATTCTACACACATCCAACTCCAGTTTGAGTTTTTAGGATCAACAGAGGCATCGGAGCTTATGTGCAGCTTGTCATTCTCTCTGAACTGCTAGCGGGGCTGAAGCAGAATTTCAAGCACCTTTTTTCGCTGATAAATATTAAAGAATTAATGCTCAGGAAAATTTTTATATTTAGCTGCTAAAGCTGATTTAGCCTCAGTGAAACAGAGCAGACAGGTTCCTGCAGAAAGAGGCTTATTCAAATGAAAAAGCTAAGTTGACAACACTGAGCTGGTATTCACCATGATGAGACATTGCAAAGATGAAAAGAAAGAAATCCGAGAGAGGCACAGAGAGAGCGAGACAATATTTAAGGGTGCCTAGAGTACTAAACATCAGAGCCTCTAACAGTGAACATCTGACTTAACATATTTCCATACATGTCGTCATGTCATCAATCATATTATATACACTGTTCATTAATGTGTTTAATATTAGTTGTTAGTATTAAATGCATTGGATATGTTTATCAGATGCTAAATACTTTACTATTATTACTGTCAACTGAAAAAACTGAAAAAGTTTTAGTAATTTTGTTGCATATTTTTAACATTTTACAGTATGTGCACTTGCGTGTACGTACAGTGTACAAATCTAAAAAAAAATACTGGATAATATTCGGTAACTACATGGGTTAAGTTACTGTAGGTTTAGGGGTAGGTTCATTGTTAGTAGTACCAGTTATTACCCATAGTCAATGCAACAGTGTGATATATTTATGTTCTGAGTAATATTAATGAACATGTACTTACTATAGGGGTTAGGTTAGGATTAGGGTTTGGTTGAGGGTTAGTTGCATGTAATTATGCATAACTTAGTGTTATTAGTATGGTACGTACATGTAAGTTATGTAACAAGGACACTGTAAAATAAAGTGTTACCATAAAGTAAAACATTTTTTTTTTTTTTTTTGTACACTTAGTGGCAACCTAGTACACTTGCTGAAGAAAGGTACCATCAGAACAGCTTGGGGTTAAATGGCAATAGAGAACTCAGCAACTCGATTAGCCTGCAGCCAGTTGCAACAAACTAAATAAGTTAAGAAAACCCATAGTGATAATTTCACCTACAGTTTTAAATAAGATTTACTTAGCTTAAGGGGTTCATTGTAACCGGCCCCCTGATCTTTAACCACCAGCCCATTCATTACTGAAGGTCATTTTCTACTTGTTATAGCCAGTAGCAGCCTTTAGAAATGAAAGACAGCTTGTGCATCCGCACTTGGAGTTTGCATAGCGCACTAGTCCTAGTATATTTAATCCACATCCATGAACAAGTGTGACAATAAGCCCTCTGTATGGACTAAAATCCTCTTAGGCAAAGCTTTGTGGGTAAACTTGCTTGATGCAAATTCTAAACCCCATTAGCTCTGAGGAACTAGTCAGCTGCATTGAGATTAATGGTAGGGCGACTACTGGATTTAATAGGGTTATTTCACTGCTTCCGGCCAAGAATAAACAACAAACTTAATGCAAGACATCACTCACTTTCTCCACTGACTGATAGAAGTTTCTGAATTCACTTGTGACTGAGGTTTGTTGTCGCTCTGTTTGGTTAAATTTGCTCTACTTATACCTTTTGTCGCCTCTCTTACTTTTGAATCAGCAAGAGATCGGTGAGTAAAATTTGAGTTATTTTCCAAAAAAAAAAAAAAAAAATCAATCTTGTAGAACCTGTTATGTAAAGTGTATTTAAAATGTTTTATATCGATTTCTCTGGCATGAGTGGGAAAAAAACAAGAGGGAAAACAAGAGTAAGAAAATGTTTAACAAACTGTGTTTCCTACCTGCAAAAAAAAAAGCTCTTTTCTCTGCCCTGAAGTGATTTTGTGAAATTAGGGGATATGGATTTGCAGCTGCTATTAGGATAAATGCTGAGTGAGAAATGTTATGTGCAATTTTCCATTACAGGGTGAAAAATGAAAATCCTTATTTATCTATTTTTTAGTGCTGTCAGCTCACTCTGAACTTTACTCATGGGGATTACCGACACACTCTCCGAGTGAGAGACAGACGTTGAAGCTCCCATGTGAGAAACAGATGTGCGGTAGAGGTATTATAAGTTTGCAGAGTCCCAAACCTAAATGTTAGTAGCTTAGAGAAGGAAACAGAGAGATAGAGGACATCTCTCTGAAATGGAAGATGACAGAAATCACATGTGTCTCATATTTTTTATTTTATTTATTTTTTGGATATGCTTTTCCAGGTGTCACAATGAGACGGCCCCCTCCTAGCTTCAGCTGCTGGCTGGTGTCTCCAGGAAGAGCACAGATTACCTAAAGCTGATTGGTCACCTTAATGTGCTAGACACCACATTAAAAAGACTTAAAATGTCATTATAGCCAAATGAGCAGCGCATAGTCATCGTATACATGCTGGGGGGTCTACAAGCAGGGAATGATTTTAAAAGAATGTTGTCATTCCATAGAAAGTAGAACTAAGATTCATTGTCCCCCTTTAGAACAATGTATATTGAAATTTTAATATAATAAATTATCCCAATCTTAAATATATGTATAACTGTCTATTTTTATATATTTTAAAATGTAATTTATTCCTGTGATGGCAAAACTGAATTTTCAGCAGCATTACTCTAGTCTTCGGTGCCATATGATCCTTCTGATATCAGTCAAATATGCTGATTTGTTATAATCAGTTATTATTGGTGCTTAATTATGGTTTTTATTATGGTTCTTATTAGTCTCACATCATACTTCAAAAAACATTCTAATATGCTGTAATATTTGGTGCTCAAGAAACATTATTATCAGTGTTGAAAGCAAGTGTGCCGCACAAGCCCTCTAAAGTGAAGCCAAAACATCTCGATCGCCCCCCTGTGACCGGTCCTAGTATAGGTCATAAACCCCGCCTCCCCATGTTATTCAACGGGATGTGAGACCAACTAAACAATTAAATTACACTTCACATATCCTGTTTCCAAAGATAGTTTGTGTCATTTACTGTAGTTTCTATCACTTTGATGTAATTTCAAGAGTAAATAAGTTTGTTTTAGTTAGTTATTTGATGCTATAAAAACGGCGCTGTGACATCATGATTGACAGCTGTGATTGACAGGTTCTCTGTGCGAAGTAGTCACTGAAGCACCAGTGTTGACTACCTCGTTAAAATAAGGTAAATGCAACTACTAACCATAGAGTCATTGCAATCAGCAGGCACCATTGGAGAGGAACAGAGCAGACAGAGGACACTTAAGAAAAGTTTGGGGTGTGTGCTTGCGATTGATTCTGCTACAGTGAGGGCGGGGCCTTGATTTCGTGGCCTTACTTCCTGCTCACGACTACGCATGTCTGGTCCCGAAAACGCAAGTGTGTAGACTCAAGTCCCAAAATGTCAGCACCATATCGGGACAGTGGTGGCTTCAGTTCTCTCCGATGGAAAAGAGCGAAGGGGCGTCGTCGTATGGTTGAAAGCAGTTTTTGGTGCTCAATATTTTTTGTGGATATCGTGATGCACTACCATTCAAGTGTTTAGGGTCAAAGTTTAGGGTAAGTAAGAAAAATAAACACTTTTATTCACAGAGGACACAAGAAATGGACCAAAAGGTACTGTAAACACATTTAAAATGTTACAAAAGATTGTAGTATTTCAAATAAATGCTTTTGATCTTTCTTTTCATCAAATAATTATAGAATTTGTAATACTATTTGTATAATTTTGTGGGGCTTTTTTTTACTACATTTTTGATCAAATAAATAACATAATGTTAAAATGTTAAAAACATAAATAAAAAATGTAATAAAAATGTAATAAAACGTTATAATAATGTAATAATAATATAATAAAATGTTAACGTTGATTAAATGTCAAAATTAAGAATGTGCTTTAATGAGATTTAGTGAGGTCGACGTGTAAAGAGGGAAATTAATGGTAGGGTGGATTGAGAGTTATATTGCCCCATCTAACCCTACAAAATGACTCACATTCTGCGGCAAAGGATGGGGGGGGTGGGCGGGTTGGGGGGCACTAAATATTTTTCAATTGTGCAAGTGGGCAGGTTGACAGAAGGATGGTTGCTCTCAGATAGCTTGTCTATTCACTGTCGGAGGTGTAAAAGCTTATGCACTTAGTGAGTAGACTGTTAGTGTGTCCTAAAGTGTGTTGCATTGTGTGCGGGCAGCTGGACTAGAACGTGAAGTTCCAAACAGCTCTGCCTTCAACTCATACAGAGCACTCGCTTTGCGTCTGTAGAGGTGCTGAGGTACCATTTAATTCCCTCTCTGACAATCAATACTTTGGCTGTGAAGAGTGCTTGGCTTTGATTGATATGTGCTATCGGGAGAAGGCATCTGGACGTGGACTGGAAATGGGGCGAGACGGATGCTTTTGGAGTGCAGGGGCCCATCTGTCCACATTGATTTGCCCAGAATAGCGTCTGACTACTAAATCTTAGAACTCTTGGATTGGGGAAAAAAGATCAAAAAACCTTTTTTTTATCCAGGTCTGGAGTTTAATCTGTCATATGAAGGTTTTGACATTCCCAACAGCTGTTTTCATCTGTTGCTTGAATTCCTTTTTTAAAGCATGAACATGTTGTAGCAGAGGACTTGTGGTTAGTGCATATGTTCTGATTAGTTCAGTCGTGTTCACGCAGATAACACGCTTGGGAATGACATGCAACATTTCCTTATAACATTTCACATTTTTTTTAATGTTGTTTATATTGTAGCTTTTAACCACTTGAGTCTTCTCTTAAACAACTCCATGATATGCATTCTGGGATGCTTTTAAACAGAATAGAAGTTGGTGGTATTTGTGGAAGTTTAGAAGGTATTTCTAAACTTGTAAAATGTAGTTTTACTTGTCCAGATGTAATTGTCATTTGTTCCAGCACTAGACTTTGCTACACTTTTTCAGTTTGTAATGGATTTTTTTTTTTTAAATCATGCAAATATGAAGGCAATATATTTTGTCCCCAGTCTGGAAAAATTTTGATGTATAAAAACGGGTCATAAGCAAATACTTAGCTTAGCAAGATTCTATTTAAATAACATTTAAGTGCACACTTATTCGAAATAACCACATCAGCAAATGTTGAGCCAACTTTATCACTTCTTAATCACTTTTGAGATTTCATAACCTCATGACTAAGTATTTATATAAGAACTCCTGTAATATTCTGATTTGAGTGCAGTACTGCCTACATTCAAATATCCAAAAACCACTGTATTACATTATCCCAAATATTTCTAAGAATGTTTAAAACCAGAGAAAACCGTCGCGGGTTGATTCTGAGATAACAACCGGGCCCGGCTGGATGTATATTATCCCTTACTTAACCTGTTCTATTACACCCAATAAACAAAATAGTTAACTTTTAGAATAGCACGACACCTTTGAGTATTTTCTCTCATTCATTTCAAAATAGAATGCAACATTTCAAAATGATGGTGCTCAAATGGCCTCAAATTCAATCTTTACTCATTGCACGCGATGACCTCATGGAACAGAACCGTTTTGCAGCTTCAGCTATTGCTTTGTTTTGCCAGTTTATGTGCTTATGTATAGAAGCTTCCTCATCACTTCAGCTCCGTTTCATAAGCCTGTGAGTTGCTTTAGATGCTCTCTAGCTCCCTTCTCATGATATTATCGCTCAAAGTAGGATGCTGGTATAATGGGTATAGTGGCACAGTTGGCACAGACGAAGAGTGAGACTTGTGGGGAGATCCTCCCCGCGGTGGCTGTAAAGCAGTCTTTGATGTGGACGTACCCAGCAGAGCGTGCTTCTTGGCCAGAGAGACAGCCTGGGTGGAGGTTGCTCTCTGATCTCTGTCACTTCAAAGCAGGTGTTCTTTCTTTCTCAGTTCTCCATCCTTTCATCCCTTTACTCCTTTACCATTCCCCTCGCTTACTGGCTTGTTCACTCCCCCTCTGTCTCTCATCGTCTCAGCCAAGATTCCCACACAGTGGCGACAATGACATCAGGACTGATGGACATTTCTGAGGCCTTTTTGTGAGACGTTCACATAATGCTCATCTGTCTTTTCTCTCTCTCTCTGCCTCGCCTTCCGCTATTTTTTCCTGATTCACACACACATTATAAACCTCCTCCTCCTCTCTTTGGCAGAATCATCAGTTGACATTTATTTTGTTGTTCTCAATATTACTGGAATTCATACGAGATGCTTAGTCACACATATCTAGCTGTTTTTAAAACAATATATCAAATCACCAAATGTGTCAGTAACAAATATGAGAACACAAACAGTTATGTGGAATTATAATAAAGCGTATTGTAAACAAACATAAATGCCCTCACCTCACCTCAACTTACAGGTATAGCTCAACCAAAACTGGTCTGCTCACAAGTGGCGGATCTAGAAAATTTTACATGGGGGCAAAGGGGTGGCAAGACGGCACATGGCAATCGCTATACGTGAATTGCTTTAACCCTCTGAGGACCCAGGTGTTTTTGGGGTCCTTGAGATGTTCTGACATGACCTGACATTTCTGCTTTTTAAGTTTCTTATAAACATATTAATGGCACAGGCGAAATTACACTCTATTTAGCAGAAACAGGGCTACCATAATATATGAGCAACATGTATGTACATGTTTGTATTTTGAGTGAATATTGTTTATGCATGGTTATTGTAAAAACTAAAAATGAAAGTTTCTGAAATAAGGCCACAAACACATACTAAATATGCGTCCACAAGACTTTTGACTAATGGGTATTATTGGCTAGGGTTTTTTCTTTAAAATGATCTGAAAATCATCCACCTAATCGTTCACATAAAACTGTTAATTGGGTTATATTGTGAACAAATTTTTTTTTTGTTTGCCAAGGCAATATGCAAATGGGCGTGAACATATATAAATATATAATATATAATAAATAATAATAAATATAAATATATATATATATATATATATATATATATATATATATAAATTAAAATCTTGCTGACCTAAAATGTTTGAACATGAGTAAATGTGAAAACAAAGAATTTTCAGTTTGCTTTGGCCTGTTTCTCACATAAAGCTACAAATACAAATACTTCCCCCCTCAACAAATAAAAATACAATTACAAATACCGGCTGCTTTTGCTTTAAATATTCCATATAGTGGTATATTACATGTATTTAGTGTACAAGTCTAAAAACATGAAGTTATTCTATTTAGGATGTGGAATGGGTTGAATTGAAGCATTGATGGTTTGCTTTCATTTAGGTATGCCGACTTTTTTTTAAAGAAAAAAAGGTTTAAATTTCCATTTGCAATTCACATCGTTTTGTTTCATGCCACTTCTTGTGAAAATCCCTTTATTCTGTGTCTCGTTCTTGTTTTCTTAATCTCTTCTTGTGTTAGTGCTTATAGATTTTCTTTTGTTCTGCGTTTTTATCTTGCGTGTGGATGGATTAGAAGCCCAGCCACCCCACATGGGTGGAGAGCTTAAAGCAGGTAAAGAAGAACATCAAAATGCTGCAGTGCCAACTCTTAATTCATTGGCCCATTCTGAGTCCTTGATGTGTCAGCTCTGACCTCAGATCAGCCCTGCAGACCCAGACGGGCAGAGACAGGTCATCTGAGATCAAACTTTAGTGTTCAGACCTTGGTGACGTGATCTGGAAGCCTTAGGCACAGAAGGTGAAATCAGTCTGAGGGAAAAGAAAGACAGAGTATAAGGTCAGTGAAATGAAAAAGAACTTTAAAAGATGTAGGGTGTAAATACAGGTAATTGTGCAGACAGTGGAAAGTGTTTAGCAACGTTTTCAAGAGTTACTGGCTGGTCTCGTATCTACTGTAGTAATGTAATAGCTGATTCATTCATTATGGTCAGTTGCATACCAAATCGTTCATTCTGATGAACAGATGGATGGATTGCAACTGCTGATGAGTACAAGTCACATTTTTAAGAAATATCACACAAGCAAGAGTGCTGTTTTACTGAATCTCAGCTGTACATGTTTTTATTATAATAAATACATCTTTAGATTTCTTCTCCCAGTGACAATTATTTTTTCCTCTTAAATCATAAAAATAATTTTTAGAAAAATCCAGCCGATTGCTCTTTTTCTTTATTTAACTTTATCTTGCTTTTATGTTTGGATATTTTCCCTGGAAAACAAGACAATACTGAGTTTTTAGTGTAGCTATACCATAAAAGTTGTGTGTTGTTGGATAACAAGCATGTGATCCAGTGACAGGGAATAATGCCTCCATAACTCTCATTTACTTAAAGGTTTCATGTTTGCACTCTAAATAAAGATAATTGTGGATGAAAGTGATGAGCTATGGCCTTTTATGGATTGCCTAGTTGGATGATTAATGAACCACTTCTGTTCCAAACTTAGGCTTGCACTTAATTAAAACTTTAGGCCTGACCACTAATCATAATTTACATCCCCGAACCTCAGGACAAATTAATAATAAAATGTGCAATTTGCTTCCACACTTGTTAATGTTTTAAATGGCTAGAGATATCATGCTGGGGGTGAAGCAGTTTGCCAGTGCATCCACAGGTTTTTGTCCTTCAAAATGGTGTTCACCTGCTTTGTGACAATTTACCTTTTTTCTGTTATTCTTTCAGAGATCTCGGTTTCCTCTCCAATTTCCTGGCAAAACAAGAGTATGTGCGTTGTCCACCTGCGCTCACTTCCTCTCCTCTTATTTATATCTGTATTTCTGTCGGATTGTGTGTTTTTCTTTTTTTCTGTGTATGCCTATACGGAAATGTGTGAGTGTTCATTAAAAGAGTCTATTTTTAATGATTTTTAATCAGAGCTCTGCACTGTAATGTGCATTTAATTGCTCTTTACCTCTTCAAAGTGGACTCGAATCAAAGAACAAAATCCAAATAGACTAAATGTTGTGGGCTTATATGCCAACTTTAACCCTTGTGCTGCATTAGATTTTTAACACCGTTGAGTGCATTAAGGACCAAAAATGGCCACCTATTAAACATTGCCTATTGCCTAAAATAAGGTGCATTTCCACCCATAGGGAATAAATATGTAGTGACGTCATCTGGTGGAATACACTATATAATGCAAATATAATGCTTTTGCTTCAAAATGAAAGGATGTTTGTGCAAAAATCATGTTTCATGTATTACTGACAGCCTCAGATTTAAACCTCAGATTTTCAATGGGCCATTTTTGGTCTTTATGGTGCTGAGTGTTACTATTTGATCTACAGTGTGTGTTATACATATTTTGCAAAATGGGATCAAATTTTTTACATGTATCCAAAAAGTCACAATTTTGCCAAATTTCATACCATTTGCATTAAAACAGCCAAAATGGTCAAAGAAATTAAACTGCAAAAGACCAAAAATGTCCCTAATGCAGCATAAGGGTTAAAATCTCTTTTCTGTCATTTATCACTGATTTTTGAGTACTGAGACAAAACTGGCTGTGCTTTTGCTCGCCTATAATTCAATTTGGGTAAACACCATAAGATGTAAAAAAAATAAGATATTAATAGTAAGATATTAATAATTAGAAATTGACAAATCTATCATTCATGTAAATGAATTAATGAACTGATACTACATAGCGTTTAAAACATTTTTTCATGCTTTTAAGGTAGATGTGTGTGCGTTGCTACTAATATGACTTACTTAAATGGGTAAAATATTATAAACAATTAACATATCTAGGTTGTGACAATAAATGAAATGGTACATTTGTGTTAAAATAATTAATTGCAAGGTACACAAGTTGATTTTATTTTTCAAATTGTTCAGTCTCAAGAATCAGTTTTATGCTAGTTCTCATATCAGCTCATGTTGATCTTTTGCTACACTGTGCTCAAAATACATGTGTATATTTATTTTTCTAGGGCGCAAATATGTATTCTGTGAAAAAAAAAAACTGTAATTGTGACATTCTTTTTATGAACCTTCTTTATAAGGCAATTTGTTTGTGAGAAAGACATAATTGATGTACATTTCTCTTTTAAGATTGTAACCTGCTGTCTGTGTTTACCAAAAACTGGTATTATAAACTGACATTTGAATGCAGCAGGTAGCCTGCCGTTATAGAACACCTGTTGAGAGAGAACAGAGTTATTGTTTTCATTTGCATAACCATAAAACCGTAGGCTTTCTTTCCGAAATGAATAATATTTCAAATGTTCAGTATCGTGTTGTATTGCACTGCTCATATTTAGGTTGAGGGTTTGGTTAGGGTTAGGTTAACCCTAACCATCAAGCCATTAGGTTAACCCTAACCCGTATACTGTTTATTTGCCGGCTTTGATTAAACAGTACAATTTAAAAAACAATCTCTCCATTTCTGTCACTGTCTGTCTATCGCACACACACTTAAAGCTCATAAAACTTCAGTAGATTGTGAAGGCAAGAGAACTGACATACAAATAATGGAAATAATAGGTTTGTACTGGATCAGTCATTCACCTGCTAATCAATATGAGACAGGAACTTCATGGCACACTGTTCATTCAGAGACAGCAACATGCCCACTATGCTTCCCTCAGAGTCATTATATTCACTGTCTGATGATCTCTGTTGTGAGCAGAGAAAGTCGACGTGCAATTTGAATGGGGTATAGTTATAGCTTTTTCTGTCATAGCAATTTCGTCTGGTATATCGGTGATGGCTGCTGCAGAATGTTAATGCTTGGCTGCTGCGTTCATGAATTAAAGTAGAAGCTGTATAAGCGTTGATAAATGTGAAGAACATGAAAAGGGTTAGCTTTCATTCGAGCTTTCAGCTTCTTTTTTGTTCTTACAATTTAACTTATATATTATATATAAGTTAAATTGTTAGAATATATATGATATACTCTAGTTTTACAGGTTAGCTTGTAGATGTTATACAGCTTACACAATTTGGCTGATAATAGAATCTTTCTCCAATTGGTGACCATTCAAAAGATAGCAGATTTCAAATTGCATAATTCATACAAACTGAGCAGCTGTCATTAAGTCGAGTGGGAATCCACATGGTTCTAAATTAAGGCCTTGTCAGATTAGCTATAGCTAACATTTACTACTGCTACAGTGTTAGACTTTCAAGTTGTTTTACAGTAAGTTACTGTAATTAAGATTTACAGTAACATAACAACTAATTTTTTATATTTCATAGAAATAAAAATAATTAGTTGTTATGTAGTATGTTGTTATGTAGTTATGTAGTTACTGTAATTAAGATTTACAGTACTTAGTTTTACAGTAACTACATAACTAATTAGAGTAAAACTAACTACATAATAACTAATTATCTTTATTTCTCTTTTTATTTCACAATCTCTGTTTGAAATCTGCAATTGCAATCATTAGCGGAATTATCAACTTGACGTGAGTTGTACTTCGACATCCTTTACACGGCACAGTGTGGATGAACACAATGTTTGAGGAGAGTGTGACACCCGTGTCGATACTGGCATTCAGAATCACAGATTATTCTTTTTGGAAGTATGACTAACATAAGTTTCACCTGAAAATGTCATCTGAACTTGTAAGAAACATCCACTTTTCTTCTGGTTCTGAAATTGCAGTAAATCGCGCTTATTAAATCTAAAAATCGCTTATCATCACGCAAAATATACTTTGTTTTCAACCTGTTATTGTTAACAACATCAGCATTTCGTAATGTCCTTCCGATATTTATCCTTGTTTTCACATGGGTCCGGTTGCAGTCTTTTTTTTTTTTTCTGTAGCCACTCCAAAGTCTGAACGAAGTGTTTTGCATTTTACAGCGGGTGAATGTCTAGTTGTCACTAGAGACTGTCGTTTGAACGTTTCTGGATCAGCCATGAAATTGATAAGTTTAAATTTATCAAGTGCTGTGAGAAAAGGCTATAAATCTCCACTTCCAGCATCCTCACACGCAATATAGCTACTAGCTGAGACTTCTTTATGTGTACAGATGTGACGTAATGACGCAAACACATGCTTGAATATCCCACGGAAATCCACCAGTACCACTGGAATTAAAAACATTATTACAAGCTTAACGTCTTGAATCAAGCTACGACAAGCAGAGAGTTTTGAACACTGGCTGCTTATGTATTTTCTGGATGTATTCTGGATCATTTTTAACCTCAAAAAAGCTACATACTGCAGCTTTAAATCTTACTGACCCCAAACTTTTGAACAGATAAATAAATAATTGTGTAATATCGAATGTTTGGTCACCAGAGATATTCAACAATTTCTTTGTCTTCTCTTTAATTTTTATTTTGTCCCTCGTGTGCAAAAATCCCTTGGATCACGCTTTTAGAAATATAGATGCTAACATGCTATTCTTCCCAAATCCATCTTTGTTTAGGTGGTAAAATGTTTGCTAACTGGCAGCAACAGTACATCATCAGCTTTTCTTGGCTGTCCCATTTGCAACTCTGTTAGCAGGGGATAAATCTCTGAGTTATTGCTCCTCTAGGCCTCATGAATCAGGGAGCCCTCTGTAGTGAGAATTAAAGTCCTTCTAATGGGCCGAGCTTCTGCAACATATTGCTGTGTTTGCGATCACAATAGCTACCAAGACTTGAATACATTTTTCAAAACAAGTCGTTGGAGGAAGCACAAATATTAGAAAATAATCTGCCACGGGCAATTTGCTAACCTAAAAAAAAAGTGTAATATGATTTAATTTGTTCTTCAAGCTGGTCTCTCAGACTAATACTGTACAACCGAGCAGAATCCCAATGAATCCATAAACATGATTACGCAATCTCAAACGTCACAGTCAAATTTATCTTTCCAAAATGTGCATTTAATAGTTACAGCTGCATAAAAGGACATTTAGTAAACATGTCAATGGAAAACACTTGTCACTGCCCTGCACTTCCATTAAAGCTTCCATCATGATTGCAGTCACTTACACACACATAAATGCAGACAGCGTGGTCAATAGCGCAACACTGTCTTCACTGCTTAGGCAGTGGGCAAATTTGTTCTTGACAGATACAGGATGGAATAAGAAAGAGAACGGAGGTGTTTTTGTTATCGGTGATTTCTAAAATGCCTCTAGCTGGCATTGATCGCACAAAAGAACTGTCCGCGTGCAGTCAGAGAGAGTGTTTACGCATTGGGTGGTGCAGTTTAGCATCAAGGCTTTGACAGGTGGCCTCTTATCACTGACGTATGGATAAATGTCTTCCACCACTTCATAACTTCTCTCTGACCAGCCTGCTCACTCACTGCTGCTTTAAAGAGCAGCAAAATGTCAGGAATCCCAATCCATAAGCATGAATATACTGTATGGGCAAGATGTGGTGTGCATGTTGGTCATTTCTATTTTTAAGTTCGACACTGATTGATTTTGCTCGTCTGCATGTCTGGACCGGTTCACACAGAACACGTTTTTGATGTTAAAAATGTAAGACGCAGGTCAGTGAAATGAAAAAAAAGATGAACTTTTTAACTTGAGCCCCTCGATTTTAGAAGGCACTGTCATGTGCGAGATGCTGCAAAAGATACGAAAAACGTTTAAACGTTGTTTACATTGAGAAAAAAAAAGAAAAAAATAGTACAGTGTATTGGAAAAACACGCTTCAGGATAAACATGGTGTGTTTGCTCATAAAAGATGCCTGCTTTCGTTGAATCACCATTCAAAAAAGGCTTTGACAATACAAAGCCACATTAATAGTTTGGGCACCATCTATATGTACCAAGTGGAGGACATATGCATTCTGCCAATTACTCAAAATTGTTCATAACTGAAAGAGACATACCTAAGAAGCTTTTCATAGACAGTTGAAGAAACGGCAAACATATTATTTGATAGCTCTGAAAATAGGTATTTCAGGGAAGAGGTGTTTTCATAATCACATCTTAAGGATGTCAGCAGAAAGCAAGTATAATACATGTTGGACAACTACCAATCAAGAGTTCATAGTGTATCATTATGTTAACATGGGATTACATCTTTGGCATCACACTGAAATATCTCTGTCAAAATTAAATGCAATCTGTCACTTCAGTCTTTTTATTTATTTATTTTTATGAAATTGAGTAACCTACCTTTTGTTGTCTGTGTACCGCCTGTGTAAAGTATTAATGATTGGATGGATGGAATGATGGATAGATGGATGGATGGAATGAAGGATGGGTGGAAGAAAGGAAGGAAGGAAGGAATCAATCTTGTTTCTTTGCTGAAATGGCTAAGTTAAACTAAGCTTATACAACAGAGCGAATCATGGCACACTAACCGCACAACTTTAACTTGACACGACCTCCGTCGTGCTTTATAGCATTATGAAGAAGTTGATTTAAACTCTACACGACCCCTAACACAAATCCTCAGACAAATGTCAACTTAGGCAAGATAATATTTGGTGAGGCATGTTTGTTGTCAGGTGAAGCTGTTCTAGTTCCCAATTCTAAAGGGGCTGGTCAGTAAAGAGGAGGGCTGGCAGTATACAGGCCTCTCATGCATAATGTATCTCTCTGTGCTTGTTCTGAAAAAGAAAACTGTCAGTCCCAGTTAGACTGAAAGAAGATTGCACCCACATCCCACTATAGACATATGCTTATTTTGGCACGTGCGTTAGCATGTCTGTTTTGAACGTTTGGCCTTATCTACTACCCACTTGTCTCACACCTTGCGGAGTCTAGTTCCGCAAAGTAGAAATAAAGACTTTTGTTCTTGAAATGAAGAAAACCCCAATGAGTTGGATGTGAGAAAATAAATCACATATGTTGAAAAAACTAGCTCTAATAAGTGTTACACACATCTGTGCACAATCACAACAGTGCAGGCAACTTTTAGAGTGAAACCGCATTAATGTTAGAGCCAATAACAGCATGTCTTCTCCATACGATCTATGCCATTTCATAGCAGACCTTCCAGCAGGTCATATAATGATATCTGACTTTATATGGTTTCTAGTTGGTTGAAGTTGAATAATTATGGTTTTAAGTTTACAGCTTTTAAATCAGTGCCGCTTTATCAGGCAAAATCTTTTTTTCCTGATTTTCTGTGATGTGTTCTGCATTGTTTTTGTACATTCTTGTCACCAAGATGATGGCCTTTTGTTAGCATTTATTTATTTAATTTTTTTTTCAAAATTGTCAGAATCACTTGTTTTAAAAGAATCAGAAAGAATTACTGTAGAAACTAATTATTAAAGTTTTGGATCGAATACTATAATGTTTTTAGCTAAATTAATTCAAGTTGTATTATGGACATTCTAAGTGGTGATGAAAAATTATAATTCTTTGTGTTCTCGCGCAAACAGATTCCACTACTGAGAAATTCTCAGATTTCAAGGAAAAAATGCATTGCTAAATAAAAAAAATAAAAAAATGATTTCCTTTGTAGTTGGGCTAGTAAAAATGTTGCCAGATAAATATTATTAATAATATTATATTAACACTATGGGCCCTATTTTAACATTCTGAAACGCAAGTGTCAAGTAACTTTGTGGGCGGGTCCCGGCGCTGTTGCTATTTTTAATTTATAAATGCCTCTTGCGCCTGGCGCAAATCTAAAAGGGGTTGGTCTGAAGTAGCTTCATTATTCATAGGTGTGGTTTGGGCGTAACGTGAAATAAACCAATCCGAGCGCCATCCAACATACCCTTTAAGAACAGGTCCGCATGTTGCATGACAGATTGTTATTATAAAGGCGGGTTTACCAGGCATGCGCCAAGAGCGTTCACAGCCGATGAGACCGACGTGCTTGTCAGGACAGTGAAAGACAGAAGTGACGTTGTATGGGGATGGGAGAAACCCTCGCACATCAGCGTCGGTTAAACATTATAGCCTATATGTAGCCTATGTTTCTTGCCACTATTGGGCAAACAGGTCTGATCCTTCAGTACTACAATTAGCCTTAAAAAATGGGTAATTAGTTTTTTTCATCTTCATGTAAACCACAATGATTTCCCTCATGTGTTAATATTTTTCCTTGTTATAATGTATGATTTGCAAAAATAAAAACTACTGCATCTGTGTTGATGAGAGAATCAGTGTATGCGCGTTGTGTATACCCCGACATTATGGCCAAGCATGCGCGCTTAAAATAGCATCATGAAAAACGCACAACGCGCCACTGACTTTAGACCAGTTTTTTTTCTGGTCAGTGGCGCAATTGTTTACTGGAAGTGTAAAATTCCGAAACACGCCTCCTTTTTGCGCCGATCCGCCCAGTTCATTCCCTAGTTTACCAACGTAGTCTGTGGAGGGGAAAATCCCGCTTTGCGCGCGTGCAAAATAGGAATGAGACATGCGTTTGCGTATAAAGTCATTTGCGCCGGGTGCAAGATAGGCCCCTATATGTACCATTTGCCCCTTCATTTTCATTTGTATCAAAATACGGGCCCTCACTCAAACTCACAATGCTTTTACTATATGTTGTACGCAATCAACTAGATGAGATGGAGCATGTCAATCAATTCCCCTTTTCCTATTTACGTTTATTTTGAACATCCCTCGGTGTGGCGCAAGTTGAAAAGAGGAAGAGAAGAATGCACCGCTCTCACCCTGGAATTTGCAAACATTAAAATGACATTCTGTCAGTGTTTGGCGCGAGCAGAGATGCCAAGAGAGACAGGCTGAAGACTAGGCTGTCACTGTATGCAGTCAAGCGCTTATTCATGAAATGGAATTACTTTCTGACTATAGAAAGGCATACTTCTAAAGCTTCCTGCTTTTGCTGGACTTTAAATCTCTTATTTGGCAGTCAGTCTCTTTTTCACATTGGTCTCAACCATTCTAGTTACTGTGCGAGTTTGTATGATTGCGAAGAGCATTTCATGCGTGATCTTTTTCGAAAAAGGAAAAACTTGATAGGAAATTATTGACTGGATGAGCACTGATGTTGCTATGGATGTTGATATGCATGCATTTGATGTCATTATTCTTGTCAAATTAACAGTAGTTTAACGTTTCTTACGTATTAGTTATTAAAGGGTTGGTTCACCCAAATATCAAAATTAAGTCATTAATTACTCACCCCCATGCTGTACCAACCCAGTAAGACCTTCGTTCGTCTTCAGAACACAAATGAAGATATTTTTGATTCAATTTGAGAGGTGGATCACTGCTACATAGGCTGCCTAAGGGATTGAAACTTGACGACGCGTGCACGAGAATTGCAATCTCCTTCAACTACTTCAGTTCAGTTCTTGCGCATGCGTCGTGGAAATCTCTTGAACTCTCGTCTCAGGGCCAGAAGGATGAAAAGAAATAGCCGAATAAAGTTGTTATTTTTCACACAAAATGTATTCTCATCGTTTGATGAATTTACACTAGAGCCACTGTTGTCATATGGAATATTTAAACATTTTCTTCAATGACTTTCTGGGTCGTCAAGTTTCGATCCCTTAGGCAGCATGTAGCAGTGATCCAGTTATTGTAGCACCAAAAGATAAAAAAAAAGAAGAAGCATAGTATAGATCATAACTGAGATGACCTCACATATAGACACTCGCTAGTGGTGTATTCATTAGGGTACTTAACAAGACAACATGAATAGGGCTCATCTCTGAAAACATCCCTCTCTGTAAGCGGAGATATAAAGGCTTTCTGCAGTGTGTTGCTTTGAAAAATGATCAAAGAACTAAAGCTGAGCTGGAGACAGATGTAGAACCAAACATCAATTTGTGTCTGATAAGGTCCAATTCTTAAGAGGTCAGAAGTTGGCCCCTTTTAGCTTCTGAGCCAAGACTAACGAAGACTGTGCCAGTATTAGCAAACACTTTCCAGCAGGCACGAAATGAGAGTTCAGTTATCGTGATCCTTGGCTCTCATTAAGCAATTAAAAGTCAGACGTTGACAGAGATACTACTTATTAGAGTCTGTTCACCGTATATGACTAGAATTACAATCCGTCTCCAATCATTACTTACAAGGCAGGGATGTTTCTTTCAGGCATAACTAGAAGGGCTGGTTTTTTTGATCGTCTTCCATTTGTGGTTGTCTCTTCAAATGTCCGTCATTCTGTTGGATGAGACTGAAAACCCAATGTGATCACATTAGTAAGCTATTATTAGTACATAAAGTGGGATTTTAGCACACATTTTTTTGTGATTTTATGTTTGTGAAGCTGAGAATATTTTTTTTTATTATATGTTTCATAGTATACTATAAAAAAAGTATACATTTTACACCTGGAAAACTAGCATTGTGGAAAACGTGCCACACTCTAGTTTGTTTGCAGGTAGAAATCAGAACTTGTGCTCTGATCAAGGTGGATGTGTGTATCAACAGTGATAAATGTTTACAGCCTGGCTGGCGTGTGTGTGTTTATCCACTGTTGAATGCGACAGCACGTTTTTCGTTGATCAGTGCACTTCATTGCTGTTAGCTGATGGTAGTCCCAGGCTGACCACTCAATTATAAGCTCTTTCTCTTGTGACTCCCGCACACGGTCCTCATCAAAGCAGGCTATTACCTGGCCTAATTACCATCCAGCCAGGCATAAGTCAACATCCGCTGGGAATAACCAAGCCTGTCCTGCGAGACAGAGTGACCCTCGCACCCCTGAAAAATATTGCCATCTATTTTAATAGAGCTTTACATCAATTCAGCCGGCACACGCATGCAGCCGCACTGAAGACTAATACTATAAACCATTACCATAAAGCACCTAATGTAGTCTAGAGATAAGATGCTATAATTTCTAATACCCACGGCCTCCTTGCAGAAACGGGATATACAGGCTTTGCCAACCCAACAGAAATTAGTCATTTAAAGGTTCTGGACTTAAACACACTTACACACACACAAACAATCACATATATAACTCTCTCTCACACACACACACACACACTTTCTTTCTCTGTCAAAGGTTTAATGGCGGTAAGATTTTTATCTTTAATGAATAAGAACAGCATTTATTTTACACTCAAAAAAATGAACTAGGAAGGTTGTGCACTTTACATAATATATTTATATTAGCAACCTTATGATATTTGTGTTTTTTGACTTGAAATGTTTTTTTTCTTCTATTAAGGTCTATGTAATTACAGTATGTCTCAACTTAACAGTACAAAATCCTAACGCGTTGTCTAAACAACACAAACCATTTATGTTAAGTAAGAAATTCTTACATCCAGAGGGTGGCAGTATAGTGCGAGCCGACTGCCATTTAGCCCGAACTTAATTTGATTGTGTTCAATCTGCTTAAATGTATGTACAATTTAAGTTGACTTAATCCGTTTGTGTTGGATTACATGATTGATTTGTGTTGCATTAACTGAAACTGGGCAGTGATTTTAGTTCCCAGCTTGCTTTGCATATGGTTGAATTAAGAGAGAATAAATGTTAAAATTTAAGTGTTATTTTATGTTTTTTGAGAAATTTAGAAAAGGGGAAGACTTGATAGTGTGTAATAGTGTTTAATGTTAAATGACATTGGAATTATTACACAATTTAAATTACAGTGGGTTACCATTGTGGAGAAGAGTGGAGCATTTTGTTTGGCTGTCGACTGATTTAATTAAATGTCACTGAATCAAATGAAATATAAATGGATGAATAAACATAGTAAATGTCTTTGAATCATGTCAGGAAGCCTTTAAAAAATTATGTTGAGAGTACTTAAATTGGGCAATTTAAAAGTACTCAATTATGTTGAAGTTACCTGAACAAATTATGTTTGTTTAACATAATCCAGTTATGTGGAACCTGTTGACGAAAAAAAAAAAAAATGAAAGCCAACATATATATATATGAAGAGTTCAGATGCAAAAGCCTCTAAGTGCCATTTGAAATTTTCCTCTAGAATGATAATTTTTATCAAGCTTGTATATTTAAGTTCAGTAATTTCACTTAAATGGCAATGATACAGTAATTACTATTAATTGTTATTTAAGTGAAATTACTGAACTTAAATATACAAGTTTGATAAAAATCATCATTAAAGAAGAACATTTCAAATGGCATTTAGAGGCTTTTGCATCTGAACTCTTCATATATATATATATTTATATATATATATATTATTTATTTTATTTTTTATTTTTTGAAGTGTTACTGTCACTTTTGATTTTTGTGTCTGAATGATCGCATTGGTTTATGTAAAAAAAAAAATTTTTAATGTGGTCTTTTGAACCCCGCTATATTTGATTTATATTAGATAAACAAAACACTTGACACATAAAAAGGGATGTCATTACAATCTAACATTATAACGCTAATTGAAATATTTTCCCACGCACTAAACAAAAAATAAATCACTTTATCTTTTTATAACACAAGGGAAATCAATTCCCGTACACTCAGTGACTTAATTAAACAGAGTCAATAATTAAATATAGAGCTTTAAAATCCATTGTTTAAAAATGTGTTTTGAAATCAAAGCATCAGGCAACTGCAACATATAAAGATACATATGATTTTTAACCACTAATGAGCACCTCCGTACTCTGTATCCACCATCATTTGATTTGTTCTAATATACAAATAATTGTAATGAAAAATAACTATTTCTCAGTCAAATATTGTTTTATGTGAAAAGACGCTTTTGACATGATTGAAAATACTGCAGTGTTAAAATAAACATTGAGCTTTCTCTCTCTCTCTCTCTCTCTCTTGCTCTCTCTCTTGCTCTCTCTATCTCGCTGTGTGTGTGTGTGCATGTGTTTGTGTCGCTCTAAATGAGTAAAGTTGTTTCATCTAGATGAGTTACATTACAAAGACCAAAACAGCTGCTGCAGAGGATCTGACCAATTCATTATTTGTGTGTTATTCAATTACAAAACAAAGACAGTGTCTCTGCATTCTCATCATAACAAATTACCTCCAAACAAATAATTAGTGCTGGGAATAAATCTCTTGTCATATTCCATTACGACAACACGCCAGGATTGTGCTCGGAAATACCAAGAGTTCTCCTCAGTTTATCCACTGGTTGTGTGTGTGTGAGTGAGAAAGAGAGAGCATGTGTCCCAGGCTGCTTGAAGAAGTTTCTCACGATTCAACCTGCAGATTTGACCTTCCTGCACTTTTGTACATGTCAGTTTTGCTCTAGACTGTTCAATAAAATGCTACTATTAAGAACAGGTGCTCCACGTGAAGACGGAGCACTTTGGCAGTTCCCTGAAAGTTATCTTAAGCGCTTAGCTCACTGAACCTTGGGAATGAAAATCATGCGACATTCTCTTGACTTGACTGCTAAAGCCTTATTTGAAAATAAGGCTTAATCAATAGAATAAAATATAATAGGCGCTTATTTTGGAGCGCCGGACAAAAATTCAGAACACATAATCCTATTATGGAGACAAAAGGTGTGTTTAAAATTCTGGACCGAACTGTGGACATCCACAATGAGCGGAGACAAAGTCTGAGCGTCCTTGCATGTACGAATTTGAAGCCTCATTGGATTCATGATATGTGGAGATTATGTGTAAACTTTAATCACATTCCACCCTCTTATTAGGCAAAGTCCCATCAGATCATTTGTCGTATATGTTCCTGTAGGGTGAAGGGTGATCATTTCCATACAAATGAGCAGAAAGATTTTCTCTCTCTCTCTTTCTCTCTAATTACCCTGCAACACCGACCTTATTTCCAATCTAGAGGCCCGGTTTATTAAAACAGTCTGTTATACAAGTGCACATAATTAACAACAAAAAAATTAGGCTTTTTAAAAGTGAAAGCACCATATGAACAATTAATGTTCTAATCAACCCCTTTGAAACACGGTACTTAGTTCATTCGGAATAGCCCTTCTGTTTGCATAATGAACACAGCTGAAATGGGGGTGATACAAAGTCAGTCAGACAACAAAGAATAAACTAATGAAGATCGTGCAGAACTCAGAAAGGATTCACGTGGCCTACCTTATTCAAAAGTAGAAAGTATAATGCTTGTTGAATATTAATATACATGAATGTCATTTTAGTTTGTGTGAGATGTTACTGTCAAAAGTATTTTTTTTTTTCAATAGTTGTGTTGTCATTTTTTCCATGTATTGCAGAATTGCACATGCTTTGGCACAAACTGGCTTACTTTACATCACTTCACCATAGGTGAACATGATTTCACCAAGTATAACATGTTACTGGATCAACATTCTAATCAACCAATCAGATTTGAGGGACAAGTGTCAAGTTTAGGCTTATGGTGCGTTCTATTATACCCAACGAACCGACTCGGACCTCGGATTTGACGTCACGTCCACGTTTCAAGCGTTCTATTATGTTTTGCTTGTCCGAGTCGGAGAAAGCTGTTGTAATGGTAGCACTGGCCGAGTACCAGGCACTTACATTAAAATAAACATATTATGACTACACCTCATCAAAACGCAGCCATTTGAACTTGAAAATGTTCACTTTATTTAAAGTTTTTCATGTTAATCTTCTGTTAGCAACGCTAGCAACGTTAGTAATTGCACTCACAACAACCGATTCCCATGCCTACAGGGGACTCAGTAATACGAGTGATTATAATCGTCATTTAAAATACCAAATCGGTTCAAAAACAATGAATACAATTCATTCTTACAAGTCACAGGGCGCAGCCATTTTGAATTCCGAAACGAAATTCTTGCTCGGTGTCCTCGCGGTTGTCCGACGTCCGAGAGGAGAAATCCGAGGAAAGGGGGCGTGTTGCTAGGCAACGTCTGTCGTCCGTTTCGGATCTCCGAGACGGATGAATAATAGAACGCACCATTACAACTCAGGTTAGGTGCTTCTACATCAGGGTTTTTCTTTTTTTTTTCTTTTTTCTCCTCTGATTTTTAGAGAAATGTTATGGGTAGGGTTAGGATTAGAGGTAGGGATAAGGTTATGTCAAAATTTTCAGACAGAAATGTTGTTCCAGAATCAACTAAGTATTTTGACCCAGGAACATTATACATGGGAAAATCGCTATACGCTAACTCACGACCAAATCGTATGAGTGATTCAAAAGTGACTAATTCGTACTAATTCATACGACCTCACTCATTTAGATTTATCTAAACCCACGTGATGGTTAGGTTTAGGGGCGGGGTCAGGGGTAGGTCATTCGTACGAATTCATACGAATTGGCCAATTCGTAAAATATGTACGATTTAGCAAAAATCTTACTAATTCGTACGAGTGAGGTCGTGCGAATTGTTACGAATTAGCCACCTCGTAAAATTCGTACTTTCAGATGTTAAAAGTGCCTTGGACGACACTATGTCTAGATATGACTTTCTCCATAATTGAATCGTAATTTGTTGAACAACTGCTGCCTTATTAACAGAAAATGTAAAGTGTTTAGTTAATTCACCCCTCAACAAATTGTGAGTTTCAACGTCTCTTTTAACATAGTAACAAAACTATCTTGTCACAGAGAGATTATGAAACAGCTAAACTCACTTATTATTATGATTACCAAAGGACTTATGGTTTTATAATAAACCAAGAAGCAAACATGCAAATCGTAATACTTCAGAGTGAGCATTTGATAACACTAAAAGCTCCACTACATTAGTTACCACCCTAATTACTATTGATTCACAATCCTCGGTTTTATAATTTAGATGAAACCCAATACAACTCACACAATCAATGTAGTCATTCATCCTTTTGAGGACAAAATCATCATTTTTAATTTGTTAAAATTCCCTCTTATGAATCTATGCCCTGAGGATGGATTTGATTTGAATGTACTTTGATGTTTCAGGTTTGTTCAAAAGAAACTACAGTATAGAATGAATGTTTTAGGTATATCATTTGGAGTTAGGACCAGTGTAGGAAGGACTAAGGCTGCAAAAGTTATTGGCTATATTTGAGTTTGAATTGAATTTTAAACTCCACTGCATTGCCTCAGGTTTGTAAAAGCAGTGTGCACTAAATTAAAATGTCTTTTGAGCTTCAGAGCTGACACAAATACAGATTCTGGGCTAAATACTGGGGTCCAAAAATCTGCTACTATTATGTGTTTTCTTTTGCAGTTTCTTAGTGTTTGCCCCCATTTACTCTAATGACAGCAGTACTCCAGATGCATTGACTCCACAATTTTAAATATAACCTGCAATGACGTTCTCTGATCCAAAGATCATCTTCTGCTTCAATGAAACCAAGAACATCTTACTGACGGTACTAGGAGCTCATATGGGAAATGTCACAATCTCTAGAAAGTGTCCAAAGGTGTTGTCCAACATGGGACGACTGACATCTTCACCCTTTATTAAAATATTATTTAAAAAAAAAATAATAATAAAAACTTAAACATTTTGTAAGCATGTTGCATAGTTGTGCTTGGAGTCAATTGTTTTATTTGTGATAATGCAATGAAATATGCCAAACTGTGCAGACATAATTTAGGCCATACACACATGGAAATATAAAATACAATATTTTCCTGCATACTAATGTAAAAATCTTTAGCTAAAGTTTGCCTTTTTGCCATTGATGTTGTGTTTTTTCCCTCATATTTTGAAAATCTAATTTGATGCTTTAATGTACTGTGTGAGCTATTCACTTTATGTCATAATTTATTTGTTTTAGTCACTGATGATGCACAAAACTAAGAATATGATCACTGAAATGTATCGTAGATCAGTGGAAGAAGTGCACATTATCATATCAAATTGATTACTGCAGTTTAAAGTAAATTATGTGTACATTTGTAAGTCTCTTTGGATAAAAGCATCTGCTAAATGAATAATTATAAATGTAATGTTCATGTGAACTGGCCAAGTGAAGTTTCTGCTAAAATGTACAAGGTTATGATGTCATGACTGTTTGCTGAGGAAGAATGGGAAGATGACAGAGATTATAAGGAGCATTAATCTCACTTTGCTTTCTAATTAGAATACATGTCTTAATTCATTTCCATTTACAGATTCAGAAATATAATTTCAATTACCATTGAGGTTCAAATATTGGGTTCAAAAGAAACGTTTAGTGTAAAACAACTTAATTTTATTGTCAAATTGTTTTACATGCGTTTACGTTTGCCTCATAAACGTAAAAAAAAAAAAAAAAAAAAACCGGGAATTTCACAATATTGTTCTTTAACTTGTAAGAACACACATTTTAGTGCTGTCAAGTAATAATAACTCTAATAACATACATTAAAAAAAATATATTTTTATTCATTGATTTTGACAGACACACACACACACACACAACATATATAGGCTAGTATATACTCAACAGATAGACCTACCGCAGCTCGTAAACAAATCACACGCGGCTGTGTTGATGGCGGATTTAGTCACGTACAGGTCTTACTCTTAACAGCTTTTAGTTACAGCGTTCAGGAACGGTTAAATATGAACTAAATTAATAATGTTATTACTGATAAAATTACCGGGTACCGGACATTTTCTCACCGGTTCCCAACTCCCAACATGCACAGTTGCACACGCACACACATCTGTGCAACTGTCATTGTACTGTAACCTACAACAGCGACGCGTTACATTATCTCATCCCATCTCATCAACAGTTTAATACTCGCACACGTAGTCAGAAAAAGAGCCTCATCTTCTTTCTGATCGCATGAACGTTACGAAACAACAGTCGCTGTCATAAATCAGCCGCTCACGAACCTTGCCATTGCCGCCGATTGTTCACTTTGTATTAAAATGTCTTCTTTACTTTTATTTTTCTCATCCTCATCTTTTTGTTGGCTGTTTGTTTTGTTTCAGCTGGCCTCTTTACCCCAGTAATGTGCCGCCACATTTTAGCTAAAGTCCACCGCAATAGCGGACTTCGTTGAAATGTAAAAATCCTAATGAATCACTCAATTCTCATTGGCTACCCGCCAATGTGGCATTTAGATTGACAGTGTTACCCGCCAATAGCAAAATTTACCCGCATTTGGCAGGTGGTCGGGTGTTAATTTCAGGCCCTGGTCGTGAGCCTCAGAGCGGGTGGAAGTCATAGCAAATATGGGACTTTGGATTTAGCAATTTTATTGAGTCAGAATGCACTTGCATATGTGAGCGGTCATAACTCACTGTCACCATTGTCAAAATATCAACCTAGGAACATCAAACTTAGGTCTCAAGGGGCCCATTCGAATGCCAAAAGTCATTTTGGACCTTAATGGGCCTATAGTCTCCATTCACTCTCATTACAGTGAAAAGAACAGCTAGGACATCTTAAAAAAAAATCTCCCTTTGTGAGTAAATTGTGACGTAATTTTTATTTTTGTGTGTACTGTCCTTTTAACATTTCTTGTTTAGGTCTTTGGATGCACATCTTGTCTTTCGGCAGGGCTCCTGTATCTCGGCTAGAGGTAAAAGTAAGGGGAAGAAAATAAAATAAGATCTAAGAAGATCAATAAATGTTTCATCAGATTTAAAGGATGGCATTACACTGAGCTTTATGGTGGCTCCGACGCAGTTTCAGGGTGGTCGAGTCCTTGGGAATTTAAAGAAAACTTTATAGCGCTGTAAACATGCTACCATTCTCTTTTCCATTTCGTCGACATAAAGTGCAGACAGATCAGTAAATCTGCAATGCGTGGTGGCTATGGTTACTACTTTCTATCTCTCTTTCTTTCTCTCTCTCTCTCTCTCTTCCACCATTGCTCCTCATCCACTCCTTTGTCCTTCACACTATTATTCTAATAGGGCCGATTTATCCTCTGATGTTTTATATGCCGTACAATTGCCGTAAAGTAAACATGATGCTCGCACATTATCTCAGCGCTGTGTTTATATTGCTTCTGATCTGGTCCATGATAAGAGAGCACAGCTTGTCAAAGTGCACAAAAACAAAACAAACGACCCCTTGCCCTTACTTGCTGCAGGGTGATATTTTAACAAATATCTTCAAAGACATGGCTGCATTTGTGTTTGCTGAAAATATTAGATACATGATAGTTAGCAGTGGAATTCTCCATGATCATTTGGTCCTGATTTAACTCTTTTAATTACTGTTATTATCACACAGTTTTTCAGAGATAGAAGAATCTCTCTGAATTTACAGAAATCTTGGAAGGATTTTTGGGAAGCATTTATGACAACTATCGAAGAAACCATTAAATCTTCATTTATATTAAAAAATAATATAAAAATGTTGTTTAAAATATACCATTTACATTTTTTTTAAAGAACTCTCTGTTAACAAAAAATACAATAAAACAGTAATATTATTAAATAACTGTCAAATTGATTAACTGTCCAATTGATTAATCATGTATATATATTGAAAGCTCAACACGACAAATGTTCCGTTTCCCCAAATTCTACTTTCAATGACTTCTGCAGTCTCCCCCCCTGAATAGAATCCCTTACATCACAAATCCGCAAAACATGTGTTGTCTTAGGCTATGTTTACACGGAAACGATTCTAAAGAGAAAAGTGCGTTATCACTTTGTATCCTACGTTTAGACGAGCGTTTTGGGTGGGAAATCCACGTGCATATGGTGACGCAAAAGTGTGTAATATTCAATGTAGTATGCACTCCAGGTGGCTAGGTGGCAATGTGGAGCACTGCCACACAACAACACCAAGTCCATGCGCCTGTGTACAACTTTAACTGTCAAGCAAACTTTTGCGTTTTTACCCTTTACACGGGAACGCGGCGGTGGAGCGATAAGTCGATACAGTTCAGATCACTCAGCACGACATTCATGGTTTGACTTATCGAGACTATTTTTTAAGATGGCTCCTGTCTGTATACGCGAAGTGAACTGTCTTCATAAAGTATCTTCTTATTAAACGGTCTGTACACTTACAAAGCTCTCAATGCTTCGTTTTGCATGTATGGAGCCTCATTATGTTACTGTGTTAGTGTGGGGCTATTTTGAGCCTTGTTAGTGGTATAAACTAGCGATTTCTTTTTACTTAGTCAATGCCCCCAACAGTTTTTAGAGATAAAACTCTTTACATTCGATTATCCTGAAAACAAATCTCAGAGAGCGGTTGACTATTTACCAATGTTTTATTAGACCAAAGGTTCATTGTTCACCAGAGTTCTCCTTTAAGCCCCAAAAACACCATCACTGTGTAAACCAAAGGCACATCCGATAAAATATTTTTACGTTTTCAACCGCGAGCGTTCTCGTTTAAACAGGGCCTCAAGCACACCTGATGCAACTAATCAGTGGCTTCATTATTTGCACCAGGTGTGCTTGAGCTAGAACACATTAAATATCTGATCTGGCTAGGTTTGTTTAGTCACTTTTGACTGCATGTTAGAAAGTCACCATGAAAATATTTTACTTTTACGATTTTTTTTTACAATGAAGGTAGGCTATGTGATTGTGATAATTCAGGAAATACCTGTAAAATAACAGTATTTTTCAGTTTATTTAATTTAGGATGTTTTATTTTAATGTTACAAATTGCATCTAGCATTTTCTGTGACAAAGCAGCAGGAGTCACAATAGCAAGACAGTCAGGCTGAATCATTTGAGCCCTGAGGCTTTTACCCAGGGGATAATGATCCAAACTGAGGAAGAGGTAGAAGGAAACATGCATTAATGGCTTTGTCCATCCTTATTTTCATATTCCAAACCATGGTTTCTATGTGTACCTTGGCTTAGTTTGATATGAATTCTGAGCAGGAATGTGATTGTTTTGTTGCCGGGGAGGCAACACAGATGGGAGAATTTATTTACAGATAAGCTGATAAATGAGGGTATTTCTGATGTTTAGCCTAATCATTAGACGCACATGGAGTAATGAAATCTGCGCACCAGTATCAGTGCCATTAAATGAGAAAATGACCCAAATATCAAAATCCACTTCATTTGCATTTCCAAACAACAAACATGATTATTTGTGAATGTTTGCCACTAGGAAAATATATAAGTTTTGCCATGCATACATAATTGTTAATAATTGCAAAATAAATAAAAAAAATGTTATCTCTCTTTTTTTTTAATTGAAAGAATTACAATTGCATAATTTTTACAGATGGAACACAGAGGAATTTGATGGTGTTTACCTAATTAAAACATTTTCACCGTGAAGAAACCTTGTTATTCTCATATTGGAAAAATGATTTCCATTCTTCTATTTTTTTCATATGTTGAAGCCTAACCCAGTAGAAACATACATTGACACTGAGAAAAGATGAAATTATCACAGTAAAACATATTTTACAGTATCCTGTCCATTTGGTGGCAGTTGTAAGATCAAAAAAATAAAAAATAAATAGGACGTTTCAACACAATGTTTGCTATTCATTGATGATTTTATTATTATGTTCTTTTTAATCCTTTTGACTTCTTTTGTAGCCTAAGATATTTTAGACCTACAAATCCAAATAAATAAATACATAAATAAGAATTGTTTTGTATTATTATTATTTAAAATGTTGATATTGACTATATGATATCAAATCTTCATAAGAAATGTAATCTTCAAAATTGTGTATAAAATTACAGAAATTAGAAACATATGTTAGAGATACAATCATTTCAATTATTTCCAGCACGACCTATGACCAAACCTTGTTATTTTATTAGACAGGATGTAACTAGCATTGCCAAAATTTCTTAGGTTATACATTTCATAGAAAGTACCTCTTCATGCAATCTATCTCATCTGCTGTCGGAGAACCCCAAGATGCTGGCTATGACAGGCTGAATGCTCTGGGCCCTCCTCTGTGGGTTCTCACACCACGTAACTGACTGTTGTTTGGATTCATAAACAGAGTGATTGAGTGCTGCTGGCAGCCCAGCTGCCATTACAGCCAGTGCTAGCTGAAAAACGACAGCAAGGACTAGCAGCGAGGGAAATCACACCGCTGTCCCGCTGACGGCTCCTAATCATTTCCTGCGTTTGTGTTCTTAGTTGCCCTTTACTACTGCTGTCCATCACACACCTTACATTTGTGTGGCACAATCTTTTTTTGCTGAATGATGATATTATGTTTGAAAGGAGTACTCTATTTCTATTTAAAAAAATATCAGATTAGCTATGGTGTAATATAAATGGTGTGCATATAAATATCTTTATTTTTTAACTTTGTTACACAAGCTCAATGGGGAAATTCTTAGACAGAAAGTGTTTGAACACTTCTGGACACTAATCACATTAGACACACAATGTATTAATGTTTATGTGTTAGGCCCAAACATCAAACCAAGTAGCAACTAAGCTTTCTCAGAACTAGCAATTGCTTTTAACTAACTTATCCCAAAGGTAAGTTGTGCATTTGTACTTTTGATGTATTTTATGAAGGCAGTTTGTCAAGTTCACACAATTTTAAGTGGCATTTATTTTTGCTATTTTTGATAGCAAAAATATATATAGTGCACCTTAAGTGTCCAAATAAGGGCCACCTAAAGCATTCTCATCCTAGGGGATCTAACTGACACTTTTGACACACATGCCAACCTTTAACGTCAGTTAGATATCGCGGGTAGGTTTAGGTCTGGGGTAGGGTTAGGGTTAGACCACTAGGAGGCGCATCTCATATTGACGCTACAGCGTGCCATGTGTGTCGGATGTTGACACATGGTCAAAAGCGTCAGTTAGATGATGCTTTGGGATGAGAACGGGCTGGGGCCACTGTGTTTAAAGTGGTAACCAATGAGGGCACATGGCCAGTGTCCTGAGAGTGCTAGTTGTGGTACAGCTATAAGTGGGGCTTTCACAGCTTAAATAAAAAGGCCACAACAGATAGCATGTTTTCATAGATGCTTGATAATTACTGATAATACGCAATAGACAGTATGTATTAACAGGACAGATATACATGAGTTGCTTTTCACTTGTCCTCTAAAATCCACAGTGTTGCCCTTCGGATATCCAGCATATTTCAAATCCAGCATGTTGAAGACATTTCAAATGAAGCCCCGAAAATGCCACAAGGCCTGCCTGAGGGCTCTATTTAGTTGTCTCTAAATGCCAGTGATCACGGCATCCTCCTTCTTTTTTAATGTCAGCAAAGGTATGTCCCTAGTGTTTTAGTTCAGGGACAATTTGTTACCCTATTGACACTGCGGCAAATGTACTTAAACGGAAGAAATAAATAAAAAACACACAATACTAGAGCTTATAAACTCAGTAATGAACTATCAATAAACTATTTTTTAGACAATATCTCCAGGTTTCAGAAAAAGCTTAAGCCTAATGCATGTTTGAGCTGTTATAATTGAAAGCAAATTTCACTGATGTATCTTAAAATATTTCAGGGCCATTGTTTTGTCTCAAAGTGATACCCCATTGCCCCCCACACACTCCTGTCCCACCGACTTTATAAAACTGGGTTACACCACTGGCTTAACCCTGTAATGCTTCTTGCTGCTACAGTAAATGTCAGGTTATTGCAGTCTAAATATTACAGTCAGATTACAGTCAGGTAATTGGCAGATGCAGTTTATGAAAGATAGATAAAAAGATGATCATAAAGAGAAAAAAACTGCTGTGGCATTTCTGTCAATTAATTAGAAAGGTCTAGAAGATGGGAAACATTCACTGTGTGAATTTCGAATAGGAGACAAGGGTGAACTCTGGCTTTTGATGGTGAAACTGTGACTTTTATAGCATCAGAAATGTGAGGGAGCCTAAAAGCACTTTTGGAAGCTGAAACGTAAGAACAGAATCATCCGCCGTTTTGTTTTGAAGAACCCACTTTTGCCCTTGTGCTCCATCTGTCATCATCCCCTTCCATTGACAACACATTAATCGCCGAGGCTCAGAGAGGATTTTACCCAAAGTCTCTTATTCTTTACCATTGGCATCGTACCGCTGGTTCAAATCCCATCGGCATAGTGCATGTTTGTTGCTGTGGAAAAGTGGTTTGTTATTGTGTGTAGCAGGGCCTGTATTGTACTGTATATCTACCGGGTTTCAGTGCAGATGTGTCAACACAAGTCCAATGGGAGCTCTAATCAGAGCAAGAGTGCACTCGAGGGCCACGCAGAGTCGTTTGCTGCTGGCTAGAGCTGATAGATGGGCCCGCTGTGGACCCTTAGACTGAGCCAGAGTGGTGCCGCCCCCTTCCTGCAAACCGAGCCCGACATCTCCACGGCCCACCTGCAGCTTATGTGTCCATGTGGCCCTGACTCATTGGCACGCTCCAGAGAGTGTGATAAAAATACCCTGCCTCCACTCCTCCTTCTTTTATCACACTCTACTGATTCATGCGTTTACTTGTATGCAACCGATAGTGGACTGCGATGTGCTTTTGTGCGAATCACGCTTGATCTCTTTCAAATGCGCTTGGTTTCAATTGTGTGCAGAACGAGAACCGAGAGGTCGGAGATGTGAACTTCTGCCATATCTTATGCTCAAGGCATATTTGCTCGAAAGCTCCTGTCATTTTAATTGAATAGATCGAATATTGCCATTTACTCTGTGCATTTCATTGGTTGTATGATTTCTAAGAATACTTACAGGGGATGTTCATTGTATATGTTACCCTATACTCACATGAGTACATTTTTTTTTTTAAATTGAGATTTATACATTATCTGAAAATAAATAAATAAATAAATAAATAAGCTTTCCATTGCTGTATGGTTTGTCAACATTTAGCATTGATAACTATTTGAGGATGCTAAAAAATGTAAACATTGAGAAAATCGCCTTTAAAGTCGTCCATTTATGTTTGCTATTGTGCTGGATTCACTCGTAAAAATTAGTTTTATATATTTACGGTAGGAAATTTACAAAATATTGTAATGGAACATGATCTTTACTTTATATCCTAATGATTTCTGGCATAAAAAAAGATAATTTTGCTCCAGACCCAATGTATTGTTGGCTATTACCACAAATATACCCGTGCTACGTGTGAGTAGTTTTGTAATCCAGGGTCATATGCTCCATGGTAATGTAGCAACATGTAAAACAGCCAGAAAATGTAAATGTTGAATTGATCATTCTTCACCATGTGGCCAAAGATGGCTGATAATTTCAACTCCAAATCTTCAGTTTCTAAAAATTGATCAATGTGATAGATTCAGTCTTGATTTGCCTGATTGCTCGTGGCAGTCAATTAAAATGAGTTTTTTCCTGCTGCTGCGTTTTTCGTGTCACAGGTCTGTGGTTGTATCAGCAGACAGAAGCTCCTGCGCATGGTGGAAGTTCTCTAAAAATATCTGTAGAAATAGTCAACAATAACATTTTGTTTCCTATACAGACATGGTTAACTTCACTAAGATGTTGTCTAAAGGATTGTCATTACTGTAAAGAATCACATTTGTTCTACTGATAAAAATGTAGTCTGTGCAACTCACTTTTGATATAACCTCACTGAAATACTAAATCGTGTGTGTGCGTGTGTGTGTGTGTGTGTGTGTGTGTGTGTGTGTGTGTGTGTGTTAAATAGAAAATAACTGTGATAATAATTGTTCAGAAAATTGCAATTTTACAATAAAAAAAAACAGGAAATGTTTAAAACTAAGCACAGGAATTTAAGAAACTCCTTGGCAACTTGCAAAAATGTATCAAACTAAAGTTATTTATTGGGTGATATAAAGTATGAAATTAGGAGGGCTGTTCAGGGCACCAAGCTTGTTGACATGAGACACTGGCCTTCCTATTAGAACCACCCCTGCTGATGCCTCTATACACTGTTTGGATAATTTGTATGTAAAATTATTATATGAATTGGGTTTTGGGATTAAACAGTTATCAGTTACAAGAGTGCATGTATTTCCCCTTGTTTTTGTACAGATAAAAAAAAAAAGAATTGCTCATTAATGAAACATGATTTTGCTTAAAAAAACCACATTGTAAACAGATACAGCATATACCAGACCTGTCTACCATATAAATATATATATATATATACAGTATATATATATATATATATATATATATATATATATATATATATAACAAGCAGAAAATGGTCCGTTGACACTAAATGGTTCAACACTTTCGGCCGTGCAGTGAGACTGAATTGATCTTGGACTGTTGTTGTGATAAAAAAAGGTTAGTGAATGGATGAATTGTGTGGAAATGTGATTGCATGAAAAAAAGAAAAATCTGTGTCAGATGTGTTTATGGCTAGTGACTGAGTGTGCATGCATGCATGCCTCTCGCTGGACGCAAGTTTGTGCGTATGCTCCTGTTCCTTTGTGTTTGCACTCACTCGTCTTGTTAATTGTCTCTGATTTTTGTGTTTGTTGAGTTATCTTGTCAGTACATGAGTAAATCAATGTTTTATGAGTCAAGGCCTTTTAAGTATGCTCATTCCCCAGCCTCAAGCTGTCACTTCCAATTCTGCTGTATTCCGCTTCCCGTTTCCTCCGCTCCCAATGAGGAATATTACGGCTGACATGGCTTAATTACATGAGTGTGTTTAGCCTGAACACATCACCTCATGCCTCACATTGGTCACTTGTGCCGCAGGTTGTTTCTTGGTCAAGTCACCTAAAGCCTTTGTCTCCCTGATACAGTTTTCATTTGCATGACTAAAAATAATCAGCTGAGCGGATTCACTGTCTCATAAGCTACATATGATAAAACCACGTGCCCGCCTTTTACCTATATTTAATGAACACAAACAGAAGCTAGAATGATACACTGGCATGAATTTATTTGCGAGTTGTTAAAGTACATGGTGCATTCACTTAAGGAGGCGGATTTTTTTATTTTTTTTGGAATGGGACAGCTATTGTTAGTGTACACGGCAAGGTGAACACAAGCAGCACTAATGAATGAATAACGTCGGTCACCAAGGTAACTGTGCATATTTATGCAGTGCATCCTATTTACAATGAGGGACAAAATCAAATGAAATGTTTGCTTGTTGTTCTGCCAAAGCAGTGCTGCAGAGCAGCATTTTATCTCATTAATAAATGCCAGATAAGATCCAGTACTGTGACTTCCAATCCCCAAGACATAGGATTAATGTTGCACAGCGTAAAATCAATAAACACTAGATCGTAATGGCTGAAATCTAGTAGTAATAGCAGACAAACCTCTAACTCATAGGTAGAATTCTCAGAAAAGTAGTTAGCCTGATTAGTGTGAATTAATGTGAATTATTGAACGTAATGGTTTAAGTTAGAGCCCCTTCAGCTTACCGGACAACAACATTACCAATAAATGATTCAAGTAATGAGACTAAATGAAGCACATGTTGCTTAAAAAACAAGTCGTAAATAAAAACATCAACTGTGTTTTTGTACGAATTCCTTGGTACAAATAGCTAATGAATATTTACAATTAAGCCCTGGTATACTGACGAAGAGGGGTTTTTTAGTTGTTGTTGTTTCATTCTTCACTTAGGGGGAATTTAGAAAAACCTTTTCAGCTCTATACTTTTAGTAAACATCTCAACGCCACCCATGCTGCTGAGAACGGCGTTTAGATGAATATGTGAATATGTTCTGCTTGCTTTCCTCTCAATAACATCATACACAACAACACAACACACAACAAAAAGTTTTGTGTTAACAAACACACAACAAAAATTTGACAGTTTACAAATAAGCAATTAAGAAAACATTCAAGTATAGATGTGTGGATGAACACCAACGTCACCTCTTTACTCCCTTCAAACTTAAACTGGAACGTTTCCATCACAGCAACTTCCTGAACACACATTTAAAAAATATAAGTTCAGCCCAAGCTAATTTATTAGTTTATTGTCATACAGCGCTTCATAGCCATTACACATCACCCAGCACTTGATTGGTCCTTGTTAACTATACTTCACTAAAGCACTTCCATTTGGGACTTTTATTTTCTTCCCTTTGGTTTGTTTATAATTCTCCTTTGCTCTTGGATCTGTTTTGCCTACATTTAAAACCAGTAGAGCCCACAACTGGCTTATTGAGAGCCTGCAAATTAGTGCCTCCTTAGAGATTGTAGTTGATATTTCCATCAATTATTCATCTCATCCTGCGACCACCACCACTGAAAACATTATGTATATGTATAAACAATCATATTGGTTCTGTTCTGTTTACCCCAAGGTGGGTTATTGCTGCTTTCCCTGATCTATGCTATAGGCTTCATGGATGCGTAGGGAGTTCTTGCCCAGAACAGAACCATACCGTCAATCCAAACTCTAAAACAATTATCATAAACTCTATGATAATTGTCAATCATATTTCAAGATAGTGGTCCTAACAGAAATTAACTTTGTTTTAGCCTGATTAGGTTTGAAATTGCATCACACCAGTCCATTCTTCAGTTTCACTTTGCACAAAAAGTGTTTTTGCACTCCACTGTCCTGCTTTTCCGTTGTTTTTTGATATAAACATGGATTAAATGGGCTTGACAGCATTTTTCAGCATGACAAGAATTCTAAAAACATTGCCCTCCTGTTAAAAGATGTAAACAACATGCATTTTTTCATTTATCTGCCCTGCGTTTTAGGTTTTTAAATGAAAAAAAAAACTGTTTTGCGTGAAACCATTTTTTTGTATGCGCACGAATTTGGATTCTGTTAAAGAACTGGGAGATCTGTGTTTGCCCCACAGTGTAGGCATCAGAGCCAGAGGGAGGAGGATAATGTATTTGGCTGAAGAGTGTATCACATGTGGCACTTTTAATGTGACAGCTGGACTCTTTGGGCACATTGGCTGGGTATGGACAGCCCAGGAATGCCGTGCTAATGGTGCTCGGAGGGTGACAGCCGCAGAGGCACGGGCCTGTTGCAGCCCCTCTGTCAACCCACACGGCTGCTCCGGCTGACGTCTGCCTGCGGATTTCCTCCTCCGTGTGCCACTCACCTACAAGGACGCCGGCTAATTTAAGCATGCCTGGTGACAGCCGCGAATTGGTGGGATTAGGCTTTTTGGGGGGAGCTGGGAAAAGTGTCTCCTTCTCACATTATTCTCTTCAAAACCGATGATCTCAGACATCCTTTTATCAGGCTGAAACATCATAACTAGAAGAATTGCAATGCATTGTGATTTTGAATAATACTTTTTGAGTTGTGCAGTAATAGATATTATTTTGATTAGTACTATTGTTTATGTTTTTTTATTTATTATTTTTATCATTATCATTTTGTCCACTAGGAGTTTTGGGGCTATGCTTGCAATATCTTACTAGCATTCTACTCATATAACGGCAGTATGTATGTGTAAATCATATCATGGAGTTTGCTCAACTTTTTTTTTTTTTTCATTCATAACTGCCAAACTGCCAAAGGTAAAAAACATTTTTACACAAAATTTCTTTTTTACATGACTTTCCCCGACTAAGTTGTCCTAGGTTGTCTATTGAAGCTTGTAAGCTGATTTTTATGTGAAGGACATGGAACTTTTTTTGCCAGGAGAATCAAAAGAATGTGATGTTTACGCATTCTGAGAGCCCATCTTCCGTTTAATGTCATATGCAATGAATGCTTATACAATATAGCCGAAAGATTGTGTCATGCAAATAAAAGGGATTAATTCAAACTAGTCTCAAATATACTTAATAATCAAAACATCATAACAGTGTCATTTTAATTACCTCGACTGTCGACTTGATGCCGGTGAATCTTTCCATGATTATTTGATGGATAGAAAGGTCAAGAGAACAGCATTTATTTGAAACAGACATCTTTTATGACATTACAAATGTATTTACTGTCACTTTTGATTAATTTATTTGATCGTTGAATAAAAGTGATGCATTTCTTCAAGAAAACTAAATATAAGGAATACAAATGAACTAAAAACTCAGTGTTACAAGAAAGTGAAGTGGATTGTATTTGTACATTTGTAATTTATTTATTTACATCTGTATATGATGCAAAATTATTTGTTTATTTATTTATTTATTTGTGTTTTACAAAAGCCAATGAGCATGACATCTGTGATTTTTCATCAGGCTATAAAATGCACTCTCCCCGTTTTCTTTAGCTGGCTTTTTGCCACAGCATAGCAGAAGTATCTTTGATTAAAGTGTGGTATTTAACTCTCTTTACCGTAAAATATAATTTTAATGGCAATACAGCACTTTCAGCCTTTTAAAAATGTTTTTAGTTACTTTGGCCATTAAAAGGGGGTTTACAGTATGTGTTATGTATAGTTGTAGCACTGATTTCATGTGACCTTTTTATGATGCGAAAAACAATTTTACTATATTCAAATTTATAACACTTAATGGCAGGCTGTAACTGTTATATTCAGGCTCTGAATAAACTCACTAGATTTGGTTTTGGTATTTGGCAACATTCACCTTATAATTGTACAAAAGGAGCATGTGAGGTAAATTATTACTGGGTCTCCCACCTAATAGGTAATCAGAAGTGCAGTGGTCGGAAAGACATTTTTTGGCCTCTTGTATGCAGGTTTTGACCTGTTTTTACCCTTCAGAGAAAATAAAGTGTGTGTGTGTGTGTGTGTGGGGGGTGGGGGGTGGGATACAGTCCCATGAATGAATTCCAGATAAGCTTTTATTTGAATTAGAACGCCTTTCCTGAAGACACATTTAGAGCTGAAACACCGCTGACTGGAGGACACAAAAATTACATGATGTTGTGTTTGCGAAAGGTTTGAATAGATGGATAACAGCAGCTGGCTGATAGAAACTGACAAGCCTTTTTGTGAGGCTGTAGAACATTACAAAAACAGTGGTTGGTTGATTTAGCCACAATTTGGTCAGATGGGCTGGCGGAGATAAGAAGAAATAGCCCAGCTGCTTCCAACATTGTATTGTGCTTTAAGCGCCCTTCTGACTGTGCTGCGTTTCATTTTGACCCAGACACTGTAATGTTCCTCTTATTTGTTTTTCAGGGGCTTAGTTTGGTTTAGTTGACCAGGGGTCATGGTTAAAGAATACATAGAGGCATTAGGCAGAAGTAGCCTTGTTTTAATGAAAACAAGGCTGTGAGTGGCGGAAATACATTGTGTTCAATATGTTCACTGCTGTTCTGTTCCTGTATCTGTCATTTTGACATATTTGTTTTATTGTTTGAATGATTGACATCCTGGTACACTACAGTATTGAACAGAATGTACTTATGTACATTATGGTGTCTATTTTGATTAATGTCTATAAGCTGGTCTGTAAACTAAAATTTGTTAAATTCTAAGTAAGAAAGATTGAAATTACAATTTTGTTTTAACCACAGATGTCTTCGAGAGGGCACTGTACTGACCTTCAATATTGAAATGTTTTAAATGTATTAGGGTTGACTGGTCAATTCTAAATGTATGTTTTGCCAGATAAATGTCATTGCTATTTTTGTATAGCAATGTATTTTTGTTATAATTTGTGATTCATTGCAAGACTCGCCAAAAGGAGTGGTGCTACCAGATTTTAGTCAGTAAAATATTAAATAATATAAATTTGCAGGGGTTGAAATTGTAATTTTTTAAAAATACATCATTTATGGTGTGTTTCCATAGACTGTAAAAAGATGGAAGACTTCATTCCACTCTAAAAATAAAGCCAAAATGGCTTGAAAAAATGGCCATTGACATCTTGTGCCAATGACATACAGTAATTTGGAGTTTGAGTCTGTGCGTAATGCACACTGAATAGTTTTTGTTTTATAAATGAAATATAGATTAATCCTTATTACAGTTACAAAAGTTATTCAGTCAAGATCAGTAACTGATTTTGTTCTTTGGTTAACGGTAATGACACTGACTGCAGCAGGTTTATGAGGCTGCTGTCACTTTAACAGTTTCTTTTCAACTGTTAGTGTTTACGTTCACTTAAAACAAACCCGACTGTTTTTGTGTGCATGTGTGCATTCAAGTACAAGAAGACACGTACGAGAATATGAAAAAAAAACTGGCTCGCTGTACACTTGCTTTGGATGAGTGCACAAAGAAAACGCTTTGCGTTTTGCAAAACGACATTAAAATGTGACCTTAAGTATCCGATTCCAGATTTGGAATCTATTTTCAATCCCGAAGACTGTTATTAATAGTTGTTATAAACATTTGTAAGAAACACAATTAAGCAAAAAGCTACACTTTAGTAGTTATCTGCTGAAATGTGCTTGCTCGCAAATCAAAAGACATGTAGTCTCTCTATGAGAGTTAAATCCCCTTTGTACAGGAAAGCCAGAAAGTTTCACTGAAGAAACTCCAATTTCCTAATCTTGTTACATAATGACTCAGTCTATCAGTGATGTGGTCCTGGGGTGTGATTAGCACTGCGGCTGAATCAATCCACGTAAATCCAACTTCTGACTTTCCCCTCACCATTTTATGCTTCTAATTAAACAGATCGAAACACGAGAGATATTTTAGTTTTGTCTTTTTACCTTTTCACCTTCACAATAGTTACCGGGAGAAGGTAAACAATTTGTCCTGTTCTGATTTGTTTTCAAAGCTCTGCATATATACCTGTTTGGGTGAGATAGGAAAGAACCAAGCATCTCTGTGCTATCTCTGCCTGCGACATATGTGCCGAGAAAAGGCTATGCGTACAATAAGCGAGTATTCGCCGGTGGAAACCTGCCTGCTGCTTCCCGCTCGCCTCGGTACTACACAGAGGTTGACAAACGACTGAATGGAATAAAAACATATTGGTGCTGGGGTAAATGGAAATGGAAAAAAATGTAAGGGGAAAAGAAATGGCAGGAGGGAGGTGTGTGCGATGTGTGATAAGGCAGGTCGAAAGCTTTGAGTTGAGCTGAGCAGAACAGTGAACCGTGTAAGTGTGTGTGTGTGTGTGTGCTTGCCTTTAGGGGTCTGCGGCAAGGTGAGTCATGCTTTGCAAGATCTTTCTCGGAGGAGTTTTAGTCCAGGAATGATTCCAATCTAAACAGACTGGGGTCAGATGCTGCGGATTAAAATAGATATTACTTTGTTTATAAAATATCATGTGATATATGTATATGATACTTATCCGATAAAGTAACTCATAAATGTTTTTGTAAATTTAAAAGTTATACATAACATTTCTAGTGACTTAATCCGCTTCCATAACTTCCATAACATAATTCACTGTGCCCAAGTACAGAAAATTGGGATGCACCTAATGGTTTTCAATAATTTTCTGTTCTCTCTAAAGTCTTCGTGGGGCTAAATAGTAAAATAGAAAGAAAGCAAGTCACTGAGATAATCTCAAAAATCCATATATGGTTCCAGGTGTTTCTAATTTAACCCAACATTCAGATGCAAAACTTTTCAGTAAGATTGTGCTGAATCAGAAGATATCCTTCTGAAGAGAGCTCCACCTGGGATGTTACTAGCTCCAGATTTCTCGTGTTTCAATAATAAAATTTAATGAGCAGTATCATGCCCATCACAAAAAAAAAAAAAGACAGCTCAAACAAAAGCTCATTTCCATTTGGATCTTGTGAAAGCTCATCTGAACCGCAATCTGTTCCAGCATTGTCTGGAGCCCTTGCTTCCTTCTCTGGCTCCTTTCTGCTCTCCAAGCTCCCCATGCCATCTGCTTCTCTCATGTGCCACATCTCATGATGACAATAGGACAGGGACCTGTGCTAATAATCCACAAAGCTTAGAGTTTCTTCCCTTCTTTCCAGATATGTGCAATTGTTTTGTTCTCAACAGTCTCCTTGTCATGTACGAGTCTCCAGCTGTGCCACAAAAATAACAGGAAGAAACAACAGAAGAAGAAACAATAACAGGAACAACAAGGATTGGTGTTCATTGCAGGATTGTTTGATGTGCCAGAGAAACCAATCAAGTTGAACCCAATAAAGCAAGAGTAATAAAAGGCGGTGTGAGCCGACCCCCGGTGGGCAGAACGAAGAAGAAATTTCCTTATATGTTTTCCCCTGCCTCAAATTGAGACGTTTGATCTTGTAACGTCACTAGATGGGACGCCTCTCCCACGATTGTTAATTGACAGCAGCGTTTCAACATATCCCTGCCCTGAGCGAGCTGTGATCATGGTCCGCCATTGTTGATACCCTGGAGCAGAATGGCGTCTAAGGGATTGTGTAAGGGTTATATCTGGTTTGGTGACAGAGCTCTGACATTCCATGATTTGTCATGTCTTTGTGTTTAGTCTGGTTTGTTTTGAGCACATGGCTTGTCTTGTATTCCTTGTGCCATGTGCTCTCTTGTCAATTGTCGGGCCCTTCACATCTTGTTACCTGATTATTCAGACTGATCTCATGAAGTAGCATGTGTATGACACGCCAATTCGTATTTCCATTTTTGGCGTGCTATCAAGACGCATAATCGCCTTTCAGCGTGTTTATGAACGCCGTTGACTTGACGTTATATAAATATATGACTTACCTCAACCCCGTCCCTAAACCTAACCGTCACTGGGGTTAATGGCATTTATGACTGTTCCCTTACCATCCTAGGTAAAAAAAAGATATGACTTACCTCAACCCCATCCCTAAACTTAACCATCACTGGGATAAATGGCATTTATGACTGGAGATTTGACTGCGTGTTCAGACACGCGGAATGACGCGGACGTTAATGGCGTAGACATATACGCATACACGCGGATAGCACAAAATCCGTGGAGATAACACGCCACCTGACTCGAAAGTGGCGTATATGTTTACGCAAAAGTCATGATGTCATGTTGGATTATTGATTAATTTGCCCCACCTGCCTTGTTCGTTTCCTTCTTTTGTTTGCTTCCTATTCAGGCTATGTTTACACGGAAACGATTCTGAAGAGAAAACGCAAAAGTGGCGTTGCGTTATCACTTTTTATTCTGCGTTTAGACGAGCGTTTTGGGTGGGAAATCCGCGTGCATATGATGACCCAAAAGTGTGTGAAAGTCAATGTAGCATGCACTCCAGGCGGCTAGGAGTGCATACTACAACAACATCAAGTCAGCGCGCCTGCGTACAACCTTCACTGTCAAGCAGACTTTTGCGTTTTTACCGTTTACACGGGAACGCGGCGGTGGAGCGTTTTTAAGATTTCCACTGTGGAGGGTGGTTTCAGTTTTTTGCGTCTTTAAGCCCCGAAAACGCCGTCACCGTTAAAAGCACATCCGATAAAATATTTTTACGTTTTAACCCGCGAGAAATCTTAACTGGGTAATGTTACAAAATGTCCTGATTCAATTAGATTCAGATTCTGACCAACTGATTCAAACTGGTAAGTCTTTATTTGAACTATTCAATAAAAGAACTGGCTCATCAAAGATATAGTTTCAGGAATCGAGCCTCACTGATTGTGCTGTATGCTTTTGATTTATTAAAATAATTGGTTTATGAGTCATTTGTTAATGAATCACTCTACACTGTGATGTGTTTGATTTACTAAAAATAACTGATTCATGAGAGGCATTTGTTTGTGAATCAAACAAAAGTGTGCTGCTTTGAAGTAGAGCTCAATAGAAAGACATTTTCTGTCGTTATTTTCTTCGCATTCTTCACATTGTGATGTGTTTGATTCACTAAAAATTACACATCTACACTGTGATGTGTTTGATTCACTAAAAATAACCGATTCATGAGAGGCTTTTGTTTGTGAATCGAACAAAAGTGTACTGCTTTAAAATAGAACTCAATAGAAAGACTTTTTTGTTGTTATTTTCTTCGCATTCTTCACATTCTATACAACGAACTCTGCGGTGAACTAACATTTACATTCAGTAACGGGGGAGTGTGCAGAAACCTTTACAAGGAAATCCAATTCAGCACAATATCAAATATAAATCTTTAAAAAAAAACACCAGGTGCAACAACTGATGCCGTATTGTCTGTGACATTTGTAATTGATTTAAATATGCTATGCTGCTAACTGTTGTACACACATGTACTCCGACATATTGTTTCGGTTAATGCAGTTTCTAAAATGAATGATGATCCACTAAGCAACTTTATCTGAATCCTGACTATTCTCACCTGCGACACCAACACAGATTCATTTCAGTTCCAGTAGCTGTTAGCGCTCAGAGAAGGTCAACTGCCGACCTTTAAAACCCAGGTACAACAAATCTAACACCTCTCTGTACATCTCCCAGCAGGGTAAAAGAGCACTGTTGTTTTTGTTGAAGCCTTGTGTATGTGTGTAAGAAAGATGTAGAGTGTACTGTACTGTACAGTACATCTTTTCAAATTCATCTAAAATGTTGAACTATTTAATTTCAAGGAATTATCCTAGTGACACATTCCCTTGCGTGAAATTGAGTCGAGTTTTGAATAAAATGAACATAGTAGACATATTCTTTTGAGCTCTCAATATAATGAATGTTGGATTTTGTAGATATTCTCGGTATATGCTTATAATAACCATCTTTTGACATGCATGACTTTTTCTTATTGAAACTATGTATTGATGTATTCTTGGACTAAATTGTATGTGTTAGGCTGTTTGTCCAGTATCTCTGGCAGTGCCAATGGCCGATAAAATGACACAGAATAGGACACGTTCTATGTGTGTCTGTTGTGTGTGTTCATCCTTAAAACTGTATTTAGAAAAGACACTGAAGTAAATATCTTTGTCAGTGCATTTTGGTCCACTCTGTTTATTCAGTATAGTACTCCTAGGAATTATTACCCTGAAAATTTAAATTCTGTCATTTACTGATCCTCATGTCAGTCAAAACTTGGAAGTGATCTGATACACTCCTGTTTGCTATAATTTTAATCAGATTTATTCTGGATTACTGATGAAATTTCATACTCTTAACAGTTAGATTAAAGGGTAAATTCATGGGTCACAGGTATTTGTGTAATACCCAGAGATTTTGGCCTGGCCATTGCATTAAGTGGATTTCCACTCATATGGGCTGTTTGTCTATTGGAGTGGCTGTTGTTTTGGATGCGCTCCATGGAGGATACAAATTGCATTATTCACGGCATGCAGGCCTGTAATGGCAGCAATGAGCGATGGGCTCTTTTTTGCTCCTGACAGGGAAGGTTGAGAGAGGAGCTCTGTACAATTACCTCTGAGTCTCAACTCGATCATGCTGCTCTACAGTTAAACCGAAGCAGAGGGTCGCTGGAGGCTTGCCTGGAGGGTTGAAGGTGTTTGAACAGGTGTTTGTAAGTTCAGATCCCAGGTGAAAGCTCTCTCTCTGAAGTAGAAAAAAAACAGTTCTGGTTGTAGAATTCCTCTACATGAGCTGTCACTTTTGAACATCTTGTTTTGCCCAGATTGCTTTTAATGTTTTTATGAGTCATTTTAAATGACAAAATGGTCCACTAAATGTCTGAATTTGTGTAACCATCCATTAAAAAGAGAGACGTTTTTATTCCATTTCAAAAAGGCATTTTCTTGCATCATTGATATGTATCATGTCATTGTTTATGAACACATTTTATTAACTTGCCATGCACTTACAAATATTTGTGGAAAAAAAATAGGTCATTCTGAAGAGCTCACTGATTTCAAGCATGGGTAGGATGCTGCATTTGCAACACGTCAGTATGTGAAATGTCATCCCTTGCTAGATATTCCATGGTCAACTGTAAGGGTGCTTTCACGCAAGCACTTTAGTGCTTGTTCCCATACTCATACTCGTAGTCCATCTGGGGTATGCTTCATGTAAACGTCCCAGTTACGTATGTAACCCTCGCTCCCTGAGTACAGGGAACGGAGACGTGTCGTCCCAATTTGTCAGGGAACTCCCCGATGACACGTTGGAGTTCCCAGGACGAAAGGGAACTCCAGTAAGGTTCGCTGCTGATATTGTGACAGAAACTGGAGGAGGGTACAATTGCAAATAACACTTTTAATGAGTAGGTAAGTAGTTTGGTCAGGCACACAACACAGGGGAACCACACAGATGGTACACAGGTCGATGGTCGGACGGACTCCAGAGCAGATGGTGGGTGACGCAGGGACCTCGGTGGACAACCAGTGAAGTGCTTCTAGTCCGGTGTAGAATCTCCAGTAATGGTGCTCGGTGAATCCGTGGAAGTGTGAAGAAACACGATGAGGAACATCACGACATAACGATAACGATCTGATAACATGAGACACCAAGTTACTGAACATATTAAGGGACAATCAGATTGAAACCACTGATCAATGATCATCAGTGACCACGCCCACAGACGCACACAACAGCACTCGAGACGAGAGAGAGACCGTGAATTCATGAACCATGACAGATGGCAATCGTACTAAATTGTGGAAGTGAAACGCTATTGATGACGTATGATTCAATATAACTGTGTTTGTGAGTGTTCTTACTCACTTTCCTGACAACAGTAACTGCAACATAATTTAACTCCCGAGTTCTTTAGAACATTTGTACAGCAGGCGTAAGGGGAGGGGGAAGCAATCAAACTCAGGTTTGGACTTGGCAATCAAACCAAGTGTGTAAGCACCCTAAGTAGTATAATTGGAAAGTGTAAGAGTTTAGGAACAACGGCAACACACCCACGAAAGGGGAAGACCCAACCCGATCTCACGGGAATTCGTACGAATTTTACGAGGTGGCTAATTGGTAACAATTCGTACGACCTCACTCGTACGAATCAGTACGATTTTGCTAAATCGTACATATTTTACTAATTAGCTAATTCGTTTGAATTCGTACGAATGACCTACCCCTGACCCTGCCCCTAAACATAACCGTCACGTGGGTTTAGACAAATCGTACAAATTTGTACGAGTGAGGTCGTATGAATTAGTACGAATTAGCCACTTTTGAATCACTCGTATGAATTCGTACGAATTGGTCGTGAGATAGCGTAGGAAGACCATATAAAGTCACCGTGCTGAGGCGCATGGTGCATAAAAGTCTTTGCTTTACCAATGCTCTGCTAATTCCATAGCTGAAGAGTTCCAAAGTTCCACTGGCATTAATATCAGCCCCAAAACTGCATGGTCGGAGCGTCATGGAATGGGGTTCCATGGCTGAGAAGCTGCATACAAGCCTCACATCACTAAGTACAATGCTAAGCTTCAGGTGGAGTAGTGTAAAGCACGCTGCCATTGGATTCTGGAGCAGTTGAAACATTTGTGAAGTGATGAATCACACTTCTCTGTTTGGCAGTCTGGAATGGCATATGCCAGGAGAACGTTACCTGCTGTACTGCATTCTGCCAACTGTAAAGTTTGGTGGTTTCACTGGTTTCACTTCCAGTGAAGGGACATCTTAATGCTTCGTCATTCCAAGAAAGTTTGGATAGTGCTATATTTCTAACTTTTTGAGAGCAGTTTGGGGAATGCTCTTTTCTATTCCAATATGACTATGCCCCAGTGCAAGCAAGATCCATAAAGATATGTATGAGTGTAAAAGAACTTGACTGGACTTGACATTTTTTTTATATGGATTGGAATGGAGATTGCAAGCCAGGCCTCATCCAACATCAGTGCCGGACCTCATAAATACTCTAATGGATGAATGGGCAAAAACTCCCAAAGAAACATTCCAAAATATTGTGGAATGTGATGTCATTACAGTCCTTGTTGCTAAAATTGTTAGTTGTCTCAATACTTTGGTCCATAAAACAGATATTTGGATTGAGTTAGTTCTATATTTTATCCTAAATGTATGCATGAATTATGTATACATATACATATATAAGTTATATAAAGTTAGTTCCAGCACCCAGCACTTTCCTGAACACATTCTTGCTGTGTCCATTTCACATTTGATCCTGCCATCTTTTTAGGTGGCGAGCATTATCCTATTATCGAAACATATTGACTTATGAAGTTCATAATCTCTTGTGGCACGATGGAGATACAGGAATCATTCAGGCGCAGTGTGTGCCACACTTTAATGAAGTCATTTATCTCTGATCTACAGCTTTGCACCTTACCCTCCGAATGAGCCAGTGTAAGTGTGAAACACAGTGGTCAAGAGAACAGGATGAAAAATGAGGAAATAATTCACAGCGGAAACGTCACTTCAAAATGATTGGCCTTTTCCTCTTCTTAGGGTCCTATACAATTAGATCCTGATTAACTGATATTAGTGGGATTGCTCTCTGTGTGACGCTATAAATGGTTTGCTAGTCGACCACGTTAAAGTCACAGCAGGTAAATCTGACCCAAGAGGTAGATGGTGGAAGGTTACTCTTAAGTACAGTACAAGGTGCATGACTTGTCTTCAGAGTCAAATGAATAGGCTATATGCGAGTTATTAATCTCTATTACCTCATCGTCACATAATTTTACTCATTACACACATTCATTTCTATCTAGTGGCCTTTTTTCTCCGTGTCCGAGAGGCTTTTGTGCATGATAAAGAGAGAGATGAATCTGGTAAATTTCAGCACTGTCTTGTAAATCCTGGTCCCTCTGCATTCATTTATGAATAATGCATACAGTGGAACTCTGACTTTTTCCTGATATTACCTATAGCCAAAATGATTATGCAGAGCTGACAAAATAAATAAATATTCAAAATATTATAAATGGACTCCAGAGGCACGGATAACTTGTGTGCATTTATCAGGGAATGTAACACTGAATGAACGTTTCTTATCCCCCAACTCCCTTTAGATTTTTGTTCTCAGTGTGATTTGTGTGAATTAAAAACGTAATGCCTCAGCAGTTGTGTGCAGAATCGTTTAAAATGTAATTACTCTGCAGTTGACGGTCGGTAGGATGAAGGACAAATGACAGTATTAGTGGAACCAAATGCTCTAAGAGCTGCATGTCAGCATCATTAACATGGGACCGAATGTACAGTTCAGAATTTGGGAATACAGATGTTTTGCAATCCAGTACTGATTTTTTTTTTTTGTCACCACAAAGTTATCAGACAATAACATTATTGATAGCGGTATCTAAAAATAATGTCGAGAAGAGTGGCACTTTCACCCCGATCTCATGAAAGTGTATATATAGCACACATTTTATTTCTCATACCATTTATATGTTTTTGCGTGCATATAATACGTACTTTATGGCATGCAATACTCACACACTCCACACCTCTGATCCTACCCAAGGGGTTTACAGTGCATATCATTTACATCCAAAAACTATTTTTGGCCTATAAATGGCACAAGAAATAAAATGTGTGCTTTCATGAGATTGTGTTGGTGCTTTTCTGCACAAAAGCATGTTTTGGGTGTATTTAGCTTGTTGTTAGGAGTATTGCTAGGGTGTTGTTGTTGCTAGGCCATGGGTGTTTTAGGTGGTTGGATATATTGTATTTCAAGGGTAGGGCTCCACAATTTGTGGAATAAACCCATTAGCATTTTCGTTGGGGATATGAACTGCTTACTGCTTTTTTTTCTTTTCTTTTTTTAATCCAGGTTTTCCTGTGCTTCTTGTTGGGCTGCACACTTTGGCCAAAATTTTGTGGTTATATATCAATTTGGTTATAAAGTAATAATAATAATAACAAAAAGAGAAATATTACTTTTGTAATATTTCACTGCACAATTGTATTTTTTTTTTTAAATGATGATTTTACAAAACATCTATAAAATGACAACTGTTTTTGTTACTTTTTTTCTTCGTCATTTTATTTTGACAGTAATAGCTTCTCTTTTATTGAAAAATGTTCTCATTTCAAGTATGGAAAAAATGGCTGGCACACCTCTGGATAATGAGCCATGTATAAGAGAAAACAGTGACGTGCTTTGCTCTGAAATAAGCACCACACATATTTAATTTCATGTCTTTGCAATTTCATAATCGCACTAAGCCATTTTGCAATTTTGTTTTTATTTCAATAAATCGTACAGCCCTACTCAAAGAGATTTTATTATCTGTTATTTAAGGGATACAAACTATGATATAAAACTGTGAAATAACCACTTTGTGTGTGTTCACATCCAAGTTCCTTTTAGTGGCAGAAACACGCAGTGTTTACGTATCCACAAAATGTGTCTGATATTTTGAACATTTGATGTATATGTGCATTGGTTTGGTCTGTTTAGTACTTCAATAGACTGGCACTTTTATTGAGCTGCTCTCCAGGAGGTGTTTCTGCAGGACCAAGTTCTTACCTCATCAGATTGGACCAAGCCACGTGCTGCAGTACTCCAAATATGACACAAAATTTTCCCTAAGCCTATAAATACATCTCACATGTGTTGGAAGATGTCCTTCTTCCACACAATAACTTAGATAAGTTACTAATAACTTACTAAGTTCTGTATTTGAAATTTTCAGGGCTATTACTGAAGACTGTATCTTTGTTTTGCGCTCTATCCAGTGCATCAATGTCCCGCTGTGAATGAAATTAAAGATGTGAGTGGAGAGCACACGCTGGGGCCACTTGTCTACAGGATCCGCACCTGATAGGCCTCTAATCTATTACCGGTCTGACCCCAGATGCCTCTCTTCTTGCTGAACAATGTGATTGCTTTCTCACCTCAGACTGGGGACTCACTAATCCACACACAGAACAGCCATGTGCAGGTGCCACACCCTTCCACACACACCTGTGTGCACACATACTGTAGGTTTGATGTGCTGTTGCTGTCTGTATATGACTCGGGTATGATACCGTAAAACTTCAAATAATAGCCGAGTCCCAAACAGACGTCTGTCTCTTTTACATGCCTGTTGTGGCTGCAGGTTTGGGTCAATAAAAGCCTGTCTCAAAAAGAAGCCGGGTCTGTTTTTTAGTTTCGGATTGTTAATCTTCTAAAACCGTCAGATCGATTTTTGGTGGCCACCAAAGCAAATGTTTGTCCCACCCTATTTTGATCGGTGAGTGATGTAGAAAAGAATTACTGCTGAAAGAGAGAGAGAGAGCGCACCCTCACATGTCTTCAGACAACACGAACGCTGTCTTGCTCTCTCTCTCCCTCACGCATATAATTCAAATCAATTGACACGATAGTAAAAGGTTGGAAGACCGCAGTTTCACGTGGAGTATTTAGAGATTTTTAGAGATTAGAGACTCAATGAACAACATCTCAACTCTAAATTATAAAGGCCAGTCTCATATAGACGCATGTCTCAAATACAAGCCGGCGCAGTTCGTGGATTTGGGAAAACAAAATCCCGGGATATCACTTGAAGTTTTACGGTAAGCAAGTAAAGAAATCAACTCGCTGGTTCCCTCAGACAACCTGTCACCAGATTTAGAGACTGAGTTTTAGCTCTACTTGGACTGTTAAGCCACTGCTGCTGTCTGTGCTGTCAATTTGACACGAGGCAATTGGACTGAACCTAATCTTGTTGAATTTGTAAGCGGTGTGGATTTGTCTTTGTCTCACCTGCATAAACGTTTACTATTTTTTTCACATCATTATATCATTTGTAGATTAAGAAAATATACATTAAATACTAATATTAATGATTATATGAATAAAAAATGCTCATGTTTTTTAGTATCATGTTTAATACCAGTTACAATGGTGTTTCAATGAAGAATCTGAACAAAAATTCAGAAAAAATAATCATATTTTGAACTTTTCTGTTTTAAAATTTCATTTTTCCCGTGATGGCAAAGCTGAATTGGTTTCACTTTATTTTCATGGTCCCTTTAACACATTCAGTAGAATGTCGGTAGAATAGAGCATCACAATAAAGAGTTAGCAGATATTAAGCAGACAGTATTACTCTGATGAGAGTTAGTTGACATGTAGTTACCAGTCCCTCCAGGATTTCACGATTTTTTTTTGTGATTTTTGCGATCAAAATGACTGATTTTGTGGTGGTAATTTCCAAAAATGTGTGAAAAAATTTGCGATTTATATATAACATTTACCATAATAGTATTTAGTCCTTCCAGAAAAACGCAGAGTTTTTTTGTGATTGTTGTGGGCAAAAAATTGATTGATTATGCGGCCCGTTTTCTTTAAAAATGCAATGGAATATGCGGGATATTTATGCAAAAATTGAGGGAACTTGCAAAAATTGCGGTTTGATGAAAAAGAGAAAAAAAAAAGTGATTCCCCCAACATCCTGTTCTCACTAGGCTAATGTAAGAGTTATTTTCTTATTACTTCCTTTGATAAGCAAGCATAGGCTACTACATCATAGAAAGTGCTGGGAATATTTAATTTCTCATCTTGTTTTATTTCAGACTGTAACGAGTGTAAATAAGGTGTGGCCCCTTTAAGAGCTGCGCGCTCCCTGTTGAACTCTCTGCAGTGTTATATGCGCCTAGAACACCCCATGTGTGCGGGTAATTTCTGTTTGATGCTACTTTTTTTTTTATCTTATGTTATTTATTAAGTAACGATGTGACGGTAGAACGTGTGACAGACAGTTATACGAGTTCGATTTGTGTCAATCGCCTCCGTTTAGTCTGTCTGGCGTCGCGTAATTGCGTCACTTCATAACGTTCCCATGGAAACAGGGGGAAACGGCTGCTCTTGTGTGAAGCAAACGCAACATTTTTCAACTTTCTGCTAAGATACATGTGACTTTTTTTGCAACGAAAATGCGAGGATTATGAAATTATGCAAACCCCGCATATTTTGCACGGAAATCGGCAATTTATGCGGCGAAAGTGCGGCGTATTTGAAAAAATGCGGCCCCCGCATAAATATGCGGACTTTGGCTGATTTTGCATTGAATTCAGCGATCGCATAATCGCGTTTTTCTGGAGGGACTGAGTTACGTGGTCAACAGACTGTTCAAATGGGACCATCACGATGTTGTGTGTTCAGATTGAATATAATATACCGTGCAGCTTATTTTATGAAAAAAAAGCATTTGATTGTAAAAGAAATCTTCTGTAGGCTAATGTAAAAATCTTTACTGTCACAAAAAACAAAAAACACATTATAACTGCTTTTAAAAGAAGGAAACCCTTATGACGTCAATACCAAGAAAATTTCCAAATAATACATTTTGGTATTAGTTTTCTTATGCATTTGGTGTTTTTTGATTAGTTTTTTTCAATGATCATTTCAATCATAAATGTCAGAACCTTTTTACACGGTCATAACACAAGTAATGGTGATGCAAACTAAATCTTAGATTGAATCTCCTCTACTGACAGTATTCGTCACAGTTTGATTGGTCAGCTTAGACCATGGCACACTATCAACTCTTTATCTACATCCCATTATCACAGGCTTTTTCACAACAGCACTCTGACCTCTCACTGCAGAGTGTGCAATGATGCTATATAGTGTGTGGGCATGTGTGCACTGGGGATGGAGGTGGAGGTTTCTGAGTTTTTCTCCAGGGATGTCCCTTCTTCAGCAGAGCTCTCAGCTCTGCCCAGCGGGCACTGGTGAACCATGGCATGGGGGGGTTAATCATATTGTCCCCCCCTGACATCTTTGCTAGAGCTCTGAGAGTGGAATGGTGGAGCATTTATGGCTTCTCTTATGTGTGTTAGTGCCGCATGAGGGGGCCGGAGCAGCGCGTGGTCATCACAGATTGTACTCTTATGGTGCTCAGGGGAGATTACACTGGAGGAGAGGTTGTGGGTAGAGGCAGAATTTTGCCTGAAGCGAGGAATGTTTTATTTTTTAAAGTTGAAGTTCTGTCCAAGAACACGTTATCAGCACATAATGCAATTGCATGTCAAGAATTTACCACATTGAACATTGCTACACTTTGATTTTTTTTTTTTTTTTTTATTGAACATTGAACATTGTTCAGATTTTTTTATGATGTGACCCTTTAAATTTAAAAAGGAACAGCTGGCAAAGAAGAAATTACATTATGCATGTTTAATATTTAAATTAATATTTAATATGGCTCTTTAAGCATCAATATTCTTATCTTGTTTTGTAAAAGATAAATCAGCAATGCGTCTTAAATCTTTGAGCTTGCTATATCTGTGTGCTCTTAACAGAGAATGCCTTTCTCTCTGGCGCTGGTCTTAACCTCACACTTATTTAAAACAGTGTAACAAACATAACGCACACACTGATATCGGCAAATCTGAAACCCATCCAAATTCACAGCATGCATGGGGATTTTCACACATGCCCATGCAGTTTCATGACTGGACAGTAAGCTTGCAGCCAAATTGTGACACTGCCTGTATTGATTTACTGTCATTCACGCAGCAGGTGTGTAAATTGGCTGCAGAAAAGTAGTTGTCAAAGCAATGACATGCTATGGATGCCAAGTGTTCTCAGGGGGGCAATAGCGTGGCATTCCAACAAGTGTTGAAGGCAGTGCATGAATAATACGAAGAATATCAAGGTTTTTGAAGAAATTTCGAGTAATTTTGGGAGCTCAATGTATCTTGGTTTCTTTTAATATATATATTAAAAGCAGTTATTTCAAATTGTTATAACACTTTGACACTGAATTTTTGATCAAATACATGCAGCCTTTCATTTGTAAGAGACTTCTTTCTAAAACATTTTAAACAAGCACTGTGCTCAATTTTTTGTCATCAGTGTAGATGGGCCACAATAAAACCATTAAAATATCAAGTAAATAAGTGATACTTGGTGCCACAGAGTCAGAGACACTCTTGACCCAAAAAGTATTGCTGTATCACGATAATCAATATGTTGTCCCACGGCAGGTCATTTTTCTCTGTTGCACCTACCTACACAAAATTTGAGGGTTCCCCCACCTGCCAATTGCCACTTTAACCACTGCCTGTGAAGGACTCATTAATGCATAGACTCTTCATCATGTTATGTCCGTAGTTTCTGCATTAGCTAATGTAGAAATATGGCTCAAAATGATTGGTGAAGCTGTAAAACACATGCTAAGTGCATGTGGCTTGAGCCTCTGTGATCTGCTAAGTGAAATGTTCAGCAGACTAATTCATATTATTGTTCCAGGTTAAGACAATAATTCAGCCCACAACACAACCATGTAAAGTATTTCTTCAAGACTCATTCAGAATGAAATCGAAAGACATTAAGTCCAAGGACTTTGAGACCCATATCAAGGGCGTCTGTGACATAATCAATGAGTGAAAGGAACAAGGATGTTCTGGCATGGCCGTGATTCAGATTTAGCTGTATCCAAGGTCACTAATGAGCTTCGCCCATCACTGTTTTGCAGTTTCACCGACAGCATGAGTCATGAACGCCCCCACCATTCTCCTCTGCTGTCAGGTTCAAACAAACACCACCGCAATGCTGTGAAAATTATCAATGTTGCACTCTGTTTAGACAAACAATGTTAAATAGACTAATTACAGAACACCAGGGAACTCCGGGAAACTGAATTGTGGGGTGGAGCCCTTTCCAAGCATTCCCGGTTCATAAAAAATCTAGTTAACGTGATGAAGGCCAAAGGAGACAACACTCTAAAAAAAAAAAAAATTTAAAAATTCAGTGGCTTATTAAATATCACAGAAATAATTAAATTTATTAACTTAATGAAATCATTTACTTGATTGTTTGAGTTAAACATACCAAAATAATTGACTAAAAATACATAAAAACATTTTGTCTAAAATTTACAGTTATATTATTTTTTTTTTTCACTAAAAGAATTTATTATTTGACTGTAGCCAATTATTTATTTATAAAACATTTAAAGGGGTGGTTGATTTAAATTTTCTAACTTTACTTAGTGTATAATGTAAACTGATGTCATGTATTACATTACCTGGTTGTGTTGAGTAGCAACTGGAAATTAAAAGTTTTTTTTTTTTTATGTTTTCCTCAATTATTTCTACTCAATTGTATTTGTTAATGTACTAAATTCTTAATCAGATCTACTTTTTTTTTTACTTACATTTACTCGGTTCATATGGTAGGCCTATATGTAATTAATTTCAATGTGTTTAAATTTAATCAATATTTTTAAGTGTAAAAAAGTTTCACCAAAAAAAAAAAATTGTAAATCATAAAAGTTTTTAGAGTGAAAACAGGGTGCTTGCAACATCTTTCACTCTTTTTCTTTTTATATCAGACAAGTGCAATCCACTCTGTCTATCACAATTCTACCTACCAGGAGGGAGAATTGGCATCTGGTGGAGGCAGCAATTAATGTCTGCCGAAAGAGTGCTTTCCATCACCTCCCTTTAATAGCCAGCATGTGGAGTGCATCTCGGCAGATGTTACACAGGAATTCATTAATGCCCGTTACCAATCATACGCCTCCCTTGTAAGCTATTATCCACAACCCTAGGTATGAGATATATTCTAAATCCAGAACACAGCACTCCCCCGACAACTGTCATATAGCACATAAAACAACATGTGGCGTTTGAATGAGTGGCCCGTCCGGCCCGACTGGAGAATAGTTTCTGGAAAGGGAGAGAGATGTGGAACTGAAGGTTTGCTGCAGTATTTTAAATACAATTCACATTAGAGAATATAACTCTACCTATATAATTCTACGTAGCCGACGCTACGTTCACAGCACAGTCCAAATCTGACATCAATAGTTTATATAATTGAGCCCTGGTGAAGGACTCTTAAAAGCAGTTTGTTTTTTTAAGGAAGACGCAATGGAAGACGATTTCCCGTATATCTAAATACGTTTAGTGAAAGGTAAAACTTCTGAAATCTCCATGTAAACAATGTGTGACATACTTACGCATGCGATCACTTCCGCCGTCACGTTGGAGACGGTTCAGTTCGGTTCAGTTGGACGTCTGATTCATTACTGTTCATTTTCTCACACAAACCGCTCATTTCGTGTCTTAGGCCATCAATGTGTACTTAAATTTACAAGTCATTAAATCATGTTTATATTTCAAAAGGTGTTACCCTTTAAGGAAACATACACAATTTTGAGGCTTGAATTGAGGAACCGATTAAGCTGATAAAATTAAGGAAAAAGGGCTACCAATTTATTTTAAGAGAATTAGCTCTATTATGTGGTTTTAAAGGGAAAATGCCTTTTTTTTCAGCCAGCTCACATACCTGTATTTACTTCCTGTTTCCGGTCGAAGTCCACAATAGTCGATTGTGGAGTTTGCGCGCGATCATTGGTTACTAAACAACAGTGGAGACTCAGACTGTCAGCTGTCAGCCGATGACGGTGCTGTTTGGTGTTCTGAGAATATCAGCACAAACAGATAGTTCATCCGAATCAGATGTTGAACATCATTTAGTTAACAATGATCGCACGCGCAAACTCGACAATCGACTGTGGACCGAAAACAGGAAGTAAATACAGGTATGTGAGCTGGCTGAATTAACATCATTTTTATTAATATATTTCATATCTACTGCAGTCAGATTGACCGTGGTCACTCTAAATAACACGTCTATTGACAATTCAAGGATGTTAAGAGGCTAAAAGCAGGTTTAGAACTTGCCCCATTGAAGTCAACAGGGTGCGATTTTTAAAAAGAGGATAACACAGTGTAGGCAACACTGATTTCTGTTGTTTTTGTCTGTACTGACAGCACTCCAAATGTACACAAAAATTAGTTCAATGTTAAAATTGACCGGAGTTATCCTTTTAAGTGTCAACTTAAAATGAAAAAAGCATATTCCATTAAACATATTAAATTCATTGTAACATAGACTAAATAATTAAGGGGATTTTACATGATTTATACAGGTAGATTCTATGAAAGAAATCAAGCCTTAACTACTCAAAAATATTATGTGTTATATTGTTACCAGAATTTTTTTTTTTTTTTAATTAAATAGCAGTAACATTTTTTACAGTGTGTCAGATCAGACATGAGATTGCGCTGGTGACAGATTGGGAGAAATGACTACCATACAAATGTCATAAAAGGAAAATTAACTGTGAAAAAAAATTAAACAACTTGGGGCTAAATTAGTAAAACACACTCCACTTCATATGTATTTTCTTCTGTATTGTGGCATACTGTGGCTCAGAAGAAGGGTTTAAAAGGTCATAAGACTGTCAAAGGCTGTGTTTCAAACAAACACTAAAAAGCAACAGTTGGAACGCAGTTATAGCCAATTTGTGTGTGTGTATTTTTTGAATGTGTGTACAGCACGGCTGTCTGACAGCATTCCCAGAGAGGCCACATGGGAACCGCTGTCACCTCTAATCTTCAAGACCATACAAACACCCCGCAGTGCACTGAGCAGTGAGAAAGAGAGAGAATATGCAACCATGGTTGAGCTACAGTGGCTGAATAAGAACTTCAGAACCAATAAGGATCCTGTCATATTCAAAACTACAAAGTGCAGTCCAGATCACTGAATGATCATTTCTGGTAAGAGATAGATCATTATTTCCATCATTCTTTCATGACGAGGGTATGTTTAGGCTGGCTTCCCTGTGCTCTTTTGAACCAGAATAACTCATGCTAGAAGGGATTTATAGATATCTGTGTCCGGTTTTCTCGGCAGGATTGTAAAACATTGCCACCTCAGGAAGTGTTTTGTATAGGGCCCCAGGTATTTATATTGTTAACACGAGTGCACACAGACCATAGGCTTTTTCACATTCTATTAAGGGGGGCCTCAGCCCCCAGCGCAGTCTTATCCCAAGACGTCATATAACTGACGTCTCGGGACGTCTTTTGACCATACGTCAACATCCGCCTTTTTAGGGTATCGGATCCTAACCCTACCCTACCCCAGACCTAAACCTACCCCGTCACCTAACCGACGTTAAAGGTAAAGCGTCAGTTGTATGTTGACCTGGGATCGTCATGTAACCGACGTTTAAGGTTACCCTAAAAAGGCGGATGTTGACGCATGGTCAAAAAACGTCCCAAGACGTCAGTTATATGACTTCTTGGGATGAGACTGTGTTACAGCCCACAGTCTTTCATACCATCTAAAAATACCGATATCATTAAGCTGTCAGACTCTTAAAAAATATGTGATTTTGGATTTCTCCTCCTGTGTGCTGCATGAAAACAGCAGCTGCAGTAAGCGATCTGAGTTTGTTTGTTTGTTTGTGTGTTTGTGTTACAGGGTTCAGTTTTTATGGGAAGAAGGAGGCGGGAACCTCCTCATTCAACAACTTTAATAATAAATTAACAAATACAAAATGAAAGTATAAGCCAACAACAGCGTAAAATCAGGCCTGTTCCTCTCTCGATCTTCACTGTCATCGCTCCTCCTTTATGCTTCTGCTCTTCCGTGAGAGATGCGAGACCGCTGCATCTCACAGGTGTCGTTCATTATCACTCACGTCCCTCGGCCTCGCCCTGCTCCTGTGGCGAGCAGGGCGAGGCCGACGGACGTGAGTGATAATGAACGATTTTTAATTATTGCTTGCTGCACACTTTTAGAAACCCTCCATCTTCCCCAGCTCCACCTGCTTATTTTGTTTAGCAGCAGTATGTTTTACTTGCTCACAGTATATATTGGCAGCAGCAGTGCAGCATATCTATTCCCACCAAGTTGACTCTCCGAGAGTTGTCATGACAGAAAAAAACGAATGGTTTATGCTGCCTCCGTGCAATATGAAATTTCCATACTTCCTACTCCTGAAGTCGTAATTACTAGTTTGTCACGTTCAAGTGTTTTGTTGTTGGAAAGAATTAGGAATCAAATATTTTCCAGTTCCCTTAAATATTTAAACCTGGAAAAAAAATCTTAAATAAATGAATAACTATTATTTGCATTGTTAATTTCTGGGATTAAAACCAGAAATCATTTAAACCTGAAACCTGGCAAAAAGTGTTCATTTTATTTTATATTTAGAATTTATTTTGTTTAAAACTTCAGTTGTGCATTATACATCTAAATGTCCACCCAAGGAGGGCATCCTAATGACACCACACAAACAATCGCTTGATTTCTTAAAAGATTCTCTCTGCCACAGATTCCACTTCATTTCAATTGGTGTGTGAAGTGATAAACAGTCGAAATAATGTCCCTGAAGTGCCGTAATCTGCTTAGAGGGAGAAGATGGGTGAAGAGCGGCGTTAATTTCATCAGAAAGCTGACTGACTGAATACTGCTGCCTGACGTTTCAGTCTGCTGGAGGAAAAATGACCTTCCCCTTCATATCGTTATACACCAAAAATACTCCCACAACTCCTCCTAATGAGAAAACTCCATTACACCCCACACAAAAGCACTGAAACAAGTGTGTCTGCATGTGTGTAATGGCGATATGCACGGATGTGGAGTAGATAACGAGATAATTATGTTTATGGTGACACGCCGTGCCCGCTAAACCTCAAACATTCATGGTTACACCACAGTTCCCACAATGCACCACACTGACCGCCAGCTCTGCCCTACGACCTCTGCTTTGCCACAGAAAAACATATTAAAAGTTGCGAGACGTGACTCACTACTCCCTCTTTGGGTTCCTCGGTTCCTCCTTTGATTTAGTTCAATTACTCTGCTTTTTTTGAATAATTCAAGGCCACTGAAAAATTCAGAGTCCATTGCTTCAGTGTTAACAAGGAAAGCTACTCTACGTGCATGGAAACATCATGTGCGCAGGGTATGATGTCATGAGTAATTTATGATGGGACACCTTGTGGAAGCAGAAGGGGAAATGTTTGGTGGTCAGCTTAGCCAGCCCCAGACAGGGCACCTGTTTCTACACCTGCGTTAAACCAGGTGAGCTTTGTCAACGTTTGCTCCGATATCATATTAATGATGTTGGTAATGTGCAGTTATGAATTATGAAGGCGACAGGCCTAATTCTGCCACAGTTGTAATGCAGGATTTCTGGGGATGCGTCTGCGAACTCATGTGCGTCACCGTGCCGAACGTCAGGATTTTGAAGGCTCTAAAGCTGCTGGTGGTTTCTAGGATTTAGCCCCATCACACACCCCAAACTTTAACTTCACCCGTAACGTGACAGCATACACAGAAGCTACAAAGGGACGCCGGTACACAACAGAGTTAGCCTTTTTGCTCTTCAGCAAGTGCTCTGTGTCAAACTGTATGTCCTATTTGATGTTTGTTCTGACAATTCATGCTACCCATCGAGATTTCCTACTTACCGGTTATGCGCATGTGCAGACTCACAGTTTTTTTTTTTTTTTTTTTTTTTTTTTTACAAAAGGTACATTTTCCTGTTATAATGTATAATTTCCCTTTAAAAAATGCTTACTTCCATATGAATATTTGTACGGTCAGCCAGCTGAAAAGGAATAACTGAAAGTTTCAGTTACTATAAGAAAAGGTGTACTTTGACAAGTCAAAGATGAATATTTTATGATCATTTTTACTTTTCACACCGTTTTAAAAATAAAAACAGTAGTCTACAGTATACAGTAGCTACTTATAACTTAGAATTGTATTAGAATTGTATTTCATACGACTTTAATCGGCATTCTGTGATCAATTCGCGCTACGGTAGCATTTTTCGAAAAGGCAGCAAAAATCGACAGAACAATGTTGTTTATCCCATAAAAATGCATGTTGAAGTGTTGGCCACAAGAGCTTGTGGCCAGGCAGTGTGCGCGTCCGCACATCAGAAACTGTTTTCGATTATTCCCTGCCGGCCTTCCGCTTCAGGGTGTCAAGAAAGAAGCTTTGGGCCTGGCCCCTGAGGGGGCTAAGTACCTAGAGGCTGGCTTGTCGGCTGGAGTGGTTGAGACCATACTCTATTCCAGAGCTCCTTCTACGAGGACATTGTATGGCCTAAAGTGGAAAGTGTTTCCACTTGTTGAAGAGAGCATGAGGTGGACCTAGTTAACTACCCGGTTGGCTTCAGTGCTGGAGTTCCTCCAAGATTGCTTCTTGGCTCGTCTTACCCCGTCCACACTCAAGGTGAACATGGCTGCCATTGCGGCTTTCCACGCTCCTGGGTGATGGTCCTCTGAGGAGACATCAGCTGGTCGTACATTTCCTCCCTGGGGCTCGGAGGATGAGACCTGCGGCTCACACCAGAGTTCCCACATGGGACCTGCCAGTGGTTCTCGAAGGGCTGGTCGAGGCCCCCTTCAAACCTCTGGAGTAGGTTGAGTCCAAGAACCTTCCCTCAAGGTAGCTTTTTTATTAGCCATTACTTCTCTGAGGAGAGTAAGATACCTTCAGGCACTCTCTATATCTCATGGGTGCCTGAAGTTTGCTCCAGGCAACATTAAGGCTTGCATCCCAGGCCGGGCTATGTGCCTATAGTGCCATCTAATGTGGCCTCAAGATATATAGGTCCATAGGTCTTCTTCATGGCGGAAGTCAGATCAGTTGCCGGTGTGCTTCGGGTAGCCCAAGAAGGGGCTTCCCACATCCAAACAGACCATCAGTAACTGGGTCGTTCAGGCTATCTCTATGGCCCATCAGGTGCCCAACTTGCCTTCACCTTTGGCCGCGAGGGCTCATTCAACCAGAGACATGGCGTCCTCAAGAGCCTTCCCTTCAAGGGAGCAGGATGCAACAGGATGGGCTACCCCTCATATTTTTATCAGATTCTATAAACTGGACATTTCTTCTACAGTAGCCACTCTAGTGCTCTCATCCTAAGTGTGCCTTTGTCCAGCTTCAAACTGGGACAGGCAGGGCTCATTGTGGCATAGTACTCGTTCCCCAAAGTGATGTAGTCGATTCAGTTCAAATTCCCTCGAAAGGAAGCGTCTCGGGTTACGACTGTAACCCTTGTTCCCTGAGAAGGGAACGAGACACTACGTCCCTCAGCCACGCCTTCCCCTGCCTGGGAGCGTCTTGCTTCATCGCGGAAGCTAACTCTGTTGTGTGCCGGCGTCCCTTTGTATCTTCCGTGTATGCCGTCACATGTTGTGTCATGACTTCAAATGCTTTACACTAAGGGCGTTTCCCAATGTGTCATAGTCGACGCAGTTTCTCATTCTCTTCTCAGGGAACAAGGGTTAAAGTCGTAACCCGAGACATTGTTTTAAGAACTGTTTACTGAAATCTTTAAGAAAACCAAAAATGGCATGGCATGGCTTTTATGGCATGGCTGGATGTGAAAACCTCCTTTTGGAATTTTAAAGTGTTAAAGTGTATTGTATTTACACAGTTTATATTTCTAGGCAATAACGACAAAATATGAAACTCTATGTGTTTTATAGACATTTGATCTCAGACAATAAGATTTCATAATGCATGAATTTAATTGTTACTAAATTGTCACATAAACTTCAAATGTCAAATGAAGGTCACAATTTATTTTTCTTTTCGCAACTCCATTATGCTTTGCAAACCTTGCAAATGACTATTTATCTATTACGTGGGGCTTGTCCAGTCTTGTTTATTGCATAGTCGTCAGGGATGGGCAGTATTTCAGATACATGTATTTAAAATACGTATTTGAAATACAAAATACTATTTTGTATTTTAAAGCCTTTGGAAAAAAATCAAATGTAATTTGTATTTAAATACATTTAAGATGAGTATTTTTGTATTTTCAAAATACTCAAAATACTTTGAGCCAGTCAACCTCTTTATCAGGGTACTGTTTTCATGCATCAAGATCAGAGGAAGGATTTGGACATCTTGAACCAGTATCCACTTATTAGACAGTTTGTGAGGTTCAACACAATCATCCCCTCTTCAGCTCCTGTAGAGCGCTTGTTTTCCTTTGCGGGTTTAATCAATAGGCCACACAGTCGACGCCTTAAACCCAAACTTTTTGAAAAGCTGGTGGTGCTAAAGGGTATCGAATAGATGGATGTCTGAAACACATAGGTACACCACATGGAGGAGTACACCATCAGTTATTTAAAATATAATTGACTTTTATTTGTGTAATTGAGTTCTTGTTACTGAGTGCGAGGTAATGATGGTGATAAAACATAATAAAAGATGTTTGAAATTAGTTTTTTTTTTTGTAGTTTTGTATTTCCTACAGGGCTGGGGAAGGGAAGAGGTAGCCTATATAAAATGAAAACGAAAGTTTCTTAGTAGTTGCACACATCTGAATAATTGTTGGCATTCAGAATAGGCCCAGATAGATTTCAGCCTAGATTTCAGCCGGGATGCCTGCTATGAATCACCAATTTCACATGTATTTTCTGTATTTTCAAAATACAAAATACTGTATTTGTATTTAAATACATTTTTCCACACAGTATTTTGTATTTGTATTTAAATACATTTTTACACACAGTATTTTGTATTTGTATTTAAATACATTTCCATGTATTTATGCCCATCCCTGATAGTCGTGTACAATCAGTATTTAGACACAGTTGATTATTTCATAAAGGCTAAAGCACTCAATTCTGAATAATTCATACAGCACAGGGGCCTATTAAAATGTACATGTTACAACCTTGTGGTCCGACATACTAGAAAACCAGGGAATTTATGTTCGGTGCCTTTTTGCTTTCAGCATCTGCTGCTCCTCTGGTTGGGTTCCCAGGACTCGCCCTCCTGCAAGTTCTTGAGTCTTCTAAAAGGTCTCCCACATTAATCTTTCTTTTAATGTATTTCATTGAGATAAGGAGTGAAAACCCCTGAGGAGAAGGGAAATGGGAGATGCAGAGATACAGAATTTTCCAGAGAGTTGGTGGCCAGACTAATGGAGCTCTAGGAGGTTTGCTATAGACCCCCGGTCAGCTCACAACATGCGATAGGAATGAGCGCAAGATAACACATTTTAGCACAATTGTGGCTGTGTACTTGGTGTGTAATGGGTGTTTGAGTCCACTTTTGCCCTGTGGACGCATTTACACGTTCACACTCACACTAGTTTAATCTGTCCACAAACAGTGTCCAACAATAAAAACACACGCATACATTTATGTAAACACGTATACTCAAATACTGCTACACATGCATTTGTCACAGGTGCACCCATAAACATCATCTGTGCAAACGCTGCAAGAACAAATCAAAGTGAAATCTAAACATCAGACTTATACAAACACACACACACACACAAATGCAAGATGATTTTTGCAGCGTTTGAGCCAGCACATGTTATGCCAGTGGACAGTGCTTTAGAAGATCACCGGTGCCCTCTGCTGCTGGTTATGTGTGTAGAGACAGTCAAATAGGGAGAACCGGGGCATTTAAGCCATGTCCAAGCTCATGAGATACTGAAAGGTCATTCTTTCACACACACATAATAAATGGTGTAGAATTAACTCTAGGGTGAATAATCGAAGGGTGAATTCACTAAACCGGTTTGCCACTTTTGCATGCAGTAGCCTATTAATGAATTTTTTGTATCAGTATTAATATTGGTGATTGTGGTTAGATGCTCTAGCTTCTCCAAAAGTCATTCTCCACTGACAGCTATTTAAAACGCTAATCAGAGACTAAATAGCACCAATTTATGAAACTGGCCTTTGAAAAAAAGTAGCTGAAACGAAGTCTCCACGTCAGAACAGTGTCCTCAGCGGTGAGTTACATCTCCTATACAACGTTTGAGGAATGATCAAAGCAGCTCTGTGATTACCTGCACTTTTGATTATCTCATGTCTGCCTCACTTGTGCCCCCCACCCCTCCTTTCTGCTGAAAGCAGGGAAGTTTTGAGACATGATCATACTGTCCCTTTTGACGAAAGTCCTGCAGATGTACAGCATTTTATTTCATAGTCATGTTCCCCATGTAGATACAATTATAGTGATTACAATAACTGGGTAATAACTGTACTAACCCTGAACCTACCCCTAAACCTAACTTATTCATCAAATTACTTTAATGCCCAGTACTTTCTTAGTACAAGGAAGTGCACGTACTGTAAAATAAAATGTTACCGAATGTTGTTTAAGGAGAACGTCCAATGTAGCAGCTCATCTTCCTGAGATTGGCTGAGGTTCAGAGAAACATTTGGACGGTGCCACCTGCAACATATGCCTTCTTTGGCATCAAACAAGTGCACAAAAAAAAATGTTTTACTTAAAAGCAGAAAATAAAGCAAGAAAATAATTGCTGTAGGCTATAGCACCAGATCATTAGCGTCCTAGATCATATTCATATTCATCCACTATTTTGAGTGTTTTGATGATTTTAAACAACAGCTCGATAAAAAATCATTTAAATATTGGGTAACTGTAATTTTATTGGACAACTTTATGTATTTTTTCATCCTGCCAAATAAATAGTTCAAAGAAATCCACAGCCAAATTAACCATTGAGCATCTCTTATCAACACACAGAGGCGGTCAGACACACAAACAGTCGCTTATTTTGATTCCAAATGAATCAGTGATTTTGAACGAATCAAACAAGTGATTCAATACTTAAAAGCAGTCTTCGAAGGACACACACATCATCAAGGACAAGGCTGTCTCACTTCAGAAAAACAACCATTATAAAATTGTCTTAATTGTGCTGAATTGAGCTTGGCTGGTGTTGAACCTGGAAACATTTGTTTATGAAGGCCCCTAAAGATAAAAAAAGACACGTTTACCCTATGAATATTCTGTCTGAAGCAGTATACAACAACTTTTGTTTTTTTCTTTTCGTAAGTCTGATTTGTCTTTGTCCTAGGCACAGCCAGACAGAGAACTAGCTTTTGATCTGTCATTTAAACTGCGCCTTATATCCTCCTTCCCTATCCCGCCATTCCACCTTAGCTCCTTTTGCCCTCATTTGACATTTCAACTTCAGTACCTTTTCTTCTTCTTTGTTCCAAGCAGTCTTTGAATGTGACAGACTCATGAAATCTGCTACAGTTAAACTTTGTGGAGGGCACTGTTTGGACACTTAACATATATAATATATATATATATATATATATATATATATATATATATATAGTCATAAAGATCTGTAACAACATGATGCCTGTAATGATTTTCATTTTAGGGTGAACTAATCCTGTAAAAGAAAAAAAAACATCCTCTATCTGTCTTTTCCGCTTGTTCTAGATATCAAGAGTGTTAATCTGAAAGCACAGCTCAAACTGGTTTAAAAGTGTGAAAATAGATGGATTTCCTGAAGATGTGCAAATTGCCTGGTGCGTTTCAGAGTATAAGATTTACTGTTTTGGAAAAGAGGAATTTACTATAGAAGTGAGTAATATCCAGTCTTCAGTCAGCGTCGTGTGATCCTTCAGAAATCCTTATAATATGCTGATTTGGTGCTCAAAATTTAAAGGTGTCCTATTATGCTTTTTCACTTTTTTCAACTTCAATTAGTTTATAACGTTGCTGTTTGAGTATAAAAAAAATCTGCACGGTTACAAAGCTCAAAGTCTACTCTATTCCAAAGGGAGATATTTTATTTAACAGCATTCATACACTTTCCAAGAACAACGCTGACAAACTGACAAACTAAGACTGGTTTAAATTTATTTTAAACATTATAACCTCAACGTTTATCTGTGTGCTACACATTTCATGGAGAACAGCTTCCAGAACCAGTACAATGCAGGCTATAGACCTTATTCAGAGCAGCGCCATGACAGGTATGAAAGTGAGGCTGTGAGGGATAGACTTACCGTGTTTCCAATGGCATCCGCTGTAAAAAGCTGAATAAAGCTCCTAGATGACTTACAATTTTCCACAGCTTACATTGTAGGGATTTTTTTGTCAACTGAAATTTCTTGGAAAGATATTTTTTCCAGTGTTTCATAAGCAGAACAATCCGAAAACACATTAAATAACAGTACAGTCCTTTCATTCTCATTAAAAATCAAAGATGGCGCTGCCGATAAGGCGTATACTCACAAAAGCTTCTCCTCAAATGGAGAAGTTCCCTCTTTGTCGGGACAATCTGTTGTTTGTGAATTTTTAGTTGCGTTTTCGGGTCTAACAGTTCTACAGTTTTATGTTGTTACTAGAGTGTAAACAAAGGGCAGAGATTTGCCTCCGCTCATCTGCTAGCCAACATTAGTGTAGATGTAGTGTTCTCTTACGAGAGGTTCTCTCGTACTGCGTAATATCTTACGTTAGGGGAAAACCTCTTTTCCACGAGATATTGAAGCCAAAAATTATCCTTAATTTTGAATTAATGTAAAACACGCTGTGGCAGCATGGGCTCGCGCAACACGGACTGGATGGATGTTTCCTGCAAAGGGGCCGCGCTCCACCATCTTCTAGGCCCGCGCCTTTTCTTCCTGAACTTCATGAAGAAGTTGCGAAGTCTGTGTTGCGCTCTGTGTTCCTCGACGCGCCCATCTGTCCAGCTGGCCTTTTTGGATCATTCGTCAAAGATTACGTGGATAGATTCGCTGAGGTTCAGAAGACGTTACAAGCTAAGAAGCACTTCTTACCAAAGCGGTCTAGCTCGCCCAAAACAGCCGTCTGCTCAAAGCTCCCAGCCACAGCCTCCGCCCGCCACCGCTTCACAGCGCCGTCAAGCCCAGGACCAGAAACCACACTCTCGCTCTGCCGGCCGCCGCCCCCCTCTGTGTGGGCCCCGGCAAAAGATTGAGATAAAGTCCGAGGCCTCAAATTCTTCCTAGCCCTCCTACAAAAGCGACGGTGTTTATGTTATCTCTTCAAGAGAGAACCAAGGTTACATTTACTGTAGCTTTTTTAACTTGACTTAAAAAGATTATGTTTTTATCCCACACTTTGCCTTCTACTTATTATTCTTCCCCTCTAGATGCAGTGCTAATATATTTGGGTATGAGACAAATTATTGTCAGATGAACATCCCAGAGTGGCATTAAAACCAAAGAGGAAATGTCATAAGGCCATATGAAGACATCAACGCAGAACTCATTATAAGATAATCATGGAAAATCTAAAAACCTATCCAAGTCTGATGGCAGTTACCAAAATGAAACATGGCATTGTTCAAAATATAATATAGACTAATTAAAGTGGCATCATAAATCCACATTTAATTAGATCCAAGCTTATTGGATTGGAATTTAAGAATTAGATTCATTTTTGTGACTCTGCAACAGGCAAATTTCGCAGTTTCAACTGCCAAATCGCTATTGTTGGCATTATCACATTTGTCAAATTATTGTTTTCTGCTTCGTCCAGAGTTACACGAGTGGCCCATGTTGAGTTATTCAGGATCTGCAGGTTTTCCATCCCATTTAAGATTAGCAGAGGCGTTCTGTTTGGGATTATGCTCCTCCACAAACGGGCCTCCTGACGCCTGCAGATAAGTTTCTTGCCGGAAAGCATGTGTCACATAAATAAAACAAATTGGGAAATTGCTTTTTTTTATTGTTGTTGTTGGTGCTGTTGTTGGATTTTCAAGTTTGAAGTTCTCTTTGTACCCACCTCAACTGCACAGAGTATGGCTTTGATTGAGTGAATGTAAGAAGATTCGGATAGACGAGTGTAAAGTTACAGAAAAGCAGAATACTTGTTTGTGGTTAAATCCAGAGGTGTTTTCTTGGGTGGCAGATACTTTTGTGCTGGGAAATATATTCCAGTGTTGTTTTTTTTTTTTGTTAAACATTGACATGTATTAACATTCTCAAAAATGGGCCCAACAACATGTAAAAGTATAAATAAGCTTAACATGAATTGTAATAAAACCATAAACAACAGGTTTACCATCGTTATAGATTGATTGGTTTCAAAATGTCTCTTAAGTATAAATATTTTTTGCTCTCAGTTGCCAATATTTCATTGCACAAAACATGGTCCTCACAAACCTTATTTATTCTCATTGCAAGTGAACCTGAATTTATTTTAATGAGTTCAACTATATGACATCAACTATAAAAAATAGTGTTATAATTAATTAAGTAAACGTAGTTGCTCAATGCCCAGCCCTGGGGTGTTTCCAGAAAGCATCGTTAGCCAACTATGGTCGCAAGTTCCGTCATCGTAATCAGCAGAGTTCAACGAGTTGGTGTTTCCCGAAACCATCGTTCCGACGAACATTCGCTAACAGCATCGCAAAGTTGTGTGGTTGGAACGAAGCTATTCATTTTAGTTGATAAAATTTTAAATGTGGATATCGCTTCACTTCAGAAGACCTTTATTACCCCCTGCAGAGCCGTGCGGAGCACTTTGATCATGAATAGATGCGCTTTAATGGACTTCTAAAGTCAAATAGCCATTCACTCCTATTATCAGGCTTGGAAGAGTTAGGATTTTTTTAAAAGCTGCAGTCCGCAGGTTTTCCTCTTTGTCGCCATCTCTTTTCGAAATCTGCAATTGCAGTCATTCGTGGAATAATCAACTTTACGCGAGTTGTGCTTCAACACCCTCGACGCGGCACAGGGTGGATGAACACAATGTTTGAGGAGACTGTGAGGCTGTCAGTTACCGCGTCGGTGTGGATACTGGCATTCAGAATCACAGATTATACTTTTTGGAAGTATGATAAGAATTTTCACCATAAAATGACAACTGAACTAGTAAGAAACATCCACTTTTGTTCGGGTTCTGACATTGCAGTAAATCGCGCTGATTAAATCTGGCAATCGCTTATAAGTTATCATATCACACAAAACCGTGCAAATTATACGTTGTTGTCAAATTGTTAATGTTAACAACGTAAGCAAGCATTGCGTGACAACATGTAATGTCCTTCCCATATGTGTCCTTGTTTTTACATGGGTCCGGTTGCAGTCTTTTTTTTTTCTGTAGCCACTCCAAAGTCCGAACGAAGTCTTTTGCATTTTACAGCGGGTGAATGTCTAGTTGTCATTGGTGATTGTCGTTTGAACCTTTCTAGATCTGCCATCAAATTGATAAGTTTAATTATATCTATAAATCTCCACCTCCAGTATCCTCACACATAATATAGCTACTAGCCGAGACTCCTTCTTTATGTGTACCGATGTGACGTAATGACGCAAAGACATGCTCAAATCTCCCACGGAAATCCACCAGTACCACTGGAATTAAAAACATTAATACAGTACAAGCTTACCGCTTTAAATCGAGCTACGGCAAGCAGATAGTTTTAAACACTGGCTGGTTATGTATTTTCTCAAATATGTATTTTGGATAATTTTTAACCCCTAAAAAGCTATGGACTGCTGCTTTAATATAACTCTGATTGTATTGCTCTGGGTGTTGTTGTTTTTTATAATTTTGAGTCTATCAGACAGTATAATTTTACATATGTTTGCTTCTGTACAATTATTCTAAACATGGCCTATACTAATTACCTGTAAGCAGCTAGAGATATTATGCTTCTAAATACTGTAATTTATACTTTAATTTGTATAAGCTTCAAGGTATTTTGTGCTAATAGAATACTGTTGACGTATCTTGTTTTATCTGAAATCACAAGTAAACACAAATCACATTGTCTATGCATCATAGCACAAGTCCAGATGATTGAATCATTTTGTTTTTATTTAACAAACACACTTGTGTCAGCACATGCATTACATTAATCAGTGGGAGTAAGGAAATTTATAATGTTACAATAATACTTTTTTTTTTTTTGCTAATTCATTTCAGTAGTTTCAAGTTCAAGTTCTTTTCACCATTGATAATGATGAAGTGACATTGAAAACTGGAGTAAAAGCTACTGAGAATGTAGCTTTTCCATCACAGGAGTAAAGTAAATTACATTTTACAATATATTAAATTAGAACATATTTATTTTAAATTGTAGTAATATTTCAGAATATTACCATTTTTACTGTATTTTAAACAAAGTCAAATACATGCAGCCTTGGTAGCATGAGAGACTTAAAAAATCAAATGTTTGAACAGTGAATAATTTTATAGAAAAGTTATAGTTACTATATATAGATTTGGGGGGGATGATCTGTGGCTTGTGATGAAAATCATGAGGATAAATAGCTTCACACAAAACTTTGAGTATGGATTAATGAGTGTGTAGGGGGCAAAATGTTCGAAGTGGATTGTATATAAGAGACTGTGATGGAGTGTGAGGTTCTGTAGCTGTGGTCTAATTGGCACCATCCATATTAGGAATGACAGTCAGACACTGGTCTGGTCCTGAGCAGAATTCCAATGCGACACTTACGTGCCACAAAAGCAGCTCCCCTGAGATATCAGAGAATGATTTTTAGCCCTCAGACAAACACAGACTCCAGAATTGCATATCATCTGCCTCTAAACAAACATTCAAATAGATTTTGAACCATGCAGATGAAGGATTTCAACATTTATTTATTATGATTAACTGCTTAAAAATCAAACAAACAAATCAAGTTTTTTTAAGTACAGTATGTGCGTTGGGAAGCCATGTGAAACGGAGATGCCAGAGAAAATCTAAATCCTGCCAAATAAAACAAAAAATCTAAAATCCAAGGTCTTTCAACTGAAGCTATAATTATAAACCATATATTCTGATGCAATCCATAGTATATGATATCAGTTCTCTTATTATATTTCATAACGAATAATGAACCATTTTGTCCAAGCTCATTTTTTTTCCTCCAACAAAACACTGAAAAACATTTGTCATTATAGCACACATTGCAAATTGGCCTCCCTAGCAGTTCCCATGTAACTGTGTCCTTTGACTTAAAAGTACCCCAACACACACACACAGCCAAACACCTGTTTCATTATTATCAGGAGAACAAGGACATAATGGAGTCTTTTTTGGTTTGGAGGACTACAAAAGACACTGTAATTACTGAATCCTTTGATTACCTTTCGCTCAGCTCACTTTGAATGCTAGTTCAATATCTATTACTTTAAACATTTTATAATGGCCCCTAGTCGCTCTCACAGTAAATGGAGGAATTTAAAAAGGGCAATAGTCGCAGATCTTGCCTCTCAACTCATACTTCTCTACTCTCACGTCTATCGATTTCGGTGGTGGCGAGCAGATTGACTACCTCGGGAAGCCACAAGTGCAGATGGAGCACAAGCAGTTACGTGGTGAACGAAGACTGAATGTTAACAAGTATACACTTCCCTTTCTTAATATTAGCTTTGCTTGTTGTTTTCACAGCTAAAGGCCCCAGAGGGTTTGATTTTATTTTCTCCCCAAAAACCGAATAGCAACAAACTGAATCAGAGTGCAGCATGAAATTTTCCTGATCCCTGAGGTCATTGCATGCAGGTTGAATTTGAGGTGTAGTTTGATCTAACATTTAATTCCCTGGTTTGACAGACAAGGCTTAAGCCTAGTACCAGAACAAAATGCATGTTCGAATTGAAAGCAGCTTGCTTTCTTAAAATATATGAGTGTCATTGTTTCGTCTCAAGATGCACGCCAGTATTTATTTATTTTTTTTATAAAGCACATTTATAAAAGGTACTGGCATGTCCTAATTGAACTAAAGCCTTGTCCTGGCTTAATCTATCCATAGCCCTGTCTGTGAAACCAGGCCAATATATTTTAAAACACTGGAGATGTATAAAATAATGCCTATAACTATATCAGATACATTTTTGGAGTGTAAAGGTAGACATTATTTGTTAAGCGTTTGTGAAATGCCAACATTGATTAAATAAACCATAGTTTATTTTGATAAGTACTTAAAGGAATAGTTCATCATTTACTCATCCTCAAGTTGTTTCAAACCTGTATGAATTTCTTTCTTCTGCTGAACACAAAAGAAGATATTTTGAAGAATGTCGGTTACCAAAGTTGATAACCCACATTGACTATTTTTCCCCACTATCGAAGTCAATGGGATCCATCAACTGTCTGGTTACTGACATTCTTCAAAATATCTTCTTTTGTGTTCAAGCATAAGAAGAAAAATTCATACAGGTTTGAAATATCTTGTACGTGACATCATTTTATCAAAGTCTGGACCCAGTCATTGATTAGATTAGAAGTGCTGGACAGAGTTGCCATTTACAGCTACAATAATGAGTATTCAATATTTTATTCCCACCATTATAATTATTCAGTGTGTAGTGTGTCTATATTCGAAGCAGTGGGATTTCCACTCAAAATCCAGCATACTTCAAGTTTCCTTCAGCCATGACAAGTCAAATTAAATTACAGGATTACTAGAGGGAACCTTTCCTTGGGCAAAGAAACAGAGGCAATGTGGGTAAAACGGAGATATCGTAAGTTAAAGTAAGAAAGAGTGAGCTAAAGAGAAAAAGGGGGTTAGAAATTTCAGAGCCCATGTGTTGATGTTGTTCAACACCTTGTAAGAAGATAGTCCCATGCCCATGGCTTTTCCCCTATTTTGCATGAATTAGGTTGTCAAGGCCTGGAAGAGGCAATCCGATTCTGTTCATCATTCTGAGATTATTTCCAGTTGTCTCTGAAAGCCACAGGCAGGGCCGTTTGAAAGAGTCGCTTATTAAACCTGCACCAAAGGGGAGGAGCTGAAAGGCTGGAGCAGACTCTTTTTTTTTGAATGGCTCTTCTGACAATGTAATTTGCATTCTGTAATTAACTGTCTCTCCTGCTCACCCCTCCACCCTCACCCACACCCTCACTTTACCGTTCTTGCACCCCCCTTTCCGCTCCAGAGGTTAGTGCATGACAGTTCCAAGTCTGTGAATTAGGTCTGTGTTGCCCCGGTAACAGGTCTTTATCAAAGACCAACACACTGAAGTAGGAGGAAAGCTGAAGAGGATTTTTTTTTTCCCTCCCCTTTTATATTTTTTCTCTCTTTTGCTCTTTTTTGTGTGTTTTGTGTGTGTGCACACAACAAACATGAAATGCATGAATAAATGCAATTCGATGTCACAAAATATGAAATGCTCTGACTGAGCAAAAAAAAATAAAAGATGAAAATATTAATAGAACTGTAACGGGTGTGTAGCGGGAAGAAGAAGACTCAAAGTAAAAAGATTCCAAATCAGACAGTTTTACTAATATAAAGCACAGGAACAAACAGGCAGGCAGGCAGGATGACGGGCAGAATAACACACACGTTGAATACAACAAACAACTGACAAGGACAAACTGAACAAGAAGGAACTAAATGCAGACAGAAACCAGGTGACACAAATGAAGGTGATTAAATTGAGCGTCTGCGTCAGTTCTGGCTGGCCAAGTAATCAAGACGCTGCTTACACTACTTGCTAAAAACACTGTCCCGTCAGCTGATCTGCTTCAGCTGAGCTGCATTAGCTGTGTAACTCCCCTCGCTGCTCAATGGCCAAAGCTCAAACAAGGCGCCCTATTTAAAGCTCATTCAGCTTGCTCATACATGCTTGCTGCTCGCTTCTGCTGCTCTGTACGCTGGTAAAATCACTCATGGTGTTAAGTGCAAAAGCACTGATTCTTCTCACCCTATTGTCGGCTATGACTTCTGCCACTGTCAAGGAAGAATGGCTAGACTCCTCTGAGAAAACCCGGCAATCACCATTCCAATCGGATCAGGGGTAGGATGCCTGTCTGGAAGATAACGCTACCAATCGTAGGAGTTCTCGGCGGTTGACGAATAAATCCTCGTCCCAACCATGCATCGGCGATTGGCCCGTGGCAAAAATACTGTAAACTCTATTTTCAAATATCATTTAGCCTACATGTGGCGCCTCTCACGAGGACCTATTTGTGCTCCTCTTTGTGCGATTATTCCAGTTGAGTCTCTGCCGGTGCCTCCTCCCCAGTGCTCTGGAAAAGCACACCTTGAAGCACAAAAAATCCCGAGATGACCAGCAATGCCCCAGCCCAAAAATGGGTCAGCTGCTCTGTTCGTCCTTGCCCAAGTGCTTTTTCAGCAGATGATGGTGTTCATGGCACTTTCTGATATCCAATCTTCTCTCCTCAGCATGTCTGCTAGGATATCAACACTGGAAGATGGCTCCATTTCCAGACCTTCCTCGACCCTCTTCTCTGCTCAGTCGATATCCACCCCGGCTTCAACCGCCGATGTTGTCTCCAACCCGCATTACCATCTGTGCCAGCCTCGAAGTGATGATGTCACCACAGAATTTATACCTGAAATATTGGCAGGTAATGACATTAACCTTGTTAAACTCCTGGTGGGCTCCGAGCTATGTGAACGGCACATGGTAGACTGTGATGATGTATATGTCGAGCTAAAAGATGGCGACCAAAACTTTTCCGAGTTCGTTACCGAATTTGTAGTTTATAGACGAATCCGACGAGCGTTCTATGTAGGCTGCCATCTTGTGGCGACGCAATTACTGAGCTGTTACACAGGCATATAGACATATGCACCGGTATGTAAACAAACCTCGGTGATAACGCGAACTCACCCTCGATGACAGCTACAGCCAGGCAGAATGACTTGTTGGTTTGATCTGTGACTGCAGTGGCCTCCAGTCACAGATGAAGGTACAAACGATCTTACAGATTAACGTTATTTATGAAAATAGCTTGGCAAGCTAGCTAGGCTAACGTTTGCTAACGAGGAAACTTTAAAAAGATCTGTCCATTTGGCAACAATAAATAAATAAATGAATGACATCAAATAAACAAATTCATGTTTTTCTTTTTTTTGTCCATTATTTATCTCATTTTCACATTGCAACAGGCAAGGGTAAGGTAACGTTACAGCTAGAAAGTATACATAATATCGACCAATTAGTGTTTTTAAACCATGGAAAGAGGTCAATATAACAGCGGGAGAACAATTATGTCACATAACGTTACATTTAGCTCAGGAAAGCCATTTAATGACCATAGCATGTTAATTTAATAGAAAAAATAGCAAGAGAGGAGATTTTGCTGATCACTATATCACATATTTATTATATTTTTTTTACTTATGTCATTAAATAATTGTTATTATACGCGAATGTCCACGTCTTGTACTCGCCCAGGAAATCTGTAAACCGTACGGCACCAGACAAGGGCACTCGACCCGGGGTATTCACAGTGTTTTCTCTTCAAAATTGAAATTTTACTGCCACCATTGAAACAATTTATAACGGAAACTGTTTACCCACTCGACATTATACAAGGGATAACGTTGTAACGTTAGTGACAGTCGTAAATCGCGGGCTGTTTATTCCAGTGGACGCAAGTTGCAACAAACAATAGGAGGCAATGGCGCAACGCTACCCAGCAACAGCTCAGTAATGGCGCCCCGCTTACTTCCGCCGGATTCGTCTATAGGGATGTTATTTGTGAGGTCCATCCAGTGCGAGGAGCTGAACTAGATACCTATTTGGCCATAATTTCTGACCTAGCTTTTTCTTACAGTGGGGTTATGTTCTATATATTACACATAGCATTTACCACATCAGTTCCCCTCTACTAAAACATAAGTATTACTGAAACTCGTGTGTGTGTGTGTGTATGTGTGTGTGTGTGTGTGTGTGTGTGCGTGTGTGTGTTGTTTCCCTCTATCTTTCCTTTTTTTGGAGTCAATAAAAGTGAAGTCAGTTTTCCTGACAAAGCACACTATATAACATGAGCGCTCTATTGTGAACGCATGCATGTCAAGTGCAGCTCTGACACTCATTTGAATACAATCAACTTCGCTGTGATTTCAGTCAGAGGCGACAGCTGTTTTAGAGCAATATTAAATTGTGTATTTATGTCTCGCTCTTATTCAGGGAGAAGCGCTATTCTGCGGTTTAAGTGGATATGGATCCCTGTGTTTCACACACATTTCCTCTGAAGTGAAATCAATAGAATTACACGAGCATTGAGCTCCAAACACCATTCATTGTGGATCCTTGCGATAGCCACACAGACTTCAATATGCGGCACGAGTGAGTCGCCGCTGGAGTCTTCAGAAAGCTCGGAAGACTTTAAAAACAAAATAAGATAACAGCTTAAAGAGGGAGGGGATTCCAATTACCCCCCTCAGCTGACATCCATCACAAACTCCTGTTATCTTAATTGTACAAGACAGGCTGCTCTGAACTAAAAACGAATCAAAGAGATCAACACATTTATTTTAAATTAGAAACCCATGCAGGCACACATGAATTTGTAATTACTTATGCTAATACTCTGGTGACAGAGGGAGGACATTGAGAAGAGACAGCCTGACACAGCCTGGTACAGATGGATCGATGGATGAGTGGATGGAAAGAAGGTGAATGGCAGCATATCACACAAAAATAAAAATTCTGTCATTTAAACACCGCATATAATTCTAAAGTTTTATATAATGAAAGTGAATGAGGACGGCAGTTGTCAAGCTTCAAAATGACAAAAAACAAGTTTTCTAAAGTCTTGCTTTGTGATGCAAACAGACTTAGATGGAAGTCTTTGACATTTTAGTGCTTCTTGGCCTGTTATGAGAGCTCATAAGAGATACTGTGAGTTATGAATAAATCATTCTTTAGAATCAAATCTTTTCAATGAATCAATTGATTCAGTTAACAAAATTGGTCCTGTCCCAATACCCACATTTGTAGCCACTCGATAACACATGCATAGGACAGAATTAAATGTGCAAGACTGTCCCAGGTCTGAATTGACGCTAAAGGGCGCCTAAAGCGTCAGATATTGAATCATGGTCAAAATTCTTCCCAAGGCATCAGTTAGGTGACGCCATTTATGGTATAGTACATAACATACTTTCGCTAATATTGCTATGCTATTTGAGGCTATGTCCCATCATCCCACCCACCCCCCAAACCAGAGTTTTGGAATGATATGAAGATGAGTAATCACAGAATTTACATTTTGGGGTGAAATTAACCTTTAAATGAATCAAGCACTCAAGTCTGGAGTCTCTCTCTGCTTGCCCCCATAGAGAACCGGAGCCATTGAGTGGTAATTACTGTTATCTGCCACTTGTTTTATTAACACGTATCCTCAAAGAATGGAGTTCAACTGCGACGCCATGTGGGCCGATGCCCAGTTTGATAGGTCTGCATGAAGAAATAATTATTATGAGGAAAGCTCTTGTTAAACCATATAAAAAGAGCTTTACAGGGAAACACCCACGCGGACCCTCACAATATGTGAGGCAGTTTGGCTAATGGAAGGATAGAAACTATTAAACAGCACGAGAAGATGGAGAAGATATGTGGGGGAGGTGAAAAGGGGGAGGAAGAGCGAGTGAGAGATAGACTTTGGGAAGAAGTTTTAGATGAGTTTTAAAAAAGGGATCCAAGAAAGACAGAGGGAGGGCATAAAAAAATTAGGACATGCTAGGTCTTGTCTGTGCCAACAGCTAGTAATTACACGCCAATCATCCAACCCGAGGACAGCGTGGGAATTGACTAAGCAGAGAAATTGTGGAAAAAAATTCAATTAAAAATTGAATTAATAAATGTGCTTTGGCTTTCCGGACTGGTGTGCTTTGAGAGAATTTAGACAGAATAGAATCTGTTACCTGTGAAACACCAGCCCGTTCTCATCCTTTAACGTCATATAGAACGCTATGCAAAAACAGCGCTATACTACGCACATGGCACACTTTATCATTAATATAACACGCGAACCCAAGACGTTATAAATCCTTTAGCGTGAATATGACACGCACACCCTACCCCACACCTAAACTTAGCCCTCACAGCACGTGTTATATTAACGATAACGGGTGCCATGTGCGTAGTATAGCGCCGTTTTGTCACATAGCGTTCTATATGACGTTAAAGGATGAGAATGCGTTGGAAACACAGTGAAAGTGCATAAAATTTGTTTCAGTGTTAAGTCAATCTCATTTTTTTTTTCAAATGATCAACAATTAAGACAAATCTATATGCAGCTACTATATATATACATATATCAAGAAAAAAATGAAAACTAAAAACACGTTACAACTTAAATTTGCATAGGCAATAAAGCATAAGCAAATGTGAATTAAGATACATAACACAAAAATTATGTTGTTATAACAACCATGCTTAAATTATAGTGTCACGGTTCTGTTATGTTTCGAATTTGCTTGCCGTTTTCCCACCTGAGTTTGTCACCATGGTTACTGATTTTATTTCTTCATTCTGTTTAACCGCTATTTATTACATTGGTTGATCTGTGTATCTGAGTTACTATGCTTTCAGTTCTTATTTGTCCGGTCTCATCTATGTTATGGTTGTGTTTGCTTACCTTTGTTTGGATTTAGCTGTGGTTATTATTAAAAACGGCCTCGGATATATATCTTCTTCTCCATGTGTTTTACTGCAGCCAGTGTGTGACATGAATGTAAAATATTAGCCTAAGTCTATAAAACATGAAAAAAATTAATAACATTCGGTAAAGCATGAAGGATTTGACTAATAACGTCTAAAAAAAGATAATAATACTTCAGTTCACTCATTATATGCAATTATTCCAGGAGCTCCTAGCTTGCTTTACAAATTCAAATGAATCTTCTTATTTATACATTTTTAAAAGGTTTAAAAAAGTCTTCAAGTTTAGTCAAGTTCCATTGAGTTTCAAACCGTCAACTAAACTTAAAACAAAAATCACATGCAATTTTAATCAGTAAAATGGATTAAAACGTTTGAATGTGAGTTTAAATGTTTCCTTTTATTTTAAAAATCAAAGAACATTTTTATTAAAAGATAAAACTATGACTAAGAACAAACAAAAAAATGGGTGATGAAAGAGTCAGCCGCAGTGTAATTGGTACCTCCATTTCCTGCTGCAAGGGTAAAAATAAAAATGATTTGATGGAAGCAAGGGCCATCTTTCCACTGAAAAGCATTATTAACCACCTAATTGGCCGATAATTAAAGCATTGTTTGTTTGGCACTTTCAGTGAGTCCTAATACTGACCCAGTTTAATGATTAATTGCTCCATAATTTACATTCTACAAGTCTAATTATTTTCTCTCCACCTTCATTATTGCTGCCACGTTAATGGCATGCTTCTCGCTTGAGGGTGTTCCCTCATACAAAACGGAGGTCCAAACTCATTTGGCATCCAATGCTGCATCTGACCTTGACAAAGCCACTTCTACTCTTTCCCAACATCCCAAATAAATACCTAATGTATCCCTTACTCATGCTTATTATTGGAGAATGTCCTCTAGCATATGTTCCAGGGATTGATACAGGTAAAACGTCAGAAATTGGTGCGGGAAAGGTCTTTACACCGGACACTCTTTCTGGCACCTTTAATTGTGGAAGTAGATTTGTATAACTGCTCTGTCATTGTGCAAATCCAAATCCTGCGCCCAGAGTCTCTGTCGGCCCCCCAGCAACGCCTTGACAGAGAAATTAGTCGCTGAATAACTGCTGGGTGTATTAAAGTATTTAAAATCAAAGCTGACAGTTTAATCTCAGCATTTGATATATCTCCACTGCAAGAGTGAAAATAATGAATGTGTGAATTTAGGATTTTTACAATGAGATATTGTGACACAAAACGGTTTTACCCAATCGCTTGCTTAAGGTTGTGTTACAGTGCAATAAGCAAACATTTCAGGAAAAACAAACTTCACTTTTAATAGTTTTTTACCTATTTAGCCATTGTTATCCAAATAATCAATTACAAACCTCTACTTGAATTCTTCTAATATGTGCATAATGTAGCTCCTTTAAATCTAAGAAGGGCAGTAACTAAATGTTAACGCTTTACAATAAGGTTCATTATTTAACATTATTATAGTTAACATAAATTAATAATGAATGCACTTCTAATGCATTTATTAATCTTTAAGAGTTGATTTGTTAATAAAATCAAGAGTTGTTTGTTAATATTAGTTAATGCACTGTGAACTAACTATGAACAACTGTATTTTTATTAACTAAAAAAGAAATGAATGGTTAGTTCATGTTAGTTAATGAATTCACTAATGTTAAAAAATTAACCTTATTGTAAAGTGTTACTATCTAAATTTATTAAAATAGTGATGATAATAATAAGGTCTGTAAAAGAAATCCAGACCTGAAATCTGTTTAAGTCCTTTTACGTATATCCAGCTTTTTCAAATAAGCTGCCAAATAAGAACATATGAGCATGTGCCTTAAAATAGAAACATCAATGTCTCTGCTTAATGTCAGGATTTTTTTTTTTTCTTCTACATATTGGTGCACTCAGGACCCGGACAAACACAAAGACCACTCTAATGACATGTCTGTCTAGCTTACAGTAAGTCTGCTTCACCCGTGTCAAAGTGCGCTTCACAAAGCCTGAGGTTTAACTACTCCAATGATGACTAATTATGTTGTCAAACACTCGTGAAAGTCATTGCAAGTGAGTGTGTAAAGTTCAGGACAGACAGGAACTTTTAAAGGAATAGTTTGCCTCAAAATTTTATTCTGTCATCATTTCCTCACACTTTCTGTCTTCTGTGAAACACAAAAAGAGTTGTTTTCTATGTGTTAGTGCCACATAAAAAGTTATAATGAAACAATGTTTTAACACCAGAGTCAAACAAGAATGTCATAAAATTAAGACTTATCAAAAATGTACATTCATTTTTATTATTTAGAAAATAATTTAATCTAAGGTCTTAATCTGGGAGATTTTTCTTAAAACAGACAACTTCATTTTCAAAATCTTTATTATTTTTTACATGGCACTAAATGCTAGACTACATTACATGACTTTTGCCTATAGTTTCTTTTTCTTTTTTCTTTTTTTTTAGCACCGAATTGTAATCTGGAGTCAGCGCTGTAAAAAAAAAGTTTTTCTTTTCTTTTTTTTTTCTTTTTCCTTTTTTTTTATGAGATTCAACTAATTTTTTAAGTTAAGCCAGTTTAATGTAATTTAAGTTGAAATGACTTACACAGCCAAATTAATTGTACTTAAAGGGATAGTTCACCCCAAAATGAAAATTCTATCAGTAATTATTCACCCTTATGTTGTTCCAACCCTGTGACGTACAACACAGAAGCGTTGCACAGTTAAACTACGTGAATTATCTCGAGGCCCACAGTTTATTTTTTTTTCCAAATGTGTTGCAATATAGAAACGATGCCTCTAACCACAGATCGAGAGCTGTCGTTCAAGCTACACAACTTTGCGATGGTGTTTGCGAATGTTTGTTGGAACGATTGTTTTGGGAAACACAGACTCGTTGAACTATGCTGATAACGACGGAACTTGCGACCATAGTTGGCTAACCATGCTTTCGGGAAACGCACCCCTGTGGTTAGACACATTTGGGCGTAATAAATCCTTATCTTGAGCAAAATAAGCAAGCTGTACACTGTACACTGTACATTCAGTACAACCGGTGCCTTTTATTTAGAACACATACAAATGTAATTTACGTCTTTTAGTTTGTCAAAAGATTTAAAGTACCGATTTTGAAGAGTGCGCATGTGCGAACGGATGTTGACGTATGTTCAAAAGACGTCCCAAGACGTCAGTTATGACGTCTTGGGACGTCTTTTGAACATACGTCAACATCCGCCTTTTAGGGTACCCTTAAACGTCGGTCAGATGACGTTATCAGATCCTAACCCTACCCCAGACCTAAACCTACCCCGTCACCTAACCGACGTTAAAAGTAAAGCGTCAGTTGTATGACGCTAAAAGGGTACCCTAAAAAGGCGGATGTTGATGTATGGTCAAAAGACGTCCCAAGACGTCAGTTATATGACTTCTTGGGATGAGACTGTGTTAGCTACTATAGAACGAGCCAAATATTAAGTTTGGTAATAAAGAAAAAATAACTGAGAACAATTAGAAATAGTCCTCAGATGACATGTTTGTAATTTATATTAAAAAATCTAGCGTTAATTGGATCTTAAACAGTTTAATTAAAAGTAGTTATTATTCCACCACATGCAAAACCAACGTGGTTGAACAATACTTTGCGACAATGGGTTTCAGGAAATAGTCGTGACTAGCAAGTTGATTTCTCCAACGATGCATCGTACTATTGTGAATCAGCGAACTACATAGTTGTACGGGAAACACACCCAAGGCTGTTCTTGCTAAAATCAGTCGTGCTCCAATTGTTGATATACCTTGCTTTCGCCATTAAGCAAGTGCTCCAAATGGTTCTGTAATTTTCATTATGATTCCTTCCCTATATTATTTATGTCTGTGCACCTTTTAACTGGCATCAGAACAGATTTTTCACTTCTGATGAACTGGCTGATGTTCACTTCACTGTACGTTTTGTCGTTGCTCCACTGAGAGAGTGGCAACAATGTTGCAAACAAAATTTTTTGCATTGATACCAGTGATGTGGTGCAGGCATATCGACCTCGACCCTGTTCATTTTTACCACAGGGAATGTTAAACCGAGAAAGAAGGAAACTCTATGTAACAGACTGAAGACGGTTTTCTGTCGACACTAGCTGTTCACACTCTGTAATAAAGTCATCAATGATTTTGAGAAATTAATTAAAGAAATACACAGGCTTCAGATGCAATTTAAGTGCACTGAGCGAGTTTTCAAGAGCTACAGCTCTTCAGATGTCATCAATATTTCTACTTCAATTCATCTCGGGGAAAAAACTAACACACAATGTGCTCAATGCCAGATAAAATTTATTCCAGCTTTTGTGAGTAAACATGAATTTAGAGTGTTGGTTCTGTGGTGGAAATACAACGTTATTTGTGTGGTTTAATTTGCGGGCAAAGCTCAGCAACTCTTTTTATTTAAGGCTTTTAATGTACAAATGCAGCTCAAATTGAGTTTCTTTTCCTGCCGGCAACCAGTGCTACGAACAGGGTGTTCAACAGAGACAAAGGCACCCAAAAACGTCCTTCTTAAGGGACTAAAAACACTTCATTAACTTGAATTTGCATGACTAACTCGTTTCATGTGTCGTCTGATTGTCACAAGGCCAACAGACTGTAGGCAGTTCATTCCTCACAATTACTTCTCATAAAGCCACTGAGACATCAGAAGGGGGGGTCTCCTCAAGGAACGGCCTTTAAATGGGCAAGATTGCTTAATATAAACTTATTAAAATAACTCAAAATGATTTATATAACAACTGTCAGAGGCTTTTCAAATACTGTATGGATGGAAAAACATTAAAAGTGATCAAATAATAATATTAACAATTGCACGACATACATGACTAATTTGTGTTTGTTTGTTTTTTCTCTTTTATTCCTTGTTGCATTTATTTGCATATTGTTTAACAGAGACTGTCACTTATTTTGCTACACCTTGCGCTGAGGTTCTGGAAGTATTATAGTCTCATTCTTTTTCTTACATTTGGCCTGTAGTGATAAAAAAAAGAACACTGATCAAAAATTGATTTGACCCAATTTGACTTCAAAATAAATGTTTTATTTACACAAGAGACCCCCATGCGGCCGACACATTAAACGTGGCCTCTGTGTAAGTTCTGCAACTACTCAGTTCCCGCGTTTTGTAAACACGCCCACCTTTGGGACAGACCAATCCCGCCCTGCAGCTGGGGGCGGAGTTACCGAGTGAGCCATTTCTTCTGCAATCAGAGTCCTGTTTTCTCTTCCTCCACCAGCACCCCTATTCTGTTCATGTGTGAAATGAGCAAGGTTCTTATCTCTTAGAAACACACCACTGAGCCAGAGGAGACATAAGCGAGAGAGAGACAGCGAGGGAGGGGCGAGGGCAGAGAGCGAGGGAGAGGGAGAGTTTGAGAGTGTAGTTGCCCACGTGGGCTGCACACTAATAGGCCGCGTTTGGTATGCCACAGGCCACACGTTTATTTTCCAACCGCGCCAGTGCTAATCCAGCCGAGTATGAGCTCCATACTGCAGACATGAGCCGAACGCACTGAAATGTTCTAGTGAAGTCCCAAGACAATGTTTTTTTTTTTTGTTTTTTTGTGATCACTTTCATCCGCAAGGTGGTAATTTTGATAGTTCAAGGGCTGGAGGTAATCGTAGAGGGCATTCTCTTGTGCTTTCAGAGTGAAATACATTCAATAGAAGAGTCTGCTGAGTGAGACGCAGAGACCTAGAAGGGGGGAAAGCAATAGGGCATCTGTGTGAAAGAGAAAATCGAGTGAACTGTAAGGGTCTCTGAGTGGGACATGGTTTTTATTACCACAAATCTTTTCCGCTTCGACCGCTGCTGTCCAGTGATGTCTGTCTGCAGTGTCTGGGCTGAGAAAATTGCTTCCTTTTTCATGACAAACTTGATTGCTTCTCAACAAAGGGCTATCAGAAGTGTTGCAGAAACAAAAACATGTAAAAGTTTAAACGTTGAAAAGATTCAGCTAGGGTTTCACTTTATTTTGATGGTCCCTTTAACACATTCTGTTGACTATAAGTAATGTTTCACCTCCATTGCTGGAGTATTAGTAGACTGGTAGGGTTAGGGTTAGATTAAGTTGACATCTAGGTGCAAAGTTACTTATAGTCAGTAGAATGTCTGTTGGAGGAGCGTCACAGTAAAGAGTTAGCATATATTAAAGCTACAGTAACTTTTGTAAACAAATATCATTTGTCATTATGTCCCGACAGCAGACTAAAGGCGTTTCTCAATGTCAAGGAAGGATCCTCGGAAGCCGGAATTTCGAGGATGCTACGTCATCGATGTCCGTCGAAGGACTGTTCCAATGTCGAGGATCCTCAGAATTTCAACCAAGGACTGAGTCCTTCGTTCGGAAAATATCCCATACACAGGAAAGGATGCATATGTGTAGCCTTCGCACTCTTAAATCACCCACAATCCTATGCGCAGCTTTGCTATCTTGTTCAAAAACTAAAAAATGTCGACCGTTAGCGGAGTCGGAGTGATAACGGCAATATGCTTTCAAATGTAAGCAAGTATAATTTCAGTTTAGCCATTTATTTAATGTTTGTTAAACTATTTAACATATCGGCTCAAATTTGCTGAGGGGATTTAAAGCTGTTCCCTGGTGATTAACTTTTTGATTTTTACTTCATATAATGTCATAGTCTTTTTTGTTGGTCACATATTTTACAATTGCATGTGTTTTAACAGCTAGATCATGTTGCTATGGAGGTAGTTCTGTTAACTCCGGTAATATAATCGTTTTGGAATGAATAAACTCCTTTTTAAATCAATATTTTGTGTCAAATTATTGATTTATTTGGTAGGTAGCCATGTTATAAGTGGGAAAATGTATAGCGAGGCGGTTGTTACAGCGAATACAACCGGCTGATCAAGACCCCTCTGCTTTAGAGTTTGCGGGGTTGTATTCACTATAACAACCGCCTGGTTATACATTATCCCTTTATTTATTTATTTATTTCTATGAGGACTGACAAGACAAAATAAGGACTGTCAAGTGTATTTAAACAGTGCAGTACACCAGCACAATGATTTTTTGCAGCGCCGAAGCGGACCTTTCACTGATGTAGTGACGCAATGACGTGCACTTGCTAGCCTGTTCCATTTACATGTTCTCCGAACGCTAAAGAGGACCCTTGCCTAGCCTCTGAAGGAAATGACTTGGAAGGACCCGTCCTGCCAAGGAAGTATCCTTGACATTGAGAAACACCTTATGTTATGAGACAGATAATCTGTGAAAAAATCATGCTCTTCTGGCTCCTCCCAGTGGTCCTATTGCCATTTGCAGAAATAAACCACTCCCGGTCAGAAACAACCAATCAGAGTCAGGAGGAGTGTCTTAGCAGTGTCAATCACGCTCGTGTATGCACCCATCTCTTGCACAGTGCCGTGATTCTAACCAGCTGTGCTAATGGCGGAGAAACAACTTAAACTGCCACTTTCTTGAGTGGCACCTACTCATAAAACAAAGAAATGTAATTTTTTTTTTAAATGACGATAAACAAGCAAAAAAGAAAGAATTAGACAGAGCCCATTGACTCGGTGTCAAAACTCTAGCCGCGTTACATGAGATAAAATGTCACGCACTGTACAAAGCAACAATTGAAACCTGAAATTCACTGGCTTGTCATGTTGCTGAAATAATATTGTGGCGAGCAGGACGAGGCCGAGGGACGGACATGAGACCGGCGCGAGGCTGGTGGCGAGAGTGCTAATGAACGACACCTGTGAGATGCACTGCTCTCGCATCTCTCACGGAGGAGCGGAGGCATGAATCTTGTGACAAACAATGGCACTTTTAACATCAGTGCAAGTTGCTTTCAGTTAAAACAGCTCAACATGGATTTTAGTCTAGGACTAGGCTGAAGCTGTCTGAAACCGGGGGGCATTGAGAGAACAAATGGTGATTATTAGCAATTTATAACATAACTTCTGGGTAATAAAGTGGCAAAATACAAGATCAGACTTTATTTGTAACTGACTTTGAATATCCAGTTTGGATTGAGTTAAAGTAATGTAAAAACATAAGTTGTCATGACTTACTGATTGTCATTTTGGTTTAGTTTTTTACAGTGTAGGCAGGCCCTATACATGAGTATAGGCTGCATCACAGATGCAAGAGTTACAAATGTGCTTGAAAATAGAAAAGAAGACAAATGTGTTTTGAAAAGGCTAAATAAAGCATATCATTGGAAACATTGCAATGTGACATTTAAAACATGTTTTTCAGACGTATTTCTATTTTAGATATTTGAATTTTTCAAGATAGCCTACCAATTATCTTTTCCTCCCCGGGTATTATTAATGCAGGTGTTAGCGCTCAGCCAGCAGACGTCAGAGATAACCTGGTTCTGCGTGGGAGCAGCGAAACTCTACTAGTATCGTCAATTATGCGTTAGCATGGCATCAGGGCAGAACGCCCACACAAGTGAATATGGAAACAGAAAAACTAATCCACAGATGGCCCGTAAAATGAGAGCATACCATTATTACCATGCCAACATCTCTATAGAAAGAAACAAAGGAACTTTTCACTTTTTAATGGGACTTTTGGCTCATCATTGTTTAATATGCAGACAGTCAGTATGCTAATGTCTAAAACATCTAAATAAGTGACATGACTGACTGACTGAATTAGAAATCTTTTAAGTTACTTTTAATTGTCACATGCATGTTGGTCTCAAGGTTTTTTTGAAAAAAAAAAAAAAAAAAAAACAGTGATTCATTCGGTTTGGCATAATTAAGTTGAAATGCTGTTGGATTTGAAGTCTTCAAAGGTAAATAACATCTAGTGAATAGAGGAAATGATTCACTGTCACATAGGCTGTTCTCAGACAACGCGTTCTCATCCCAAAGCGCCATATAAGACGCTTTTGCAAAAGCGTAAATATCCAACGCACATGGCACCCTTTAACGTGAAATGAGACGCAGATATATTTGGGCAGAAGGCGCCCCCTAGTGGTCTAACCCTTACCCTACACCATACCTAAACTTAACAACGCTCAGAATGAAGAATGCGTTGATGCCACGCTTTTTGCTTACTTTATAAAGTGAGTCATAAAACAAAAGACTTTATCGAGAGTTATTTTGGACTAAACCCGTAGGCAGTCTGATCATTTTGATAATTGAGCCTGTCTCCAATAACGTGGTAAAATAACGTGGTTCTCTAAATGAAGATGTGCTGCCATCTGGTGGTCCAGAATGAAATTGAACAGTAGGAAATTGAAACAGAATGACCACACACACACACACAGACACGATGAGGATGATTGTTACAATGTCAATATCCTAGGCTATATGTCTGTCCTCTTCAATTCAGTTCAATTCAACTTGATTTCCAGACTCAAGGTCTAAAAAAAATATACAACAACCAACAAAAAATTACATACAATTGTCATTTACAGACAATTATGCCAATAATTTCTCTTTGATGTATTGCACCACACTTTGACGACAACAGCATAATAATAGCATTCTTTGAATTATCCAGCTGACAAATAAATGTATAAATCCATACGGTTTTACTCTTAACATACAACATAGATTACTTGCTCTCCTCCACCTCGGTTTTTCTTTTTATATAATAATCCTCATACAATGATTGTATTGCAACCTGAAGCTTGCACTAACCCTACCCCTAAACCTACCTATCACATACAACTTTCTGCATTTTTACGTTTTAAAAAAAAAACATCACTTGCTATTATTTATAGTTTTACTCATGGGGATTGGGTACCAAAACATGTCCCCAAAGGAACAATGATTTCGGATATTTTCATCCGTGTGGGGACATTTTGTCCCCATAACATAGGGTTAACCAGGACCACACCCACACACTCTCACACACACACCAAACATATTTTATGTACCTCGGTACTACCTCGGTACTATTTCCAAAAGCAAGTGATGCGTTTTCAAAACTTCTCCCAAAAGTTTTGTTCAAACATTTCAGATTTTTTTTTTTTTTTTTTTTTTTGGTACGACCGGTGTTAAATACAACATATTTTAATTATTTAAGTAACTTGTTTAGAAAAAGACATTTCCCACCCAACAGTTAAACATGTTTAATTATTGTCTTCTAAATACCTGTTTTTTTTATTTTATTATTATTATTTTTTTTCTGCTAGAAACCATTCATATGGAAACCATTGCAGCAGTGTTTTTTTTTCAAGGTTGTGGCAACCCGTGGCAACCACAGTTCGAGTCCACGTCATGCATACGTCATTTTAAAGCGCCAACGAACACTCGCGTAGATAACATAACAATCGTGAAGCTAGAGGCTTGTTTTCGATCGTTCCTGATGTAAAATGGGTGAAACATCTTTTTCGTTGGGTCTCCAGGAGCGCATGCAGCGTTTGCAGGAGCTCACAGACTTCACAGAGAGTTGTCAAGCCGAACTCAGGGATTTGTTTGACTCGCTCGAATGGAGTCAGGAATTAGATGCACATGCAGTTCAGGTAACGTTAACGTCAACAGCCAAACACAAAACTATAAAGAGGATTCTGTGAATGGAAGAATGTTCACCCAAAAATGTAAATTGTTCCCTCAAATTGTTCCAAACATGTATGAATTACTTTTTTTCCGCTGAACACAAAACAAGATAGTTTGAAGAATATTTAAATATACTAAATAGCTAGTTGATGGGCCCCATTGGCTTTCATAAAACGGAACAAGCAAAAAATCCATGGGGCCCATCAAGTGTTTGGTTACCGACATTCTTCAAAATGTCTTCTTTTGTTTTCAGCAGGAAAATGAAATTCATAGAGATTTTCAACAAATTGAGGTTGAGTAAATAATGACAGAATTTACATTTTTGGGTGATCTATCCATGTAATACTTCATATAACGTTAGTTTAATATAGATACGGATGGAGAGCATGGTAACATTTTGTACGGGTAAATCTGTAAACTATTTGGCACCTGCTTTATCTCTCTTGGGCTTAAATACTTTTTTTTTTTTTTTAAATATGTGTATTGTCTTTTAATTACCAGACGGAAGTGTGTCCATTCGATCCAAACCACACTGTACCGCGGGACAGGATGGAGAAACACAAAGCTGCCTGTCAGCTCAGTCAGCTGGGATACTCTAAAGAAGAGCAGGTGAATAATGAACCATGAACCAAAGTACCATGTCAGCAAAACACCCTTGTGATTGACTTAATCTCATAGCAGAAAATATAAACATGAAATTGTAAATTTTTTTTTGCATTTGTTTTCAGGCTGAAATGTTTGATCCTTCAGTGTACTATGAGAAAGCTAACATTCCGTCCATTACCATGGGTGAGTTTTTTGACTTTGTGAAAGACATACTATTCAATTTTAAGGTTTTTAATGAGCTTTGCAAGGCTGTGAAGTTGTGTGATGTTGACTGATATCACTTTCAGACGTTGACACATTTCACCAAGTAATTCTGCAGACCCGGGAAAATGCTCCTCACGTGAGCTCGACAGGAATCCACTCAAAAAGTAAGTGTTTAGTTAGCCAGCTCCTTTCTCTAGACAGTGATTTGGTCATTTCAGCACTTATCAGCATAACAAGCAATATGGCACATTTAAAATTGTGTGTGACAGAATGAGTGTATTAATGATATCCATGTATTTATTTATTTTTCCAAATATTTTCAACATTTATCTGTGTTCTTTGTTTTGTTTTGTTTTTTCCCCATTAACAGCAGTGAGTATTAAAGGAAGTCTGGTCTAGACAATTTTCCAGTCATACTTGCTGTATCCTTTGGCTCAATATCCTTTTAAAGGCTTGGTCCTTTACTTTGCTTGATTGAAGATTTAAATTTATTTCACCCAAGTACACATTACTTCAACATTCATAAATGACATAAGACCAAGAAATGCAGAAGTCTATTGGTCCATTTGTCCCATTACATGTTGGGAGTGTTTTTCTGACTCGCTAGTTCTGCTTGGGATTTACTTTTTGCAGACTGGTCATTTAAAATGTTCTTCGGAAACACGTCACTCAAACCATCTACTAATAATTGTGATTTTTGTGTAAAATCTGTTTTCTTTTATTTTTGCAGGGGACACATCTACAGATCTCCCTAACATACCTCAGAATCATAAGCGTGCATTATGTGACCTCACTGTGGCAGAACGATTGGCCGTCTATGGTCATGTGTTACAAGAAGCCAGTCAGCAGAGTGCAAAGAGAGAATGCAACAACGAGGATCTTTATGTAGACCTTGTTGCAAAGCTTAAAAAAGGTACTTGAATTCACAGACCCATTATATTACCATTGATCCTGAGTCAAATTAAGGGGAAATATTTGTCTCTGAGTTTCATTTTTCACATATTCAAGGTCACACATTTTACATATTTGTTTGAAAGGGTTAATTCACTTAATAAATGAAAGTTTTATCATTATCAAATATTAAAATTTATCATCAAACCCATAACACTTATTCATCTTCAGAACACAAATGAAGATATGTAAAAATTACAAAAAAATCTGTAGAGTAATTATTGCATTTACCTGTAAAACGACAGCCAGCAAATACATAAAAGATGACATAACATAGTAATATTGGGCTCGGGCTCACTGAACCCAGAGGTGGAGCTGCACCACAAGGCCTACTCAGCCCTAAGGCAGAGCTACTCCACTAAGCCCTGAGGTGGATCTGCATCAAAGCTGATTCGTATAAGACCTAAGTTGCTCCAAACTTGGAGAAAAGGCTTCAGTACCAAGTCCATATAACTTCTAGTTTTGTGTGTGTGTGGTTTTTTTTTACCTCAAATATAATTTCACACTATACCGAGTACAATTGGTATACTTGATAATAGCTGGTTGATAAAGTAAAGAATGATGTTTTGTCTTAAATCCATTCTATAGGAGATAAACAGAGTGGGCCGAAGTCTCATCTGGAGGTCTTGGCAGAGATGAGGGACTACAGGAGGCGAAGACAGTCTTACAGAGCGAAAAACGTTCATGTCACCAAGAAGTCTTACACAGAGGTCTGTGATTTGAGTTTGTGTTTGCTCTTGGGGATGTTAATCTACTTGCCCACAAAATAATAATCTAATAGTGTATGTTCTAACTGTAGATTGCCTTCATTTTGAATTAAAATTTTCTTCACCAGTGTTGGGCATGTTTACTTAAAAAAAAGTAGTTACTTCTCATGAATAGTAACTGAGTTACATTTATTATAAAAATAAATAATTACCAGGGAAAGTAATTATTGTTACTTAAAAAAAGTTAAAATATGTCTAATAACTTGGATTCCCCCAATATTAAATATGTTAAATGACTGAAATGACACTAAATAGAATAAGTTATTATTATAAAACATTTGACACTAATTTACATTATTTTAATGTTGCTGTGGGACAATGTAAGAGATGCCTAATTAAATTCAATATATGATTTTAAATATTATCATTAATAAAACACAATAGATGGTTTGGGAACCATAATATTTGATATTGCACAGACTACAACTGTCCAACAAATATTTCTAAAATCAAACTATGCTGCTTAAGAAATGTACCAAAAATGAATAAATACATTATAAATACAAAAACAAATACATTCCCATCACTGGTCTTCACACAGTGAATGGATTGAGAGCCATATAGAATATTATGCATGATTGTATGCCCTTTCCTACCTTTTCCAGGTGATCCGTGAGGTTATTGATATCCACTCTGAAGAACTAGGCAGGATTTGGCAGGAAGTGAAGGATGAGGAGTCACAGCAGTCATCCCACAGGTCAGAAGTCTGATTTCAGTAGAGCGAATCTCTTTCCTCCCTGACAGAAGTAGCACAGATTCACTGATATTGATTTTTATGTTGGTTTTTGGTTACAGAGGGTCATATGAGAAAGGCCGCTCTGCATCCGTTGAGTCACGTGAGTCTCGTATCAGCACCCGAGATGAGCATGGGCATAAACAGCACCGCAAGCGCAGTCGAGAGAGAAAACACAAGAGCAAGAGGTAAGGTTAACACTGACCTAAACAACATGAAAGTATTAACTGCAATCAGAACTTAGATTATCTATCAGTCCATCATTCTTCAAATTCTTCTAGTGCAATTTCAAAGTTCAGCGTGAACAATCTATCATAGTGTCATTTCGCTATTTTACACTCAAAGTTTGTGATGGACTGATATATAGTTCTCTCATTTTGTTTTGTCCTCAGAGATTCACACTCTCCAGATGTGGAGAGACATCACAAGAAAAAGAAGAAGAAGAAAAATAAGTCTTGAAATTTGAGTTAATTTCATTTCAGTATTGTTCTCTTTAATGTTTTAGTTGGATGATATGCTACAATAAAATGTGAATACATATGTTTCAAATGTTTGTTTCTGTGCATTTATTGCATTTGTAACATCCATGCCATGATAAATCTTCATAAACACTACCATTCAAAAGGTTTTTTTTTATGATTTCAATGATTATTAAAATTCACCAATGCTGCTTTAAATCCAGTAAAACGATAATATTGTAAAATATTATTAAAATTAAAATGTCTCTTTTAATATATTTTAAACTGCTGTTGTTTATTTCTGTGATGGCAAAGCTATTACTCCAGTCTTTAGTTTCACTCCACATCCTTTAGAAATCATTTGAATATGCTGATTTGGTGCTCAATAAACCTTAAAGGGTTAGTTCAGCCAAAAATGAAAATTATGTCATTAATGACTAACCCTCATGTCGTCCAAACATGAGTAAGACCTCCGTTCATCAATTTCGGATGCAAATTTTGGATTCAGTTTGCAAGGGCCTTAAATCTAAAATATCTTAAACTGTGTTCCGAAGATGAACGGAGGTCTTACTGTCTTGGAACAACATGAGAGTGAGTCATTAATGAGGGTGAATTTTCATTTTTGGGTGAACTAAGTTAACCCTTTAATATTTTGTGGTAACTGTGATGCATGTTTTTCAGGATTGATGACTAGAAAAATGTGAGTGATGTAGCTGTGTAATTCGAAAGAGCTCTGCATTTTTATTAAGTTGGTGCACGTGATCTTCATAATTTGTATTAACCAGCTTTTTATTTAGTCTTTAGCTATTCGTTTAGCCACCTGATGTGGATTTTGAGAAATCTGTTACACCAATGGCACATTTTCCAAGGAGGTCAAAAGGTCATTGAAAATCACGGTCACATCTTGCAATTCAGCTTTACTGAATTTAGTGGTGAACCATGTATACTACATCAAGATTGATTGTAATAAATTCTAAATAATGAATAAAGAATATTGATGTCTCTCTGATAGGAGTGTTCTTTTTACAGTGCCTTTATTCCTCTACTCTCTGTGTAGAGGAGAAGTGTGTTTGTTTGGTGAAGGCTCAGCTATTTCTCACCCAGATGTGGAGAGTTGGGAGCCTGGGATATTCTGGTGACGGACCAGGAGGTCTTTTCGTCTGTCTCAGCATCGCATGCAAGGAGGGAGAATGCTTTGAGGACCACTGCAGCTCCTCATTGAAACCGTGCTCTCTGCGTTCACTAAAAACCCCTTGACTGAGCTAATCCAAGGGATCAGAGCTCCGTGTCCGTAAAGCACCTGGAAACCATGGGAGCCTCCAGGGTGAAGGTAAGATGCAGTATGGGGTACTAAAATGTTGGGGGAATTCAGAGTGGAATCATACTTGTTTGAGATATGCAAAGCAGATTTCATGTAAGCTTTCTTTATGCTTATTCATTTGTTCAGATCATATTCATTGGTAGTTTTGTTGTCAGGTTCATATTGGTTGGTTTCAAGGACAGTTTTAGAAAAACAAATAGCTGAGAAATTCATTTTTACGAGTCATTCATCCTATGGACTGTTGATTTTCAGTTTTCTGTTATAATCTAACTATCAGGCATAGTGTGCTTATGTTTATCTAAAACTGACAAATAGTATCAAGTGAACGGAGATGTCACAGGCTACAGAAATAGCTTTCGCTTTACGAAATTTATAGTTTGTTTTATATTTATAATGTGTGCCATGAACAACCTATTATTTTGGTTACGTGGCCAATAGACCAGTATCAACCATGTTACATTAATACTCTGATTTTAGTACAGTTATGTAGTAGTTTTTAAAGGCCAGTTCCATATTTTAAGCTTGTGGGGCTGATGAAAACGTGTGTGTATTACCTGTTCAGCACCTCACTGTCCCAGAGGACCTGTGGGTTGGTGAGGAACCCAATGTTTCAGCCCTATGAGCCATTAGCTCTGCTACGTCACTCTTTCAGGTTTTGGAAATTTACAAGAAACTAGACTGAAAATTGACCGAAAACGCAACGCAAAACTCGTGAGCATTTTTGTATGTAATGGAAAGAAAAATATTGCATTTAGTCCCTGAGTTTATATATGGGGTCATATAAGTTGAATTTACACTACCCTTCAGAATAATCCCATGCTGATTTGGTGCTTTTTTATCATTATCAATGTTGAGAACAGTTGTTCGGCTTAATATGGTATTGCTTTTTTACAATATTATTTGATGATTAAAAGGTTAAAAAGAACAGCATTTATTAGGGAAAAAAATATTTTAAAAATATAAAATGTATATTTACTGTTAATTTCGATAAATTTCATGTGTCCTTGCTGAATACAAAATAAATAAACTGAAAACTACATTTTTAAAAGGTTGTGGATAATTATGCTATAAAATTTCCAATTGTCTGTAACTTAATCTCGTTGGCTATCTGCCATTTAACAAGTGACCTGAAAAAAGTCATTTTGTATTTGTTGGAAAGGTCAAATGTCACATGCTGTGTACAATATGCATTGAGGTGAGCATGTACAGAGAGAGAGTTTTTACAGACTGTAGACTGTATGGTTGAAAAGAAAATGGGCCTTTCATCATTCCAGTCTGGAATGTGAGGGCAGCATTCTAGAGGACCTGATTGAAATCACAAACAATTTTTTTTTTACATGTAGGCTACTGTACGGGATGTTCTTGGCTAAATATTTTACTCTTTAAACAGCCATTACTTGAGCATGCAACTGACAATACCTTTTAAACTGATACTTACAGGTCTTACATGTACAAATCTAGATATCAATTTCATGTCTACTACTCTGGTATTTTTGTGAGGTGATTTTCAGAAGTTCTGAACATCTGCAACTCTGTTTAACAATGACCACTAGAGGGAGTTCAAATATACGACATCATTTGAGCTCTTTCTAATTACGTTTATTTGAGGGATCTCATATCCATCTTTAGCCATTTTCTTTAGCCAGTTTTTTAAATTTATTTTATTTTATTAAACGATTCTGTCTGCATATGGTTTAAATGCTACGATTATTTGGGGGGAAAGATAAGAAAATTTGGTATCTGGTGGCATTTTAAACAACTGATCAACTATGCAAAGAAAAAAAATTATAAGTTGCTCTTGTTTTATTTAAAATGATTAAATCATTTATTATTATTTGTTGTTGTTTTTTTTTATTTTTTTTATTATGTTCCATGACCTCATTGGTGACATTTGAGCTAATCACATGAGGAACTGCAAAACAGGAAGAGCGTTAATTTAAGCACATGGCCTTTAAAAAAAAAAAAGATCAGCTTCAGTTGCATATATCCATTTGTTCCAGCGAAAGGACAAATGCGAACTGAAGTAATTACTTAGGAAAGTGGAAACATCACTTGTAAATTAGGTGATAGTGGCAAACCCCCAGTTTAAGGAAGAAACCTTAGTGAAACCATATCATTAAGGAGAGATCTCCTTGCACTGGACAGTTGAGTTGGTAAAATTACAACTAAAAACACAGATCATTTTTCTAACTTCTATGTGTAAATAGATCATTAGTATTTCTAATGAAGTTTGTAAATCCTTTTGTAACACTACATTTAATAAATTATGTAGTTAGATTTTTTTCAGTAAATCATGTTATATCAACTTTGACATATTTAGATTTGCCACCATGATGTTACTGTAACCTGTTCCTATCTCAAGTCAAGTATATTTATATAGCGCTTTTCATAATATATAGATATGCATCAAAGCAGCTTCACAGTATCAATCAAAACATAATAACAATGTTCGTTTCTTAGTGGAAAAAACATCCACGAGCTGATCAATGATATTACTGAGTGGTTAGTTATTTTGAATATCCCCAAATTGAATAATATGAACATGTATTTGTTGGTTTATTGTCAGGTATTGGCTGTGTTCCTGTTGTGTGTCCTGCACACTCAGGCCCAGCAAGACTATTCTGGTGTACAATCAGGTGAGACAACATCACTACCAACATGCTTACATCTGTGTAACTATGTATAAATAGCCAATAAAAACATTAAAATGGCAGATTATTTTCTCTCTCTTTTACAATCACAGGAGAAGAACACATGTATGAAGGCTCCTTGGTCGATCGATATGACGGACATTCTGGATACACTGACCGTGGTAAATAAGATGTTACTGTTCATACTACAAAAAAAGAACTCCTCATAATGAAACCTCTGTAGCTGTGCTGTATATTATATACAGATATTCACGTTTCAACAACGTTCAACCCTCTTTTGTAAGTTGAACATTAATCACAAATTTATTAAAAACAATACATTTCATAATTGGTCACAATTCACTAATCTCTCAAACTGGTACATCATAGTTATATGTTAAGACAAAAACATATGCTTCATTTACTTTTTGCAATATAAATATAAAATAAATAAATATATAATATAATTTATTTTAAATAATTTGTCTTTTTCTTTAGCAACATATACTTGGACATTTCCACAATAGATTCTCACATTTATACAAATATTTTTCTCTTTAATTTACATGTATACATTTTTCTCTTTTAGTTAACCTACAATTTCAACAATGAAATATTATGTTATATATTATATTATATTATATTATATTAAAACCTGGCATTTTTTAGAGTGTATTATATTATGGTAGTACTTTACAATAAGGTCCATTAGTTGATGATAGTATTAACTATCATTAAATAACGATGAACAAATATATCTGTTAAATGTTTAAATTTACTTTAACTAAGATTAATTAATTCTTTAGATGTATTTTTTTTCATTGTTAGTTCATGAGAACGTATCTAGTTTATTAAAACCTTATTGTAGTGTTTAAATTAAAATTATATATTAAAAAAATGTATATACATTTTAGACTATTAGTCACCATAATGTGTTTTATATCAATATATCCAGCAGACTGCAGTCAGGCGCAATGAGTGCCTCAGTGTCTTTTATCTGCTTCCTCAGTTAAGTATCCTGCAGAGTCCAAACGCAGCAATGAAGGTGAGCACTCGGCATCTGGCTTCGACCCCTATGCGCCTGCAGCCACCGTGGTCACCATGATCACTGAGGAAACATACCCGTATGCCACAGTCGTGGAATCATTTGATTATGCCAAAGAGGATAAAACCTTAATAGCACAGGTGCCATATGGAGGAGACGCCGAGCTGGGGCAGGAGAGACCCACTGAATGCGACTGTGAAGCAGGAGAGCCGGGATTTGGAGGCTTCGCTGGACCCAAGGTTAATTATTGCCATGCCTTTAAATGTTATAGTTCGCTGCCTTTTAAAGTATAATGCATTCTTCAATTTGATTATGTTTGCTTACAGGGTTCTAGGGGTCTTCAAGGCAAACAGGGGTTACCTGGGGTCCAAGGAAGGGAGGTAAGAGCAAAACATCAGATTTTGATGTTTGTAGTGTTATTTAACTAGTGTAAAGTGTAAGCACCAAACTGGATGTCATCATATTAGGGTTACAAAGGAACCAAAGGAGTAAGAGGAAGGGGAGGAGACACTGGTCCTGAGGTGAGTGACACAGGGAACACTTGTTGAATCTGCATCCCGTTCATACCACTAGGTTTTCAAAGAACTGGCTCACCTTATTATTTGCCTTATGTTTAGGGTGACTCTGGGCCTAATGGAGAGGATGGTGCATCTGGTTTCTTTGGTGCAATTGTGAGTGAAGACTTTTGGAAAACTTGGCTATTACCTATATTATTTTGTGTTTAATTGTTAATTATGGAAGAGTCTTTAATATGTAGTTTTCTCGCTCTACTTCATAGGGTCTTCCCGGCTTACCAGGGGACCCAGGTGAAACTGGATCACCTGGATTCAAGGTAATGCACTGAAAAATTAATAAATTAAGATTACTTAGAAAGCCTGTGTAAATGCATTGTCTCAAATTTCAGAAGCAAGTTCTTTCATCATTTTTGAGTTGATAAAGCTTACAACAACTTCAGGTACCTTTGTGTAATTGTGTTTACCAGAAAACTTGAAGTATATTTTATCCTTTAAAACTCATCTAGGTTTGCCAAAATCACATATTTAAAAGTTTTTTCCCTTAAAACAATTCTTCATGCCTTAAAATAGCTTGAATGTAATTCTACACCCTTGCCTCATTTAATATATGTGGTTCTATCAATATGCAAATTAGCCCCATCTCCACTCACTCACACCAGCTCAGAGATCCACTAGTGGATGATCACAGGATGTGATTGGTTACAAGGTAGTTTGTAGAGGGCCAAGAGGGACATTAATGCAATATTTAATTATATTCACACCATCAATATTTTCATGTTCCAAAATAGTATGATGTTTACAATACTTGGATTGACAATTTAACAACATTCAAGATGACTTGTATGTATCTTGACTATGAAATGCATCTTAACATGGGTTTTCTGAGTAACAAAGGCATAGTATGCCATTAGTACAGATTGCTAGATTTTTACAATTAAGTTACAGTTAAGACAAGTAAAGTAAACTAAAAAGTGTTTGTTAGAACATTTGTTAGATCTCACTTAAAAAAAAAAAAAAAACTTCACGAGTCACGAGTGGAAAAAAAATAATTCTTGGTTAGCTATACTGTTAGATTATATATAATATTAATATTATATATAATATTATTTAAATTCAAGTTAAGCCAATTTAGGTTTGCTTTTTTTATTCCTATTTAAATTCTTATTTCATTTAGTTGTTATAGACATTATTATATGATTTAGATATTATGACTTGTGATTGAAATTGAGTTTATTTGTGCCTTCCAGGGTGATTTCGGAATAGAGGGTCCCCGTGGAGGAGTGGGTCTCCCTGGAAAAACTGTGAGCAACATAGCATCTTCAGTAACACATTACAACCAGGGTTTCCTCTCCAGATTACTTCAAATATTTTTCATTTCAGTCACTGATCATCACATAGCTTCATAGTGATAATAATAACAACTGAATATATAAGCAGATCACACAGCTGAGATGGTCTAGTCCTCCATTTTATCAAGTCAAAGCACAGCTAACACAAAGCTAACACATCTTGTTATCATATTAGATTATAACAAAATCCCAGATTTCGCTATGAAATTAATCAGAGATTTTTCTGAATGACTACAGGGTCCTGTTGGCCCAAAAGGTAAATCTGGAAAACCAGGAGGTAAAGGTGTTAAGGTAGGTCACTTCACTCTTTTACAAATGTTATATGTAATGAAATTTAGTGACCAGAAGGTTGCTGGTTCAAGGCTTGTAAGAAGCATGTCAATAGGTCCACGTGGAATTTGCATCTTCAGAACTCTGCAGAAAGATTAGCATATTTGCAAGGAGTTTTTTTCACTTTTTGTATTTATTTATTTTTATTATTTGATCATGATTTCAATCTACAAATAAAAAAAAAATGAAAAGGAAAAGATAGTTGCTCTGGGCAGTCATTTTCAAACTATGGTACTATGGTGACAGAGGGGGTATGTGAACAAAAAGATGAGTTTTTATCTTCATTTAATTCTGCCCAACCTTAAAAAAACATTAAAACCAAGCATGTATTTCTAACACGCAAATGCCACATCTAGTGTAAAAGTGGGTAAATGGTAGTACCGGAAAAGGTCAAATACATGACATCCAATCAAATTACCTCATATTTTGCTTCCAAACTTAAGACTCAAACTCTCTTCCATAGAAAAACATACCTGTGTAAATTCTTGTTTTTATAGTGTTGATAATATATTATACAAGCATAAATTATTTTTTTCCCAAATATCTAAACAATTGCAAGTGTGACATTGATTTTATACATTTCAAGAACAAAAATATAAAATTAAAGGAGTATTGCGGAAGTTCTGAAATTTCTTACCGTTACTGACACCAGTGGCCGCTAATGAAACTGCAGCCAGTCTCATGCTCGTCCTCGGTGCGCACGCTCATTGGCCGCACTAGATAAGGTTTTTTTTTTTCTTTTTTTGTTAAACTCACAAGGAGTTTCTGTGGGTATCTGGATTGTGCTGAAGGCTGGTCGTTTCTTTCCGTCCGTAGAGTCCATTTGAAACACCACTGCTCGTAGTAATTGTCGCTGCTTACTACACTCAAATATGGACAAACTCAAACATTGGGTTAAAAATGTAATCCAGTGGCTGGGTTTCTCCATATTTGACCCAAAATTGGGTTAAAACAACCCAGAATTTTTTAGAGTGTAATGGCTGCCGTACGGAGGTAAGCCCAAGTAGACAAGAATGCGCATGACGTCACATTTTGTGAATTTTCACGCCAATTCGGACCCAACTCCTCCACACACAATTGAGCCTACAGGCTGATGGAGGCAAACGTGGTGGACAGTCAAGGTGTCATTCTTTCTATTACATTATGGTTGGCTTATAACTCTCACAGTGCATTGTGGGGATAATTCTTTAACCACTGAATATGTACAATCGTTATTGCGGTGCATTGTGGAATTGATTGAGTGCACTTGATAACGTCCAATATGGTTTTGGACACCTCTACAAATAGTTGTCCTCTCAAATAGTGCCCTGTTAAGGGCATTGAACAGTGTGTAAATGCATCTAGATGCAGCCTGTGCCACTGCAGTGCAAATATAGTACTTGATTTGATTGAAATTATTGATTTACTTTAATTTATTGCTTTATTTATTATATTTAATTTAACAACACATTCTACATTTAATAGGGTTAGAAAAACTTTGTTTTTGTAAAAAATGCACCACTGCTCTATGGGGACAGTCCCTTTAAAGAAGTTTTGCTACACGTCTAAGTAAACTTATTTTTATATGCTTTTTTTTAGTCAGATTTATGTACTTCCCTATTTTGGTTAAATGTCATATGTCACAAGTTTCAATTCCCATGGGGCATATGGTGGGAGTTTTCCATTCGGTTTGTTTGTCTGGTTTTAATTTTCTTAAATATATTTTGCAATTGATATATCAACTGTGGAACTATATGTGGGAGTTGACATGACCTTTTAAGTAAACACAGTAGGGCTTTGCAGTCTGTCATGCTATACTGGTGTAGAAAATTCAGTTTCAACCCTGATCAAATGCAACTGATCCAGCTAATCAAGTCATTCATGATTATTTGAAAACTACACAGGTATGTGTGTTGGAGCATAGTTAGGACTAAACTCTACAGGACTGTGGCTCTCCAGGAACTGAGTTTGGCACCCCTGATTTAAAAACATTGATATTTAATACAATAAGTCCATCTTTATAGTCAGCTTCTCGTGTAACAGAACTAATAAATGTACAGTTGAGTTTTGATCTGTCCAGATTTTTATTCAGTGTCTCCATCTCTCAACAGGGTTCCACTGGTAAAACAGGAAAACCGGGTCCTGAGGGACGACAGGGACAGAAGGTAGATGCCAAGACATGGGCATATCTAAGTCATAGACTAGTCATTAGTTTGACACACATTACACCTAATTACTGCTGGTGACTAAAGCAGAATTATTCATTTATATATATTCATCATATATTAATTTCCTATTTGAATCATCAGGGTCAGATTGGAGCACCTGGATTCTCAGGAGACCGTGGAGAGCAGGGTTACTTGGTGACAAAATACTCAACCTTTGTCTTTCTTACATTTAAAAAAATCCCTGTTGTAATCTCAATACACCCCTATTTTTCATCATGTTATAAGGGTTATACAGGAGTTCCCGGAGACCGTGGGGCGACCGGGCCAAAGGTTTGTTTTCATAAAAAAGCTTATGATGGTTATCACTCAGACAGTACCTATGAGAGAGATTAGCACAGTGGAATTACCACTTGTCTCGTCTAGGTTTGTATATATACTCACAATGTTCTATAAGTAAACACTTCATAATTTGACAATTCCAACTAAAAGCTTTTCCTTGAATCAGTACTTATTGACTGACTTTTGGTATTACAGTATGTGAATTTCTCTTTCCATCTGCTATCATCTTCAGGGTGCTAAAGGTACAGGTGGCTTGCCAGGAAGTGATGGCGAGCCAGGAGAGGATGTGAGTAGCAAACTTTTACTGATGCAAGTGATTTTACTGATAAAGTTCCTGAGGTATTCATTTTCTGAACTAAGATTAATAAATATAACTGCAAGCAGCAATTATAGCAGCCAAGCCCAACAAAAGCAAACAAGGAACCTAATAGCAGACCAACTGCAAAAATAAGAGTAAATAAAAACATGGAGACAATTTTAAGTACAAAAAGTTGAAAACCCATAAATGCATTAAGTAGTAGGGAGATACAATTGCTTATAATATAATAGCATTCCCCATGTACATTCAGGGCATGGTGCCTTAGACACATGACAGGTTTCATAAAGTTTCATAATGATATGCTAACATGTTTAGCCTGGGAAAACCCAGACCACTTCTGGCAAATTTCCTAAAATAACTGCCAAAACCATGTTATATATATATATTTATGTACTATCATAGAGAATGTTTAAATACTAATATCAGGTTACGAGGGAAACGAAATCAGATTTATTGGTGTTTCGGAGGCTGCTACTGCTGGAGATGATTCGGCAGATGTCTGTGAACCCCCTTACAAGAAGTGAAATCTCGGAGGTCTGAAATCTCTGCCCCTTTACAGATCAGAGCGAGCGCTGAGATGGAGTAATGTCTTGATTATACTCAACGCATTTGCCCGAGCGTGAAGGTGCGCGTGGCAAAAAGTCGCGTTTGGTGCGCAAGACCCAATTTTTTTTTGTAACAGTGTGCACGCCGCTGCGCCCGAGGATGACCGACTTCAATCCGAATCTGCCCGCGCATGTACGTCTCACCGCACCGGCACACAGTTTGGCCGTCTTTTTTGTTAAGGTTTTGTTTACTGTGTGTGATTTCTTTAATGGAAAGCACATTCACTTATAGGTGTTTTCCAGATGTCCAGATGTCTATCATTGCATCGGAGGGTGGGTCAGACCTCTCCGCGGATGATGACTTGGCGCCGCTGCCTCCTTCGGGGATGATGGCCATGCTTTCCCGGGCCGCCAACAGGATCAGGCTCTTGTGGAACCCTCCACCGTGTCCTGAGCCCTCGAGGCTGGATGACTGGTATCTCAGGGTGGCTCGCGCTGGTTCTCAGCAACCCACTCCAGTGCCTTTCTTCCCAGGAGTGCATGGGACGTGGATGGCACCTTTTACTGCCAGAAACCGTCACAGTGGCTCCTCCTACCTTACCACCCTTGATGGCTGGGCAGCTAAGTTATACACACGCTTCCTGCCAGTGTAGCAGGTTGTTGCAATGCAACTGTGCCCTAACTCCACTTGGCGCAGAGAACCATGTCTTCCTTCCCAGGCCTGTAGGAACTCATCGGACCTATCCGGCAAGGCTTAAAAGGCCTGTGGGGAAGCTGCCTCTGCCATGCACGTTATGGTGTTGCTGCAAGTCCATCAGGCCAAGGCACCGAAGGTCCTGCACAAGGATGGTCACGATCCACAAGTTCTGCAGGAACTTTGTGATCACTGGGTCGAACGATGTCCACACTAGTGGTCCAGCAACTGGCTGTGTCTGGTCAACATGCGGGAGACCGACAAGCTCCTCTTCGGCGACGCAGTCAAGAACTTCGCCCAGCAGTTCTTGGCTGTGCAGAAGCAGACTGAGGCCATCAAACACATCCTGCTTCCACCCCACTGCCCGCGGCTCAGTCTGCTCTTCACAGTGGGCTTCCTCCTGCGTCTGCCCCTGCTCCCTCTCCGTTCCAGCAGCCTCCACCTAAACAGCGTCTTAGAGCTAGTCGCCACCCAGAGATGGAAGGGACTGCTTTCCAGGAGACGACGACTACATCGCTCCCTCCTCCGGAAGAGGGCCGGGTGGAAAATCCTTTGTCAGGGCACTACAGTCCCTACTTCATTGTACCCACGAAAAGGTGGTGGGTTACGACCGATCTTGGATCTGCAAGTTTTGAATTGGAGCCTCCACAAGTTACCGTTAAAAATGGTCACGCAGAGACTCATATGGCAGCAGCTGCAGTGATAACTCATTCGGCCTGCTTCATACGAGACCTGGCTCCCTGGACAGGAGGTTCTAGGTGACTTTCCTCCATAGGTACTTAACACCTTCCCTTCAGCACTGGCACTGTCCACGAGACGTGTTTACGCCCTGAAGTGGTACCTGTTCTTCAAGTGGTGTTCTCGCCATGAAGACCCCTGAAGATGTGCTATAGTGTTTGTGCTTTCCTTCTTGCAGCAATGGTTGGAGCTAAGGCTTTCTCTATATACCCTCAAAGTACATTCTGCAGCTATTTCAGCATATCACGACCACATAGATGGCAAAACAGTTGGAAAGCACAACCTGGTTGTCAGGTTTCCAGGGGGGTGAGATGATTAAATCCTCCTTGACCCCCCTCCATAACTTCTTTGTACCTTTCCCTGGTGTTTCGAGCACTTCAGGATGCTCCCTTTGAGCCTTTGCAATCAGCAGACTTAAAGCTTCTTTCAATGAAGACTTTGCTGCTGGTTGCACTGGCCTCTATCAAGAGGGTAGGGGACCTGCAGGCATTTCCGGTCGGCGAATCGCGCCTAGAGTTTGGGCCGGGTAACAACCACGTAGTACTGATTCCCCAGCATGGCTATGTGCCCAAGGTTCCTACCGCTCCGTTCAGGGACTAGGTAGTAAACCTGCAAGCGCTGCCCCTGGAGGAGGAGGCAGACCCAGCCCTGGCTTTGCTCTGTCCCATTGGTATGTACGTGGATAGAACTTGGCTTATCAAGCACAAGGCGTGCCCTGCCCGCTCAGGTTGCATGCACACTCCACAAGAGGCATTGCATCCTCCTGGCACAGAACCAAATCAAGGCTGGGTTCCAGATGTCCTCCTCCTATCGTCCTTCCAGGCAAGAAGGGGTAGAGGCTTGCACAGGCCACTGAATGGGGTGCAGCAGCTGTGGCCCTTTGGTATGGATTCCTATTCTATTCCTACTGACCAACTGAAGAAGAACATCTCCTGAAGAAGGGAACGGAGACGCCACATCCCGTCGCCACATCTGCTGCTGCCCGCCAGGTTGGCCAGCTTTTTCATGCTTGGCTCCTCAGCAAAAAACTGAAGTGCAATCAGACCAGCTGCTCGTTATATACCTGCGCTGCGTGGCTGCGCAGCTGATGCAAATGATTTCACGGCAATGTGTATTGGCTTGTTTAGTTTCACTCGAAGTAGATTGGCCTCTCTAGTAAGATTCCTATTCGTCGGTCTCCATGTGGCGTCTCCGTTCCCTCCTTCATCTCATACTGTTACAACCGTAGTTGCAATCAATTGCATCGAATATTTGTGGGACAAAGAATCAGAGGAATAGCCCTTACGGTTCAAAAGTTATTTGCATAAACATAAGTGAAAATTTGGAAAATTGGTAGCGCTTGAGGGTTTCCAAAGCGTAAGAAAAAGAAACGGATGAAGAAGAATGCCAACAGATACAATAGCACCTTCGGTACTTGGCTCCTAATAATAATTGTATATCTTCTAGGGTCCTCTGGGTGTTCCTGGAGTTGAGGGGGTGCCTGGGTCTTTTGGACCCAAGGTAAGAGAAAATACATATTGTCTTTTCTCTCACACACACACACACATATATATATATGTATGTGTATGTGGATGTGTGTATATATATATATATATATATATATATATATAGCTGCAAATAAATCAAAGATTATAGGAGTATAAAATACTATTTCATTTTTCAACTTAAAAAAAATCATAATTCAGTTTCCACAATCCACTTGCCATTTCTTTGTAAAAAATAAGGATTATTTTTTTGTTTGCAAAAAATATTTGTAAATTTCTGTCTTCCTTTTTTCCTCAGGGTTTGAAAGGGGATCGTGGTCTGAGGGGGCCATCTGGAAGAGTAGGAAGCGTGGTAAGATTTTGGCCCTTTGTGGGGATATAACACTTCTCAAATATTTAAAATGTGCATGACACAATCAGAAACCACACAAGGTTAATCTCTTGACTGAGATGTGATCTCTTCTAGATTAAAATAAAATCCACATTATTGTTCTGTGGGAGTGTACCATATTTTTGGAAGTTGGAAATCACCAGAAATTTGATATATTATCTAGTACTGTTGGTTTAACAGTCATCCAGTGAGTAATGTCCCTGAATGGTGGGGGATTCACCAGACAGTCCCGAGACTGAAAGTGAAACTATAGGTTTTATTTTTACCTTCAGCAGTTCCATTACATGTAACTTGCTGTGTAGGGAATTTCCCCTTAAATGTTTCCCCCAAAAGGAAATGAGACTGTACAATACTATGCATAGTGTAGTCTAAACATGTAGTTTAGTCTTATAAAAGGCAATAAACGATTACTCATTTACAGTTTATGTAACTAACACAATTATTCTTCTCAAGCAGAACTGTTAACATTATTCAATACTGTTTTGCAATATCAAGAACATCCACCTTGATCCCCCCCCCCCCCCCCTTTGAAAGTGAAAGTCAAAAAGTATTTGACTTTTCCTTTATTTTCTTTCCAAAGGGTCCACAAGGAGACAGTGGGGATGCAGGAGTTCCAGGAAAACCTGGGCCAAAAGGCTTGCCTGGGCCCACAGTATGCTAACTAATTTTTGTTTCTTATTGATTAACCTAATCAAATGGTTAGTTTCACTATTTGTTGTTTTGATCTACAGGGTGCCAAAGGGGAAACAGGCCCAGATGGTGAGAAGGTAATATAAAAAGCATTTAACATCAGTATAATATTAGCCTCAAACTTTTTATAGTTATTAGATAAAATGATGTCACAATTAAAATGATCTATTTGAATATATGAATTGATTTTATTGAATTTATGACTCTCTCAGGGGACACAAGGACGAAAAGGGGGGAAGGGTGCTAAAGCAGATAAGGTATCAGCCATTACAGTTCCTCTTCCTGTTTCCATTACACTAGCCACAGTTTTTTGTTTTAACCATAATTTCATCATTGTTTTAGGGAGACGCTGGATCTCGTGGTGACAAAGGCCAGGTTTGTCATCGAGTGAAACTATTTTGCGTCAGAGCCGTGGAACAGTGGTAGTCCACAAGCTCATGACGTACAAGGATGCAGGTTTGAATTCGGACTACACTGTTTCTCCACAGTATTTCTTCTCAATTTCCATTGGCCTATTTATTAAAAGAGAAAAATTCCAATAATAATAATAGTTTTAAAATGATTTATATATGTAAATAATTTTATGTTTTTGAAATTTTCTTATAAAACAGTAATAGTGTGAAATGTTATTACAATTTAAAATAGATGTTTTCTGTTTTAAAATGTTATGTAATGTAATTTATACTCCAGTCTTCAGTGTCACATGATCCTTCAGAAATCATTCTAATATGCTGATTTGGTGCTAAAGAAACATTTCCTATAATATCAATGTTAAAAACAGCTCAATATTTTTTTGCGGAAATATAATAAAACTTTTTTTAAATCGATTTTTTTTTTGTCACAATTTAAAAACTTTTAGTGTCACTTTTGACCAATTTATTGTACTAAAAAAAAACAAATCCTGTTGTAACCCCAAGTAAAAGTTTATTTTTATGTGTAGCGTGGAGTGAAGGGTCGTCTTGGCCGCGATGGGCTCGTTGGTCCTATTGGACCTCCAGGTCTTCCAGGTCCCAGAGGAGAAGAAGGACCTAGCGGAGACCTGGGAGGGAAAGGACAGAGTGGGCCGAAAGGAGAGCCAGGTGAACATGTGAGTATCATCATTATTATTATGAGAAATAAATTAATTTAGGGTGTATGAAAGAATTTTGGGCCAGAAAACATTTGTACAACTCGCTCTGTGCAGGGTCCAGGACTGACGGATGAGCAGATATTGCAGCTGTGTCAAGGTGTGGTCACTGCTCAGATCTCCCAGTATGCTGCATCTATACATGCCAAATGTGTACAGGGCTGTCCCATCAACAACCGTACCCTTATCGGACCCCCAGGTGTCACGGGACCCCCAGGAAGTTCTGGAAAAACAGTGAGTTGATCTACGAGTTGACACAAATCTGTCATATAAAAAAGCACTCTTACTTTTCAACACATTGTATTTCATACAGGGTAAAGCAGGAAAGGCAGGTGCTAAAGGAGAAAGAGGCCCCCAAGGCATGAAAGGTCTAGAGGGCCAGAAAGGAGCTCCAGGGGACATAGGTACTGTGCCGACGTCACTGTTAAAAGTTTTAACTAAACAAAAAAGCTGTTCATGCGTACAGATGAGCTCACTGTGTTTTTCTAAAGGTCCAAAAGGTCAGAAAGGACAGAGAGGTGATTCTGGCAAAGGTCTTCCTGGGCATGATGGTCACCAAGGCCTCAGAGGTAATTTTGGGGCATTTTCATACCTGGTTCACTTGGTTTTGGAGACTAGTGTTTTCACCCTTGGTCCAGTTAATTTAGGCTTATTTGAATATGCCAGTCACACTTGGATCTGCAACAAATAAGGCATGTTTAGACCACCTTGTTCATGGGATCTCAGAACTGTTGGTGTTGATTCGAGTGTGATTGATATTTTCATAAAAGACTAACCAAACTGGGGGCAAAACAAGTGTCAATTGTTTTATTGAAAACTCTGGGCAGTTTGGTTGTGCTGAGAAAGCAATTTGACCTGAAAGACCAATGTGTAAACACTAAAAAGCCAAAACAATTATGACCACTCACCCAGGTGAAGTGAAAAATGCTGATCATACCCTAACAATGTGGCATGTCAAGGTCTGGGTTGGTTAGATGGTAAGCGAACAATCAGTTCTCGTAGTCAATGTGATGGAGACAGGAGAAATGGGCAGGAGTAAAGACCTGAGACTTTGACAAGGGCCAAAATGATATGGCCAGATTAATGGGTCAGAGCATCTCTGAAAACGCAAGGCTTGTGGGTCGCTCCTGATAAGCAGTGGGGAGAATTTACCAACAGTGGGACAAACCAGCAACAGGGTGTTGGGCGCCCAAGGCTCATTGATGTGAGGGCAACAAAGGCTATCCTGTCTGGTCTGAACTGACTGAAGGTCTACTGTGGCACAAGTCACACTACATTTTAATCATGCTTATGGGAGGAATGTGTCACATCACAGTGACCCTGTTGCATATGGTGCTGTGTAGCAGCAGACCGGTCAAAGGGATGACCACTGTCCACTGTTGAAAGCCCCTACAATGGGTTCACGAGTGTACCCATTGTAGTGCGAGCTGGACAAGATGCGGGAAGATGACAGTTGGTGGGTGAAGTTTGATGCTCTGGGCAATGTTCTGCCAGGTAACCGTGGGTCCGGCCATTTATGTGGACATCAATTTGACACTTGCCACCTATCTGAACATTGCTAACTTAGGTACACTCCTTTCTGGCAATGCTATTCCCTGATTGCAATAGCCTCTTTCAGCAGAATAATGCACCCTTCCACATTGTACCGGAATGACTTGAGGAACATGAGTTCAAGGTGTTTCCCTGGCCTCCAAATTCCTCAAGTCCGATCAACAGCAGCTTCACCTCACAACTTAAGGGATTTGAAGGATCTGTTGCTAATGTCTTGAGGCCAGATACCAGAGGACACCTTCGGAGGTCTAGTTGAATCCATGGTTCGGCAAGTGTGCTCTGTTCTGTTGGCACACTTGGACAAGCAGCATTAGCCAGATGGGTATTGGTGGTCAGTGCTTTGGCTCATTGTTCCTTAAAAGATCTACAGGTCTGAAACGTCCCCCAATAACTGTGGATTAGATGTAGTTAGAGTAACTCTGGTGTATTTCCCCAAACAGGACTGCCAGGCCATCCAGCAGAACCTAAAGATGGCATTGAGGGCCCACAGGGACCTCGTGGGTTTCCTGGGCGTGTGGGTCAGCCTGGCATGGCTGGTGGTGCAGGAATACCTGGCGTGTGCGAGGCGCGAGACTGCAGCATTCATGCACCGGTATTGCGCAAAGAGATGGGATTGGTCAAAGGCCCTCTCAGCCAGGCCTGAAAACAGGGAGGATTGTGATTGACCTGGGACAGAAGGACCTTTCTACCAGAGACCATGAATATTGTGCTGTTGGGTGCAGACCTGGAATCGAGACAGACTGGAGTCAAAACCTGGAGATCAAGAGTCTCATTTATGAATTGTTGCGTAGAAACCATGCAACATTTGATCTTCTGATCATTTCTCAAATGTGCGTACGTGTGATTTAGACAAAGAGTTCTCTGACGTCTGCTCAGACCCTGACGTAGCGCTAAGCACTTTTAGACGTCAAAGACTGTTTCTTCTGAACATTGGCGTGGATTTTAGCGTACACAAACTTGAACTTCAAATCTGTGCGTACGCACACTTTATAAATGAGGCCCCAAGTCTCTGCGGGTTTTGTTTTACTAGTTTGATTCTTTGAGGCGTCAAATGAAACTACACAATTGAATACTGCCAGCACTTCTGCAATCATTCATTCATCGACTATTTTTTGGTTTCACGTATACAGTACAGACATGTAAATAGTTTTGTAAAGCATCTTAAATGTACATCTACTGTTTCCTGAAATATCATGTTTTATTTTCTCTAAAAACAAGCGTTAAATTATTTAGAGACAATGCAGTTCTTTTGCCCAGTAGTTTCAGGGAAATATGTATTTCCCTTTTGATGCATTAAGTTGAATTAAAGACAATTTTTTTGTAAACCGTGTACGATCGTGTGTCATTACTATAGTGTAACCACAGCATTTTCTGATCTTTGTTCAGGTCATTATCAAACATTTTTGAATGACTGTAAAATCTATTTAGGAAAATGCTTTATCTTATGTGAATGCATTTGCTTATAACTGGGCAATAATGTCTTTTCACATCACTAAACATTTAATAACCTAAAAATTCTAGAATGGTCAATGTAAAAAAGGGGTGGTTTTAAATTCCTAAACATATATTAAAGTACTATTGGTACATGTGACTTACCATTGTGTTTGATTTGGTTCTTAAGGTCTTGTTTTTACTATAGTGGCCTTAAATATGATTTGTATACTTTAAACACAATTAAAAACATTTAAATGAATCTTCAGTTTTTAAAACAAGCAGCATTTATTAAAAAAAAAACAAAAAAAAAAACAGGATTAGCAGCAAAACATACAATCCATCAGAGGTAGATATAAAGCAAAGAAAATACAAAAATAGTTGAATTAATAATAAAATAATAATATAAGTAATGCTGTGTAATTTTTTTATTGGCAGCATAATATAGGGGAGACATCAAACCCAAATGAAGTGTTTTCATGTGTCGCCATTTACACAGCTATTTGTACAAAAAAAGTACATAAAGTACTTAGATTTATTAATACTGCTGGCAACATTTCATGGGCAGCATAATATAGAATTGTGCACCTTGGGGAGACATCAAACCCAAATGATGTGTTTTCATGTGTCTCCATAAACTTTTATGTACACATTTGAGTGTTTATTTTAATTTATTACATAATTTTATTTTAATATCTCAAGTTAAACTAAATGAAAATGAGAAATGTTCCAACTTGCAAAAGTGAAATGTGTAAAAAATTGTTATGGTTTTAGTTTACTACAATAACACTAGACAAACCATATATAAAGTGGACGTTCTATTCCTATTAGGGATGCGCCGATGTATCAGGCAATAATTGGTAATGGCCGATTATATCCGGTCAATCAAAAGGGGGCGGAAAAAAAATATTTTGTGTGAAGAAAATGTCTCCTGTTAAATTTAGGGCTGCCTATGTGATACTAGACTCAGCCTCAGACATCACGCCCACCAACTGTTGTCTGAACGTCTGATGCATGAGACACACTTTTATGGAAACACTTTTGAAGTCATGGTCTGATTGGTTGAATTCTACAGGATGTGTGGGAGACACGCATGTCACGTTCTTTAATGGTCCGAATGGAAACTAATGCTGTAATGCCAAAACCCCTCGTGGAAGAAGAATGCCATGGTGTTTTTCTGTGACAATGAACGCTTTCCAGGATCCACTAAATTCTGGATTTTAAAAAAGTAAGTGAAGTTCACAGCTTCATTGTTGAAATGTCTCATGTCATCGCTCAATCTGTGTCTCGACCACGGAAAGACTTCAATAAACCAGCATGTGAGTAAAATGTCAGTTAACGTTGCGTTTACCTTTGGAAAGTTATTAAAATTACTGTGATTACAGTTTGTTAGTTGAATAATAATAAAATTAATAAATTATTATTAAATTATTATTATAAAATGAACAATAAATAATAATAAAAAAAATGGAAGAGAAGCTTATTTACTGTTAATTATTATAAATTTGCCAATAGGACAAGT